>CM023490.1:59983475-60320807 GCA_013339685.2 Hyalomma asiaticum | reverse complement strand
GCCGTTCCTTGGAACGGCGTTCCGTACAACACTGACAGTGCCAAATTCTCCGCATTCTGCTTACGTACTTCCCTAGTACTCGTTTCGCACATTACAGCGTCGCGCTTAGGATCGGCTTCAACAGCCTCTATTGCCGTCGTGGCATCTCTTACAGCTAACATTTTTCGCTCTATTGGGAAAACGCTGCTACTCTCACACTTAGTCTTGCTGGCTTCCGCGACACCTTGAGATGAGTTCTGTGACAAATCACCCACAGCCGGTCTAGCTGCATCACCCTTGTTCATTTGACACGTCATCTCATCGCTCTCCGTGCGGTCGCACTGTCGGGCTTCACCTACGCTATCACTCAGAACATCTTTAGCTGGGCCCTTCCGGACTATACCGTGCTTCCTATACAATGGAGGTGCGCTCTGCTCAGCCACCACACAGTGTGACTCCGGAAGGCCGTTCGAGTTCTGAGGCACGGGCACCATCTCCAGCTCCTCATTGACCCCATAGGGGCTGACAGAACAAGCCTCGTCCTCCAACGGAACGCCTTGCGGAATGACATCCGGCGTTAGACCATCAACGTCATCGCCCTTCACGTGCTTGAACTCTTGGGCCTTACCTGGGCTATCACTCAGAACGTCCTTAGCCAGGCTCTCCCTAACAGTACTGTCGTGGCCTCGATGCGATGGCTCTGACCCATGCTCAGCTACCACAGCGGCAGGGTTTCCGTCTAACAGCCTGTTTCTGCACGCAGCTTCACTAGGTGCTTTACGCTCTTCCGAGCTTCTCGATCTTTCCTTAGCCGGAGCGTTTTCTACTACGTCCGCTACAGGGCTGTCCCTTTTGTTGCCAGTTACAGTATTGTCCTTCAACTTCGTTCCCTCAACTATCGGACCTCCACACAGTACCCTGGCCGCGACGTCTTGCTCCTTTCCACAAAGAGGAAGATCTCCGTGCATGTTTCTCGCGCACTCATTGCTCTTAAAGGAAACACTGAAACGCTTTAGCAAAGCTCTCTTTGAGGTATCATAATCTCTGAACTCATCTGAAAGTCGAGCTAACACAGCTGATAAGTTCGAAGGAAGTACACCTATCAACGCGAATGACCAATAGTCCCGGTCGAGCTCTACTTTTCCGCAAACCTGCTCGAAAGAGGCTAGGAAACATTCAATGTTTTCGCTCTCTGTGAATTTGCGCATCCTTGCAATTACTTGTCTCTGCTTCAGTGACTGGATTTGTCTTTCCAAATTTTCCATTTCAATTCTGTGTTTCTCCTTTCTCTCTCTTTCCTCCTTTTCCTCTCTTTCAATATTGCGCTACCGTTCCCTTTCCTCAATGCTCTCTAGGCATTCCTCGATTTCCTCATCGTCCGCCCCGATAGTCTCGATCGCCTCAATGATCTCTGACCTTCTCCATGTCTCGGCAATATCTATGCCCAACTCTCTGGCCAACTTCAACAATTCTGGCTTCTCTAGTGCCTTCAAGATCATGGCCGCTCCTAGTACCGCTTCCTGCACTCCACAAAGTTACCACACAGGTTTCCGACTGCTTTCTCTGCTCCACAAAGGTTCCACACAGGATCTCTGCCTTGTCGTACTTAACCCAGACGACATCAGCAGCTAAAACTACCAGCTTGTACTTATCACTAAGAGCAAATGCCTGGTAAAATTCAACAGAGAAAGTCAGCACATACCCAGCAAGCAGTCGTGCGTCCAGCGTACTTCATATGAGAGTTGCCGTTCGGTAGATCCCCAAGTCGATGAGCTCGATCTCATCCCCCCGCTGACGTTCAGATTGTTGTGGTACAGTCCCACCGCTTGCCAGCCAGTTTGTTGCGGTTCATCCCGCCGCTCAGCATTCAGTTTGTTGGGACCGGCCTGCCGCTCCACGGAGCCGACCCAATTGGTAGCGTGGACCTTGCGGAGACGGAATCATACTGCTGGCTCTGAGACTCCCGGAGATACGAGCCGAGGCAGATCAAGAGACCGGGGAAGACGGAAAAGCTCAACGAACGTTTATTGCATGGCTGAAAAAAGAACGACGACAAGGCATATCCATGTATTATCCATATTCCCGTGCTGACTGAGCCATCGGTTTGCAGCGCACTGGATACTAACGTCAACTTTCCCGCAGTAATTTTTACGAAACTCAGATGTTAAATAATGGAAAGAGTCTGAATCGTAAAAGCACGCTCAACAGCTCTTTGACGACGCTCGTGCGCTAAGCAATATATCGCATTCGCTCCGAATTCACATTTGCATATCCGACTGTTGCTCGCATATAACGGAATGGAGGCCGCTGCTCAGGGAAAATGTTCTATGAATGCATCCTTTAGTGCGACAAGAACCGTTTAATCAACTTAATCTTTTCGCAAGTCAGAAAATGCAGTACTTCAAAAGGACAGACAGCCTGGTCCACTAAAAAATAGATCTGCATTTCCACGTCGCCCAGTGCCAACCTCCGGGCTGCTGTTTTATGGTGACTAGTTGATTGATTGCTATCTGGGGCCTTACGTCCGAAATCCACGATATGATTCGATTCTGAGAGACGCCATAGTTGAGTGCTCCGGAAACTAAGAAACACTTCTTAGTTTCAAGGTAATGAGAAACGCTTCCAAGCCTGCGCAAGGACGTGGCGCAGCCCTAGCGTGAGGTAGCGTTTGTGGCGTGCTCTCTCGTTCCTCTCTTTCACTCTTTTAACACGACAGTGCTTTATGCCGGGGTCGTGGTTAGGTGCTTGGCTGCCACCCAGAAAAGGCGGGTTCGATCCCAGCCGCGGCAGTCACATACTCAATTCAGTGGAGGTGAAAATGGCAGTGTTCCCTGTACTTGCGTGTCAGTCCACGTCTTAAAGAACCCCAGGTGGTCAAAATTTCCCGGAGACCTCCAATACGGCCTTTCTCTCCTTCTGCCTCTTCTGTCCTTTTCCCCTACACAAACGGACGCTCAACCGTGCTCCCGACATGGGCCGGATTAAGTAGAGTACTTTCCTTAGCCGAACCACGATCATCATCATGCAGGGATCCACCGTGATCCCATAAGTCACTACTGTAACGGATATGATTCAGTAAAATAAACATATAAGAACATGAAAGAGAAGCACATTCAGAAAAAAACTTCTCTTCATGCGCTGGGAATCGAACTCATAGGCCCTCGCTCCACGACGAGAGGTGGCCGGTGCTCTACCACTGCGCTAACGCAACACACACTTGGGGATGTACTAACGCGCCACATTAGGGGCGAAGCTCCTTAGTGTGTGGGTCGTTCCCTCCTCTGTAGTAGTAGTATGTATGTAGCCACTTTGCGCCGCCGGGAGGCTCGCGCTCGTCCTCGGCGCGTGCCTCCCGCCGCGCGACTCTCTCACTCTTCCATCTGCTGTCTTGAGAGAGAGAGACAGAGAGAGAGAGAGAGCGAAAGGCGCGCGTTGACTATGGAAACGCTCTTTCTTCTTTCTTCGATGAACGCGCTACCAGCTCGCAAAGAAGGAGAACGCGCCCTCACCCACGAGAGACAACGTTGGCGCAGGCAGCGTCTTCTAGCGAGTTTCTTGATTGAAAAATACCGACTGCTCGCGCTGGAGAATCGTTCACCGGCCATCCATATATATATATATATATATATATATATATATATATATATATATATATACACGATGAACTTCCGGAGCTTCGCCCACTCATCATCATTCACTCCGTGGATATGCTGTGGATTCTTTACTTGTTCTTCGACGCTCTCGTGCGGCTCAGCACACGCGCATCCAGCACTTTGCCTGGAATGGTGACGCCATCCAGGAAAGCCAAAGCGAATCCCTTCCAAAGTCCGCCTCGATGCGGGCGTGTTGGGCAGTGCGGGCATTGGAAAGAAGCGTTACAAGAAAGAACATCGCCGCGTTCGTGCAGCTTCGAGCGTATGTGCACCGACAGCGCAGTGGTAGAGCACCGGTAACCTTTCGTCGTGGGTAGCGTTCTCCCGCCACCCACTCTTCCAGTGTGATTAGGCGCCCAAGCGTGGTGTCGATTTTGACTGGTCAATGTGGCGCAAGTAAATATGATCGATACCTTTGTAGCGCTGAATTTACGATGGACTGTGCCTAGTTATTACGTAAACTACTTCAGTTACAGCAAGAGGTTAGCTTGAAGTTATGGAGGCCATTCGCAAACGTGGGTTCGTCCACGTCAAACAGAGCCGCACGAGCGCAACACCGATAGCAATGCGCAAATTCACCTCGACGTAACAATAAACATTCAACTCTTTATGCGAAGACACGTTGTACTTTAGTGTTATGCTGATTTCTTTGACAGTGGGATCAGCCACATTTTTTTCTATTTCTGCTTTCTCAGCTTCCCCTCCTTTCACTTCCACTTCGACTGTCTGCTTTTTGTGCGTCCTCTTATTCCTTTTCGTCGTCATCCGCTTCCTCTTTGCTTCTCCTTCTTCACTGGCCCCGTCTTCTTACTGGCTGGCTTCTCCTGCACAGCGCTCGTCTTCTTTCTCTCCTTCATCGTCTTTGCTTTCTTCCTCGTCCTTTTTGATGAAGCCACAGCCAGGGACTGGCAACATAACTGTCCTGAAAAACCACTCCTACAAATCTGAGTCGTAACAGGGAAGACTACAGTAGCCCGCCATGTGGCGAGAGTCGGGCGTGTACGCCACTACCTCTCCACCTATGTGAGAGCCGTGTATGTGAATGCAAGTCGCACGGCATAGTGGGGAGAGTCAGTGAGGGTTGTAGTGGCACTGACGCTATCGACATGGATCAAGTCTACCCATTCATGGAGGTTTGTCTTCACATTGAGGCTGATAGCGATTCCGGACACCGGAGGCGGCGGTAGCCGGCTGTGGGGGCGGACGCCATAGCCACCAATTTCGGTCGCCGTAACAGCTTACGCTGTAAGAAGGCAAGAAGAAGCGCACCTGTCCATTTGGGCGATAGTGCGGTTGGGGTAGTTTGTGCGATTCCTCTTAGCTGCAGAACCTTATATGTTAGCCATACGGGATGATGCCTCAATTAACGATGGCCGGAGAAAACTGTTTAAGCAAATCGGATGGGGCTCATCTTAGGGCGCACTGTAAAGCCTGCATACTTGAATTATATTTCAAGCGTGTTGTCTTACATGGTAGGAGCCATAATGAAACTGTTCGGGAACTCTTCGCAGCACGCTGCATTAAAATGAGAAGCGATACGTCTGTGAGCGCTACTTTTTTTCCTATGTGGTGATCAGATGCCCTTTTTCGACAAGCACTTGCGGCGGAAAAAGATAAAGCTGCGTTGTTGCATAATTTCTCTTCAATCGCGCGTATGCTAAAATGACACTACGCCGGTCTTCTAGTTCCAGTAATATGAGCTGCTAGGAACTTTCTATGCCTGTCTGTAGGTCCCTTACGTCTCTTCTTGCTCGGTCCTGAAATCATGTGCACTAATGTGCTCTAGAACTGTGTCTTATGTCTTAAAGGGCAACTCCGGCGATTTTTCAATGTGCACCGATCTCAATAAAATTTGCAGTATATATTCTCCTCGGTACAGTAATAATATATGCCAAGTAAGGCGGATGTAGATCATTTAGTTTTCCTGTAAATGAATTTTAAAAGTTTTTAGCGGATTCTCACACGGGCCACCTGTGTTTTTGACGTCATCACCTCCACGCTGCCTACCCGAGCCAGTGGGCCCTCAAAAGCAAAACGGCGATAATTCAGCGCTCATATCGTCGCTGTAAAGATCAGAAAAGCTGCTATAACTCAATATCTCGTCGGATGACCTCGCCACTGACATTTCTTTGGCGCCAGTTTCATAGGGCATTCTGCAACAGGGCATCCTGCATAGCTTTGTCATTTGCATGTTATCGTCGTCATCATACGTTTAATCGAGCGTTAACTTCAGGCCCGTATGTTGCTTGGCTGGCTGGATATTTCGAGTACTCTGGGGAAATAAACGTCGTTCCTACGGGACCTCATAATAGTAAAGAAACGGTGCCTATCAGTGGTACATGCTCTAGTACGCCACATGTTAAGAACAGCAAAGCACCAGCCGATTAGCGATTGGACTTCAACCACAGCCGAAACGCGCCCGCTCTTTTTTTCGGGGCGAAGCACATCGGGCCGAGCTTGCGGCGGCGTGACCGTGTGTGGGTGTGGAGCGATCCTGGAGGGCAGCGCCCCAGACAGTGTCGTCTGCTGTCGTGAGAGAGAGGGAACGGCGTGCGTTGACTACGAAACGCTCTTCTGCGATGATGATCGCGGTTCGGTCGTCCGCCTCGGTGGTGCAGTGGTTAAGGTACTCGGCTGCGACCCAAAAAACGCGGGTTCGATCCCGGCCACGGTGGTCGCATTTTCGATGTAGGCGAAAATGCCAGAGGCCCGTGTACTATGCGTTGTCAGTGCACGTTAAAGAACCCCAGATTGATTGATTGATTGATTGTGGTTCGGTTAGGAAAGGACGCTAATTTCTGCAGCCCATTTAGGGAGCATGGCTAAGCATCCGTTGGGGGTTGGGCATGGCACAGAAAGAGGTAGAGAGGGAGAAAGGCCGTAGTGGAGGTCTCCGTGAATTTTGACCACCTCGGGTTATTTAACTTGCACTGACAACGCATGTTATACACGGGCCTCTGGCACTTTCGCCACCATCGAAAATGGAGGCCGCCACGGCCGGGAGTACTGTAGCCGGGATCTGCGATGAACGCTTTAGCAGCTCGCAGGGAATGAGAACGCACCCTCGCCCGCGAGACTGAACGCTGACGCAGGCAGCGTCTGCCAGCAATTTTCTTCAGTGAAAAAACCGAGTGCTCGCGCTGATCCCGATCCCTTTGGTCCTTTTCAATAAAGTTCCTCGCTCGCTCGCTCACGCTGCACAATCGTTCACCGGCTACCCCATATATATATACAAAGAGAAAACATCAGTGGGTCCGGCACGTATAAGAAAGGAAGCGGGTACACGCACGAAAAAGCAATACTTTTATGCCCAAAGTCTCGGCCGTGGCACGGCCTTCGTCAGAGAATGACGAAGAGAATGACGTCAGATAATGGCTTTCTCTGACGAAGGCCGTGCTTCGACCACTCGTCATGGTTCACTTCGTGGAGTCGTGGAGATGCCTGAATTTTTTTTTCAACAAATGACGTCGATGGAAGCACCGACAGTGTCGCTTAAACTTTTTCTTGCTGTTCAAGACAGATGGGCACATTTTCTGCACTTGTTGAATTTAAAACGATCATATAATGCATGCCAGAAAATCTTCAGCAATCGTGAAATCAGCGAAAGCTACTTGTGCCTCATGCGAAGACGTCGGTTCTCCCAGTGACGTCATTTGTCCACGGAAGAGCGAGCGCTATCCAGCTGTGTCTGGAACAAAAATTCGAGGCTCACTGGTGCTTGCAGTGCAATAATGTATGCCTCACCTATTCTTAGGAACCTTCACGATTCATCGGAACTGTTTTCTGACTTCGTTCGAAAGGGGCTGTAGGGCCCCGTTAAGTGCACAGTGCTCATTAGTCAATCTCGACAACAGTAAACACATAAACAACCTCTCGTGTTACTTTGTACACTTTATGCCAAAGGGCAGTCTTTCGAATAAAAAAAAAAAAGACAACAGTAAACGCTTCTCGCAAGTAAAGGTGCCGCACTAACGGGTCTGATCACCGTAACTTAAGGTCATTATTTTGCGTGTAGGTGCTTCCACAAATGCGATCGCAAAACGTCATCCCAATTTAGTTGTATTGGGCCACCTTCTAAGGCAGGAAGGAAGCAAGCATTAGCACGGCTCTGCATGCAGTTTCTTTTTTGTTGTTTTACAGTTGCAGTAGTAGCTGTAGCCAGGCGAATTTGGCCATAGATATGGCTATATAGCTAAATTCACACAATTTCGTAACAATTTATACGCAGCTTTTACTGTCCAAGTAATTAGTGAAACACGCCCCGCCATGGTGGTCTGGTGGCTACTGCACTGGGCTGCGGATCCTAAGGTCGCCCCATCGAACCACCGGCGTGCCTGCTGCATTTTGATAGAGGCGAAATGATGACGCCTGTGTAATGTGCATTGTCAGTGCACGCTAAAGAACCTCAGGTGGTCGAAATATTGGGGCGAATCTCCTTAGGGTGTGGGTCGTTCCCTCCTCCCTAGTAGTAGTAGTAGTAGTATTGTATGTAGCCACCTCGCGCCGCCGGGAGGCTCGCGCTCGCCCTCGGCGCGTGCCTCCCGGCGCGCGAGCTCTCTCACTCTTCCATCGGCCCGTCTTGTGAGAGAGAGAGAAAGAGAGAGACAAAGAGAGAGAGCGAAAGGCGCGCGTTGACTATGGAAACGCTCTTTCTTCGATGAACGCTGTACCAGCTCGCAAAGAAGGAGAACGCGCCCTCACCCGCGAGAGACAACGTTGGCGCAGGCAGCGCCTTCTAGCGAGTTTCTTGATTGAAAAATACCGAGTGCTCGCACTGAAGAACCGTTCACCGGCCACCCATACATATATATATATATAGGCACTGGATCTTGACTTGCAATGAAGTGCCGGTGGGAGATTTCACTTGTGCGTAGTTGAACCATAAGGATTCGTAGCGTGTGCGTTAACTAAATTAGCACGATCTACGATGAACCTCCGGAGTTTCGCCCACTCATCATCATTCACTCCGTGGATATGCGTGGATCTTCTTTTCAAATTCAAAACGAACAAATATGGTGTAATAGATTATTTTTTGGCGATTATGAAGCTATTTCAAAATTAATTCGCCCTCCTGCGGCTTCGTCAGTGCACCCCGTGACGTCATTTGTTGAAAGAGCGTGTGCTGTCCGAGCTGTGTTTCAAACGAAATTACGAATTCGCTAGTGCGTGCGTTGCAATAATGTCAGGCTCGCTTGTTCTCGGGAGCATCCATGACTCAGCGGAACCGTTTCCTGATTTAAAGGGCCACTCCGGCGGTTTTTCCACCATATTCTAATATCGCTGTTTTACAATAGTGCTGTAGGCCTGGATCAGCCAGTCATTCAAATTCCTCAGAAACTTACCCATAATTTTAAATAACCGAATGGACGATGTGTTCCAACCGAAACAGGTAGACGCTTCGTGCAGCGTATGCGATGACGTCACAACCTCCCCGTTATGAGAAATACAGAGCTGGTGCCAGAAAAATGAAAGTGACGATGTCATCCAACGATGTACTGAGCTCTTCTGAACTTGACAGCGACGATTTGAGCGCTGAAGTATGGCCGATTTGCTTTAGACCTGCTCGTTTAGGCAGCATTGCAGATAATGACGTCAAAAACACAGGGTGGTTCGCGTTTGAATCCGCTAGAAAATGTTAATATTCATTTTCACCCTATCGAAAAATCTCGTATGCCACATATACCACGTATTCAACAACCTCGTGTGAATCATACGTGCTCTCGTATGATTCGTATGTCTTCAGACGAGGTCATTGGAGGTGTGGCATGAAGTTTTTCGACAGGGCAGGAAAACTAAATAACTTGCAATCGCCTGGCCTGGCATAGATTACTGCAGCAAAGAGGAGAACATATACTGAAAATTTCATTGAGATCAGTGGACAATGAAAAATCGCTGGAGTTAACCTTTAATCGTGACAGTTAGGTCGTAATTAATGATAAAAGTAGAGCTTCGCTATTCCGAGAGTTTTCATGGACTTCATCTGCAAAGAAGCTCTATTAATTATTTTTTCAAAGTGTATCCAGCTCTGCTAAGCGCGTCGCTGAAAAGCCGCAAAGGGCTGTGTATGGCTTGTTCAATGTGTATGTTCTAACAAATTTTTAAATAAGGAAACGAAGCCCACTGAGATGTCGTAATTGTGTCATTTGATTAAAAAGGAACAGGTTTGCTGACTGAGCGAAAGTTCCTTTTGCAAAACTTTCAACTTCTCTTTCTTCTTCTTTTTTTTTTTTGCGATGCCGTTAGGGTTAAGCTTTCTTTCGCATCCAAAAGCACACGCTGGTCTTCTATAGTTATGCATGTCCCGACTACCTTTGTAATGATTAATCTGCTTGGCGGGGAATATATGACTCTTGACATTATGATATTCGCATGATATATTCATGAATTTAGCCGCAAGGCGAGATACAATACGCGTGTTTGACATCCAGGTTTTATGAGCAAAGAAAAGAAAGTAAGCCTGAAATGGTTATCAAATACGTACCACTAAATATTCTATATTTATATGCGTTAAGAGAGAGGAGGCCCTGCGTACGTTCTATGCAGTTTTTCTGTCCTTTTTTTCGGTATTCCAGGACAGTTCAAAGGTATGTGTGTTCGATGATGTCGTAGAAATTTCAAGAGCGCTCACTATGGCGTCTTCCATAATCACTTCATGGTTTTATGACGCAAAACGCCAGATGACATTATTATGAATAATATATTAGTCTGATCGTTGTTAATTACCTGTAATTATGCGGCTTCGTTCGTAATTACATTGCTGTATTCGACTCTGCCGGGCCTAGTCACATGTCTTCATGGACTTAGACAAGCCCGTTTACTGTTTCTTTTCTATATATTATTATTATTATATTATATTATTATTATTATTATTATTATTATTATTATTATTATTATTATTATTATTATTATTATTTCAACTCTCCGATACCCTTCTTGAAATTGTACACCGCGATATGTCTACCCGAATATGCTTGTGCGGTATGGAATGGAATATCTTACTCCAGCAGGAACACCGTCGAGCGGGTCCAAGAAACTTCCTAGGAATATCAGTCATCGCTTTCCTCGAATGGGCTCTGGATCTTGCACAAACAGGGTTGGTTTATTGTACCTGCCATCTTTACTGCCGCCAAATCGTAGCTGATCTGCTATTTCTTTTTGAACTTTTGCACGGTGCCATTAGCTGCCCTGAACTACTCCAGTGCATCAATTTTCGAATGCCGCGCAAAAAAACTAGAGAGCAAAGGCTTTTACATGTACCCGCCTACGTATGCAAACACTCGACCATCCAGAGAATGCCTATTCTCCATAATACTTATTTTCTAAACCGTGATATTTTTCAAGACTCCCAGCCATTATTTTCATCTGAGATTTCCACTGTTATAAAATATCACCCATATTAACTTTTTTCCTTAATGTGAGCTTGATCTTCCGTGATGGAATGATGTGGCCTACTTTTATTATTGTCTATCTCTATTTTTCTTGTTCTAGCTTGTCTTGTCGTCCCGACTTGTTGTTCTGAAACTGTTTCTTGTCCGTCCACAGGTCTTTTCTGTATTTTTCCTTTTACATAAGATATTTATTGCCTTTTCTTGTCCTTGTTCTCATGTTTATTTGTACTTTTCTCAAATTTATTGTATAGTTTCACAATATGGATTTGCCTTCGGCAGGACGGCCGTCCTGACGAAGACCAGTCCACTTGTCGAAACATTGGCTCCCGGAGACATTCCCTGTTCTCCATCGTTTTTGGCAATCTGTTCATTAGCACTGGTTGTACGTTGACAGCATTGTGCAAGTTCGTTGCAGACAGAAATGGTAACATGTACGCCGTATCTGGCAGACACATTTTAGTGCTGCCATTTGAGCTGGACTGACAAGTCCGGTTGCCTACTTATGTTTTAAGAGTCTCTCTCTACAGCGTGCATCCTGTACGCATTGCAACCAAAAAGTTATGCGGCAGCCTAGGAAGGCTACGTGCCTCGTAGGTCACATGACTTTTGGCAGCAACTGTGCTCCGTGTGGCTTCAACGACACGGAAGACCACGCTCGTTGTTTTACTACAAACCATAAATAATGTGCCCCTTCTTGGCCAGAGAGCAAAACGCCTCAGTGTACGAGTGGAACCAGGAATCCGAAGTATTTAAGACAATTATTAAAGAAAGGACCTAGTATGGCTTAAAACCCGACATGTAAATGCATGAACTTTTAGCTTCGAACCGGCGTGATGCTAGTAGAGCTCCTGATAAACAGCATGAACTGTGCTTCTTGGACCTTGTGGATAGTTCACAGAGGCATGTTTCTTAGAAATACGTGATGCAATGTGCGGCAACTTTTTCCAGGTTAATAGCGTATGCATACTTTCTGGGGCCGTATTCTGAGATGAGTCGCCTAAGGCGATAGTATCGCTTTGGTGAGGCGTTGTTTGAACAAACCGGGAAAGTGACAGCAAGTCTCCGTTTGTTCACCCAGCCCATCACATGCAGGAGACAGCAAAGGCGACGCTTACTTCACTAAAGTCACACTATCACCTTGGCGACACATCTCAGAATCCAGCCCCTGCAGTCTGGCCACGAGCGCAATTTTTTTGGTATAGCAGCGTAGCATATTTAACAAGAAAGCCATGCAAGTCATCAACAGAAATTTTAGTGGCACGAAAGTCACTTTAGCGAACGCCGAAGGAATTCCGATTACGCAATGCGAAGAACTTGCTTGAAGAAATTTGGAAACCTGCATATTCAAGTGTAAGTTCCACTTTCTAGCTCTTTTTTATTGCGAAAACTGAGGAGATAGACTTTACCCCTAGGGTAATTGTAAGTCAAAACGGAACACTATAATCTGAAGTCGGCACATTTTCTCAGAGCTCTTAATTAACTTTAGGTTAAGGATTCCAAGCTAAATCCTTATTCTTATCAAGTCGTTTAGTTATTGCGGCTGTGACAATGTAGGCTATGGTTTTTCTGTCGCAATAGGAGACCTGTAGTATGCTATACCGCGCATTGGATTATATGTGGATTAAAATGACTGCGAATAGCTTTATATGTGTACTCGAATTTTTATTTGAACAACACCTTTGCGTATTTTAATTGGCATGTTTACCTTCCATTTGTGTCCTATCCCGCCTTGCATTCATCATGAGTGACACAGTTTTGTGTAGTATCGACCAACCGCTGCAACGTGCGAATCATCACTCACATTTAAAGTTTTAAAGTGCTTAGGCACGATGACGATTTAAAACAGTTTTTTGCGCGACTGCCCAGTGAGTTTTCGAGGAAGCAGCGAATTTAGTTCAGGTGATTTGGACGGGGCTTGTTCACCTTAATGCTCACCATAACAAATTAGAATTCTTATGCATCAGACCACTTTTTTACCTGCATATGTTTGCTTCGCTTATGTCTGCACGTTAAATAGAACTCGCCCCATATGATTCGACCCTCTCAAAGGTTTTGGAGCATGGTATTACCTCCTTGCAAGTTGTGTGGCACTAGGCAGATCATGCGTTCACACAATGCAGGCAACATCTGTTATCAGATCACCAGGCTTTCAAAAGCTCGCTTCCCTAAGTCGGTTGTTCGAGGCATGGCTGATATCTGTTCACCGTAAGGTGTTTTGAGGCTGACGCTGCTAGAGCAGACGTTAATACACGTCAGGTTGTTCCGTTTATGAACAGGATAAGCTGCAGCCTTAAAAAGGCGGGCTTCGGATACGGCGCCCGCGCTACATGTGCCACCCCCAGCAGACTTGCTCAACTCAGTCATCGTACCACAAGAACTGCGGGAAAAAAGCTGCAAGAAGAAGCACGGCAATCCATACCGGCGCAATGCGGTTTGGGGTAGTTTATGAGATTCCTCTTAGCTGCGGAATGTCATACGAGTATGTGGCCATATGGGCAGATGACAGAATTATCAACTAAGGCGGTGCGCATCTAACTGTGCACCATAGAGCCTGCGCGTGGGAGCCATATTCTATGCCTCTCGCCACACTTGGCAGAAGCATTACGAAAACAGCTCGTGAGCTCTTTCAAGCACGCTTCGAAGAACTGTGCACTCTGTCTTACGCAAAGGATGCAGAACACCAGCACTGTGAGCTATATTTTTCTGCGTGCTTTCTCATTCCCCTATTTGAGTATTATTTCCGGCCTGTTATTGATGATGATGATGATCTCCTTTACGTTGACGGCTCGTATCCACCAAGTGGGATTGGCCGTGAATCGTTACCGGTAGCTTCTTAGACACTCTCTAGGGCAATCTTGAACGATAATGCATTGAAATAAGGAGACTAACCGTGCAAGTGTCAACCGCTGTAAAATTATATTAAATATAAAAACGCATAAAGGGAACACAGAACGGATGAACTGGAGGTTGGTGCATGTGCGCAGTCAGGACAGGTTAGTTGATTGCGTAAACATATAACACATAACGTTCAACAACGTATGACGTTCTGGCACACTACTCCTAGATATCAGAGCTGGTTGGGTCCACAACGATGTGGCGAGGGTCAGAGGCCGCCAATTTCGGTCACTGAAACGACCCCAAAACTGCCTACGCTGTAAGAAGAAGACAACACTGAGAAGGAAGTAGATGAAGGAGAGCACGGTGATGAAGAAGAAACACGGCGAAGGCGTAGAAGAGGAACGAGGGAAGACGATGACAACTAAAAAGACGATGAAGGAGAAAGAGCAGGCAGGCGACGACAAAGACGAAGGGGAAGCAGAAAAGAAGGAGAGTGTAAACGGTACAAGGGAGAAGGAAGAGCACATGGAATGCAAGAATGCCAGGAATGCGAGAGCACGCAGCAACGTACAGTACATGCTGCCCCTGTTTAGCATCATCTATGGGTGCACTGTCCTTTCTTTTCTTTTTTTTTGCGGAAGCTATGCTTGGCACCAAATGGGATCTTTCATAGCATGCGTCTTGAAAAATATGTACCAACTGCGTTGATATGGGACATTAATCAGCGCTACTGACTACGTGTCCTGACAGCCTGAAGCAATAGGAGCGAACAGAATTTGAATAAATACCGCCATCGCCTATCATCGCTCACTGAGACGCGTTATCCGCCCTGCTACTGTGTAGAGCTTTGGAACAATTTTCTCGATGTTTCATCGTCGGGGGTCACCGATGCCTTGTGCTTGTGAGTATAAATGCCTTGTTTAACGATTTGTGCACGGTTTTCCATCTTCAGTTTATATTACACGTATTCTTTGTGCATTAATCTGCCTTTTAAAATAATTTTAATGAAGAGAGAACGAAACATTTTGACATATCAAATTGAATGCTATTTCCAATCACGTATCAACACCTGGATTTGCCGCCATGGTTCGAACGCTAGCACACATTGCCTTTAGCGCAGTCCTTATGAAACAGTGGTACGTAACCTGCCGAAGTTGCAGGCATGCAGAGAAGAAGGAACTTATCTTGACATAAGACAATGATCAGCTTCCCAAGTACCACAACATCTCATAAAAAGGGGTGGTCCTTTTGCTCTCTCCTTCCCAAGAACGTCAAGTTTCAACCCTTTAACGATCGTCAAAAAAGAACAAAAAATCCATGAGATCCCACGCCTTGTGGGAATCGTTCGCATGTGCAGCAGCGGGGGGAAACTTGCCTTTATGTGAATGTATGCCATTTAGCCAAGCATCACGAGCAGGACCAACGTCTTCATATAAATTGAGTACTGTATGCCACGCGGGTTTACGGCACGTCGACTGCACTGTGCCAATCAAAGGGCGGCTCCTGATACAACCTGCAGGGCTAGTTGGTGAAGCATCTTGTAAGTAAAGACGCGATTTTCGACACTATGTCCTGTTTGTCTTTCGTGGTGTTGAAATGGCGCCTTTCCTTGCTGTTGTTTGTTGTATTGCAGCGTAGTCGAGTAAAAATGAACGAAAGTAGTGATAGTGGCAGATACATATTGTTTCTTACATTCTTCATCAGGGCGGTGAACACAGTCGAGGCGACAGTGACGTCAGCCATGTACCAGAACCAGGAAATCTGTCACAGTACCTCTATTTACGTTAATTGCCGCGTGGGAAGAGCCTCAGAGGAGATGTGGTAGTGATTTGTTTGGCACTTCGGGGGGCGTGGGTACAAATTCTATCCCATTAGGACATGATAGGTAGCCTTCGGCCGTCACAGCACCCTTCTTGTCTTCTTGTGTCTACATGTCACTCGGAAGCTAGAACGAAGGGCACGTGTTTGTGTCGTTTTTCTCATCTATATAAAGTGTGTTCTCACAAAGCTTTCAGTGTTAATTTTGCTTTGTGCTTCATTGACGTAGTCTTTAATGTTCAAATACAATAACATGTGGTGCACAGCTGCATGCGACGGGGCGAGAGCGTTGCGGGTTTGAGCGAACTGCGATCGTATCACCCCATTAAACGTGAAATAAAGTGAAGTTATGTTATGGTAATTAAGAATTTATAAATGATTCGCTCATTTTCGCCCCACCCTCACACCCTGCCATCCCAATTTTGCTATATAGTACATGAACGACACGAACAGGTAAAACACAGTTGAAGTCCGCCAGAAAGTCTTGCCTACATTGTGGTTTCTTTTTTCGCTCGGATAATAAAGCCTACCTTTTTTTCCGAATCAGCCTGGATCGTTTTTCATTTCAACTTTATTCCCTTTATTTCACAAGTTTCGTCAGAGGTTTCGTTGACGAAAGCATCACTGAATGGCCATAATGTTTTCAGGGAATCGTTTTGCAGGTCACGATACGCTACGAATGCAAGAAATCGAAATAAGACATAACGAACAGGCTACGAAATACGTGAGCATGGATAACGACTACTTTCCGCGGCTGCTAATAAAGTTTGTATGACGGCCGCCTTTGGGAGACTTTGAAGCGAGTCACAGGACTGTCAGAGGTGGCCATGCATTGACAAGCGAGCCACAGGTGTTAAATCATAGACCCGCGTGTTGAACTATTGCTTGCGTTATTACTAAAATTTAGGTTACACGGGCGCTTCCACGCGCCATGCATACTTGCAAGGGGATATACATTCCAGTTTGGGATCGTGTTTATTCGACGGCAGTTTGCGCGGTAACACCGAGGTTTTTAAAGCGATGCTTGCATTGGCTGACTTGGCAGAGATGTTTCGTGCTACACAGGATATTCACGATTTCACAGCGTTTCAAATATTTACACTCTTAAGTTTTGGCCGACTGAGTACTTAGAATCTTTCCTGGAGGAATTTTTCATGGCAAGGAATATGACCACCATGGTTGTGCCTGTTGGCAGACCTCTGCCCTGTGAAACGAAGAGATGCATGCATATTAAATCGACGTGCACTATTGAAATACCATGCAAGACACGTCGCCACTTTTCTGCCAAGAAAACGGCTACTTTGAACGAAAATTGTATTTAAGAGGTCAGCACGCCAACGTAACTAGTCAAACATAGCGCCTAAGCAGATCTATTCAGGCAGATTTGTCATTTTCTATCTTTAACGGCGGGCAGTCCAGCCAGCTGCGCGAAAGACAGAGGAGAAGGACGGCACAGGTGAAGGAGGGTTTAGCTACTCTTTGAATGCCTCGATAGCCCTCGTCAACAGGCGCTGAGAACCGCCGACGCAACCCGCAATCGCTGAAAAACATCTTTCTATAACGTCGTGGCAGGGCCTTCAGCATGCCACCAGCTCGACTATGTCACCGCGCCGAGTTCGCAGGGTATCTTACAGGTGGCGCAAGCTTTGTCGTGCATGTACTTAAATATCTTTGTGACCATAGCAGAGGGGTATATAATATTGACGTTTCAGACGTTCCCAAGCACTCACCTATTATTCTAACAATGAAAAGTTGTCTGCCCTTAGTGTCCCTTTAAGCTGTGCTTTATGTTGATGTTGGCGCCTGGCTCTAAGGGTGCACATTCCCCTTAACCATACGGCCCTGTGACCACTGCGGTCACGAAGAGACCATTGAGCACATTTTATGTGACTGCCCACGATACAGCGTAGAGAGGCAACCTCTTCGCCTTGCACTCAACAAACTGGACGACCAACCACTGTCGGAAGAAGGCATCCTACGCCATCGACTAGACATCACGTCGCAGAAGAAGGCCATGCAAGCGCTACTGCGCTTCTTGACATCTACCGGCCTTCGTGAACGTCTATAAGTGGAACGTCCTTTGTGTGTGTGTATGTGTGTGCGCGTGTTTTTTGTTGTGCTTGTCTTGAATCTTGTATCCTCTCTCGGCTGTCATCTTTCTAACCCCCTCCCCTTCTCCCCAGTGCAGGGTAGCAAACCGGAATCTAATATCTGGTTAACCTCCCTGCCTTTCTCCTCTTTTCTCTCTCTCTCTCGTTTAACCATACGGCACACGTATTAGCGCTAATTTTTCGATAACTCCTCCCATATTGCGTGAATGAGGCATACGAAGGCGCATGACACATGCCACCTTGGCGGATCGCTGGCGGGCATATATATATCTGGACAGCAAAATTAGCATCCGCCCACTTCTAGCACAAGTGTACAAGAAAATTCATGAGGAATTCGCAGAAATTAAGGCTTCCGTGCTGCAGAAAAATTCATCCTGGCCAGGGCTTCGAACCCGGGACCAACGCCTGTCCTGGGCACTCGCTCTGCCAATTGAGCTAACCAGGAAGCTAGCGATTGACAGCGCCAGGGTGAATCCATCGACAACTCGAAGCACCAAGGCATTGAACATTGCAAATGAGTTCTGGAAACCCGCAAGGTGTAGTAACGTTTATTAAAAAAACTAATATGCACCCGTTTGTAGCACAAGGCTACTAAGAGAGCCATATAGATTTCTCGACAATTAAACCTTCCTAATACCCGAAAAATTCGTCCTGGTCAGGGGTTGGAACCTGGCTGACAGTCAAATTTAGGTATTGAGCTGCGTTATTATGGGTCTTACCATGCGTGAGCACTAATACTATTCCTCTTGAGCAACTGATAAAGTTTTGTTCAATGCTTTTTACGTGTTCAACAAAGTGACGCAATCCTCTGTGCATTTTGATAGTTATAATAATAATATTCGCTTACCTTGCAGATAAAGCAGCCTTCGCTGTCATCATTGTTTCCATGAACGGTAAGTAGCTCTAGTAAACGCAGCTCCCTCCACACATCTCTTTCCTCATCGTCTGTGCATCATCGTCATCCGCATAGCAATCATCATTATTACGCGCTTCTCCTTGCACATGATAGTGTTTTAGCTCATACTGCAATGAGCCTTGACGAAGGGCTCTTGGTTGTTACTTTGCATGACTACTGTCAACGATTCTATAATACATAATTGACGTGGTGTGTACTAAGTCAATGTAGCTACTTATATTATGCGAAGTCCCCGCAATTAACAGTGAATCAAGACACACGACCTCGTCTGCGGCAGGTCGAGCGCCCCGAACAGGCGCTTTTCCTCGATTCGAACGCCGGTTGTGGGACATTTCCGCCGAATAACGAACATTTCTGAAATATTCGTATGAATTTCCACGCCTTAAAAAGGGTGCATAGGTGCTAATTTTGCTTTTCCCTAATCGTCGCTCCGCCTTGCGGAATTCTGCATAACTCATTTACCATACCATGTGATTGCGAAGGCAAGTCAACCGTTGGTCATTAAGGGTAACAGAGTGGATTCCTAGAGAAGATAAGCGTGGCAGGTGGCGGCAGTAAGTTAGGCGGCAGATGATATCAGGAAGTTTGCGGGGGTTGCCTGTGCGGAGTTAGCACAGAACAGGGATAATTGCAGGTCTATGGGAGAGGCCTTTGTCCTGCGGTGGGCGAGAGAGGCCGATGATGATCAGCCTGTCTGATCCATTCTGCTGTAACATTTTAGCAGTGCAGTTATGTTACGACAATCTGGTCTAGGCGGTGGGTTCCTGTTATTTATTCGGCGTAGAGTGTTTGTTAATGTTCCTTTTTTCAATATAGTTAGGCGTTAAATAATATATGATTCCTGAAGGAGCACTTCGCGTTTTGACATCTTATATTGAATTGAAGTTTATTATCGCCTTCGTAAAAAAAAAAAGGAAACCGGGGCTAAAGGCTGGAATGCCTGACGAAGACCTAGGCTCAGGTTGTACATTCTGCCTTCAGGAAAAAAGGTACACAGAACTGAAGATTTAGCAATATCAATGCAACATAAGCAGCCGTTTCAAGTATCACATGATGCAGTTGTTAAGCATACTGCATATGTTCAATCAGACATTGAGGTTAGGCATTCGTATTCGTACAACTTTATGTTCGCATAACCGTGGTATCTTCCCTTTCATAGTTGCTTATTCAGCTCTCGAGGGAGCACGGCTCAGCGCGGTTGAAGGGTTAAAAAAAAGAGAGGGAAAAGTTGAGGCCACCTCCACGAGACAGCGCATTACGACATTACCCGCACCGCCGAAGGCCAGGAAGGACGCATCTGAGTCCGATGGAAGGACCGGTGGGTTCCCGGCGATACGCTTATCGAGTCTTGCGCCTTCAGCATTAAAGCGTGGCGGACGCTCTTTACACTCCGCCACGCCGCGGTAATACTGACCGCGAGAAGCTCGTTCGTTGTGGGGTATACTCGCGTCTCAAGAAGGTGGCCGTTATTTCAAAAGCGCAGACATTTAAAGGCCGGCTTGCCCTGAGCGTCAGATGATCTCGTTCTCACGCAAGAGAGCAAAGCAGACCCGCTCTTGCACTTAACCCACCACCGACTACAGCGCTCGACTGACTCCTGCTCACACTTAGACGATGATGAATGTCAGAAGGCCTATGTGCGATAAGGTGTAGAAAACGTTTAGCTGGAAGTTGTGGATTCCATCGCCGCACTCGCGGCTTCATTTGAGTAGCGCAAAATGGAAAGAAAGAAGAAAGCGTCAGTGCATGGTGGAGGCTCACGTACGGTCGTTAGGCAATGAGAAGTCGTGGTACTAATAACGTAAATGCCACTTCACGGCATCAGAAACTTCATACCCTTGCCATTTACTTGTATATCAACGATAAAAGAGCAGCGTCTCTGTCCGTATGGTTTTCACGGCACAACACTGCCTTGAATTTTAACCGCGGAACATTTTATGGGCCCGGGCTGTCCGCCCCTGCGCATGTCGTGCTCGTGCTCAGAAAACAGCATTTAATAACAGGGCCGAAACATCCTAATTTGTCGCCAGAAGAGGTTAATACGGCTACAGACTAAGAATGGCTGCATTAATAAAGCACATTATTATAACAAAATAAAACGCACACATTACCAGTAATTAACGCATAATGGGAAGAAGAAAATAATTCGAAAATGCCGACAACGAACCGAGAGAAATACAACGGAAACACTGGCAAACCAGTACTCCGTACTTGGTAAAAGTTGCACTACAGTGAAACTGGCTGTATCGTTTTGAAAAACCAGGAATTGGTTCTATTAGCAGGAATCTCTATGACAAATTTAACATCATGCGGAGCTTCTCTTTCAGTAAGTAGTCATGAATTCCGTCGCGGCTGACGTGTTGCGGTGTCCTCATCCCCATACAAAAGCGCTACGGTGCATGTCCTATGCACCGGTGCTACGGTGCATGTCCTAAGCCTATGCATGCATAATGCAGTGTGCTGTTGCTAGATCATGCGCCAATAAAGCGCAGTTATCATCATCGTCATCGCTATGGCTGTTGCAATAATGATTCTGATCTGATCATGATATGCCCCGCTCGAAAAGAAGTAGTCAGAAAAAATCACGTGAGTATAATAAATAATGAACTAGTGACCAATATCATCATATTGTTGTTTGTCTTCCAGGTATTTTGGCATCAGCAAGTACTGTCAGCCAGTCAGTTGGTGCCTTGTTGTCGCAGGATGCGGAAATACCTTTGCCAGATCAACACTTCGATGTTACGGTAACTGAAGGAACTGAAGAGACGGTGTACTCATTAAACTTGACAGATGGGCTGCTCCATATAGGAGGCACGACAGGAAAACCCGCATCGTGCGAGTTAGACAGCAGGACTGAAATAGTAGTGACCTGCCACTTGACATCTGTCGGACTGTACGCCACGTATGGAGGATCAATATATGGCGAAACGAAGTCACAAGAAGAACTATGTGCCAGAGAACTCAACATTACTATGAAGATAAGAAAGTACAACGCCTCTGATGAGCCGGCTGACATTACCGTTCATGTAGAGGAAATAAAGGACCCGTTGGGTGAGTACGATGTAACTCTGAAGGATGAGATTGGAGCTGTATTTCGCAAAGAAAAATTACGCGGTTATTGAGCAAGTGGCGGATATATTATATTGGAAGAGAGGAGTGAATGAGTAACTGAATAAATACAATTACTAATTTAGAGAACATATATTGTGCTAGTTGACATAAAAGCTGCTGTTTTCACGTTCCCCGCCTTCTCTCGTGCCGCAGTTATGAGAGTGTACTTTTATCATCCCCGAACGCTCATTTCCTATTCAGCGGCAAAGTACTCCTCATTCTCAATGCTTCAGTAATCTGTAATCGCAACTACATTTTCAGTAAATCCTGAATTGAGAGAGTACACCAACATTTCTTTTTCGTGTCTTTCCCACGCTTTCTCCCAAGGCTGCTCCAGTATATCTTAGCTGCTTCTTGCACATTTATCTGTAAATAAGACGGGACATTGCGGAAGCAAACTTCTTTAGAAAAGCTGAAGCACTTGCGGCAAATTCTTTTGTCAGGCATGGTTCAACACCACGTGACATTATGTTATGTGATTTTGGCGGAAATCTGTCATGTGACATTAGGTTACGTGATGTTGGTTGAAACATGTCACGTTACATTGCGTCTCGTGATTACGGTGAAAACTTGTCACGTGCATTGCGTTATGTCATTTGGTCAAAAACGTGTGACTGGGCGTTGCGTTACGTAATTTGGGGGAACATGTCACGTGACATTTCGTTACGTGATTTGCGGGGGGGGGGATGTCACGTGATATTTCTTCGTTACGTGATTTCGGGGTGAACATATGACGTGAAATTGCGTTGCATCATTTTGGCGGGAATATGTCAAGCCCAATTCGCCACGTGATATCGGCGAGGTGACATGTGAGGTGGCATTGAGTTATTTAAGTTCTCGGTGATCACGTGACATGTCACGTGGTAAGTTTACGCCAAAAGATCCCATGATTATCAAGTGACCTGTTTGGGTGAACTATCGACCAGCTTCGCTGTTATCTAACCTTGCGCGATCTGGCGGTCGCTGCGAATTTTTTAAGTGCGAAGCATTTCTTCACGAACTTAGGCGACTTTGAGCGTATCTATCTATCTATCTATCTATCTATCTATCTATCTATCTATCTATCTATCTATCTATCTATCTATCTATCTATCTATCTATCTATCTATCTATCTATCTATCTATCTATCTATCTAGCCACCTACGACTTTGTGCTCTCCTGGCCGTTTCCTTAATGGAATGTATACGAAAATTGGTATGCCACAACATGACCGCATGACGACCATAAATGGCAGGTCATAACATAAAAATCACGACATGCATGCCATGAGCGGCATGATTTACATGCCACGGTCTTGGTGCTCTCCTGGCCGTTTCGTCAATGGGATGTATGCGAAAATTGGTATGCCACAACATGACTGTGTGAGGAACATATATGGCAGGTCATACCATGAAAATCATGACGTGCATGTCATGAGCGACATGATTTACATGCCATGGTCTTGGTGCTCTTGTGGCCGTTTCGTTAACTTGATATATACCAAAATTAGTATGGCTAGACAACGATGTATGACAACCATGGGTGACACGTTCTAAGAACATGAAAATTTTGGCCTGCATGTCATGAGCGGCATGATTTACATGCCACGCGTTTCCCTAAAGGGATGTATACCAAATTTTTTATGGCACAACACGACTGCATCACGAACGTAAATGACAGGTCACAACATTAGAATCATGACATGCGTGTCATGAGCGGCATGGTTTACATGCCGCAGTCTTGGTGCTCTTTAGCCCATTTCGTCAACTTCATATGTACCAAAATCGGTGTAGCGAGACAACAATGCAGATCCATTTTACGTTCCTGATGCGTGCTTCGCATTTCCTTGATAACCACTGCACGTGGGATCCACCGATTTTTTTCAGTCTGTCCCGTACCTTGCCCGTTGAGCAGCGCTGATATCCTTTACACAGACACCACTACACACGACAATATATTCCGATATTCTTCACTGCTCACGACAAGAATTTCGTCGCAGACCAGAATGTCGTGGTCGAAAGGATTTACTAAGTCTATTTATAGTCTCAAGTCTACGGGCGTTGCTGACCAGCAGACGGCGCTGCGAAGCTTTGCCATGGTTCGGCGTGTTTGAGAACTGATTGAATGTTCAAAAAATGTTTGTGCATGATATAAAGGTACGAATTATACTAGATAGATAGATAGATAGATAGATAGATAGATAGATAGATAGATAGATAGATAGATAGATAGATAGATAGATAGATAGATAGATAGATAGATAGATAGATAGATAGATAGATAGATAGATAGATAGATAGATAGATAGATAGATAGATAGATACGGTCAAGTGACTCAAATTCTCCAAGAAACGCTTCGCATTTGATATCATATAGCTTGAGGATATAGAAATGGAGTGACAGGGAACTTATGATAGTTTTATTCGGCAGTTTCAAATGGAGAGTCGCTTGTATTTTAGCTTTGACAGCTATCGTGACACTACTAGCCAAACATGTTGAACTGCAGATCTTAGAATATGCTATATTCTAGACACTATATACGTCAACAGCCGTCGTACACAATGCTTAAATCCGCTCGATGTACAAGTTGCGAAGAAGTGGAAAAAGAAAAAAATACGAAGGCCGATGCTGGCGGATTGCTTGGACACCGCACAGTATTCATGGAGCGCGCAGACGGCTTAGCTAGAGAAAAAGTTCAGTCACTGCAGTCACTGAGCGAGCGGGACCGTTTGTTCCAAGAATGCGGTCACAAAAATCTGTCTCCACTATGTAGTAGAGCGGCGGCAGCGTATCGAGGCATCATACTCCCCCCCACCAACCCCCCCAACATACACTTTTAGCACCGCCCAATGGGTAGATTTAGTATTGCGGAAAATTTTTGCGTTAGCGCTTGCGAGTCACGCTCGCTAAATTTTTGCGGAGCGCTATTCGATAGCGTTCCATAGCTCTTTAGTATTGCGCGAGACGACGACGCGCCGCACAACTCAAGGCACGCAAACCTTCGCTGCGCCATCTAAATGCGAATAGTAAAAGCGTCAACACCGTCGGCCGTTGTTAGTAACTTAAAAAGCAACGCAAGCGCAAGAACAATTAATAATAAGAACATCGTGCAATAATAATTGCACATGTGTTGCTGTAGTCTGACGAGGCAGAGTTTCGCTTTCGTTGTGCATGTGTAATGTGGTCAAACTAGAATCCACAGCGAAAAGATCGTTGTCTTCTCGAAGCGAAAACCAGCAACACAATTTATTGTGAATCAGCTAGTCCCACAACGCAGCAAAACTACACAAGAGATGCGAAACGGGCAGCCGTCAGTTGTAAGAACTCTGGCCAGTTGTAGGGAGCCGCCATGTTCTTCGCGCTAAACAAACTTAGCGAGCGTTTTGCGTCTCCGCTAAATTCGGAAAATAGCGAGCGATCGCTAAACGCAAAGCTGGAATAGCGTGCGTACGCATGCGCAGTCTGGCCCCGCTAAATTTTAGCGTTTAGCGGGGCGCAACTTAAGCTGCACTAAAACTCTCTAATGGCTGCTGCGGCAGTATAGCGAGCTCTCCCGATAGCGTTACGGAGGAGTTTTCTGCCCAGAAACGCATTAACGTACTGCGGTATTGTTGAAAAGGTCTGTGAATTATCGACAGATGCGCGGTGTAGGTAGAAGTCGAAGTCTTTCTTTAGGCGACTACGCTTACTAACCATTGTTATGCTTAGCAGAAAGTAAGCAGCGCTAGTGATGGCGAAAAGCTGTCCACGAATATGCTGTAGCAGCTGTACATATTGTTCGACATTTTGGTCTCCAGGAGCGCCATACCATGATACCGGGAAATGTGGCAATAGAGCTACAGGGAACTTGTTGCTGTATTATTAGCCAGCTGAAAATCGAGTGTTGCTTATATTCTACATTTAATAATTGTTGTAACGCCGGCAGTTAAATATTGTCGATCGTGATCTCCAGATAATGAGCAAAACGTTATCTCCTACCAGTTTTAATGCATGGGCAAACTTCGCCAAGGTAGATTTGAGAGGTCCGTCAAAGCGAGCGTTGTATACTCAGGGATGTATGTCATTACGTGTGCCTTAGCGTATGCGTGGTTATGTTGTCAGTTCCAGGCAAAATAAAAGGGAGGAGTGCCCCTCATAGTGCTCTTCGACTGTTAGGAAAAGACTAACAGAATTTATTAGGGTATTCGAGAATGGCTTATGGAAATGGAAAACAACTTGTGCGGAATCAGGCAATGTCATGTTAGGGTTATGGAGAGGAATATAGGAATCCATGTGTTATTATCACGAGGATTCCAGCCCTCTAAAAAAGCACCCTGAATGCTACTTTTAAATTCGAAGCATTTCTTAGCGAACTTCGGCGAGTTTGAGCGTATCTATCTATCTATCTAGCCGCCTACGATTTTGTGCTCTCCTGGCCGTTTCGCTAATCGGATGTTTACGAAAATTGGTATGCCACATCATGACTACATGACGAACATAAATGACAGGTCATAACATGAAAGTGATGATATGCATGTCATGAGCGGCATGATTTACATGCCACGGTCTTAGGGCTCTCCTGGCCGTTTCGCTAATGGGGTATATGCGAAAATTGGTATGGCACAACATGACTGCCTGACGAACATAAATGGCAGGTCCTTACGTGAAAATCATGATATGCATGTCATGAGTGGCATGATTTACATGCCACGGTCTTAGTGCTCTCCTAGCCGTTTCGCTAATGGGATATATGCCAAAATTGGTATGGCACAACACGACTGCCTGACGAACATAAATGGCAGGTCATGACAGGAAAATCATGATATGCGTGTCATGAGCGGCATGATTTACATGTCACAGTCTTGGTGCTCTCCTGGTCATCTCGTTAATGTGATGTATACAAAAATTGGTATGCCACAATATGACTGCATGGCGAACATAAATGACAGGTCATAACATGAAAATCATGACATTCATTTCATGAATGACATGATTTGCATGCGACGGTCTTGGTGCTCTCCTGGCCGTTTCGTTAATGGGATGTATACGAAAATTGGTATGCCACGACATGACTGCATGGCGAACATGACTGACAGGTCACAACATGAAAATCATGATATGCATGTCATGGGCGACATGATTTACATGCCAGGCGTTTCGTTAACGGGATGTACGCGAAAATTGGCATGTCACAAGATGACTACATCATGAACGTAAATGACAGGTCATAACATGAAAATCACGACATGCATGTCATGAGCGACATGATTTACATGCCACGGTCTTGGTGCTCTCTTGGCGGTTTCGTTAGTGGGATGTGTAGGAAAATTGGTATGCAACAATATGACTGCATGACGAACATAAATGACACGTCATAACATGAAAAGCATAACATGCATGTCATGGGCGGAATGATTTACATGCCAGGAGTTTCGTTAATGGGATGTATACAAAATTGCTATGGCACAACACGACAGCACGACGAACGTAAATGAAAGGTCATAACATTAAAATCATGACACGCGTGTCATGACCGGCATGATTTACATGCCATGGTCCTGGCGCTATACTGCCGTTTCGTTAATGGGATGTATGGGCTCCGTCTACTGACCAGAGGGCGCTACGTAGCTCTCGTCGGACGGCTCAGTCGCGCACGGTGGAAACCGAGGCGAAAGCGACGCGCGCGCTTCTTTTTCGCTGCTTTCCGGGCATGCTGCGAACCACACGAACGCTCGCGGCGTCGCCCTTTGGAATATTTTGCCGCAGATTTGGAGCGCGCGTCTCAAGGGAAATAAATCGAAAGAAGGTGGGACGGGCGGTCACTGCTGCTATAGAGTTGGAGACGCGCATCGGGTTCGCGTATTTCCCGGTCCCAGTCTGCCCAATTTTGCTTCTTCTCTCCGCCAGGCAGTGCATTCTGGCGCTGATGTCGCACATGGAAAACTCGACTGCACGGAGCCTATATACGAAAATTGGTTTGGCACAACATGACTGCATGACGATCATAAATGACAGGTCATAACATGAAAATCGTGACATGCATGTCATTAGCGGCATGATCTACATGCCACTCGTTTCCCTAAAGGGATGTATACCAAAATTTCTATGGCACAACACGACTGCATGACGAACGTAAATGACAAGTCATAACGTTAGAATCATGACATGAGTGTATGAGCGGCATTGTTTACATGCCATAGTCTTGATGCTCTTGCGGCCGTTTCGTTAACTTCATATGTACCAAACTCGGTATAGCGAGACTACAATGCAAAGCCATTTTACGTTCCTGATGCGTGCTTCGCATTTCCTGGATTCCCACTGCACGTGGGATCTGCCAATTTTTTCTTCATTAAGGGTTTGTGGGCGAATAAAAAGAGTGGTAATACATGAACCTGAAATATATTTATTCATTCATGTACCCTAAAGGCCCGAGGGCATTACATAGGGGGGGGGGGGGGGTAGTAGTATACATACATAAAAACCAACACGAACAATAAAGTAATAAAGGTATGAAAAAGTAAATAACAACGTATAAATAACGTATAAAATCGTAGAAAAGTAATTATAAAGACAAAACTATACTAAAAAGGAAGGCGTAACACAAGAACAAACGAGGCTGAACATTTCCATGCTAGACAGTGCCAAACAGTAGTCAAGTAAGCGAGTTATACTTCAAGCTAAAATTTAGAATAGCTTACAGGTGTGGAAAACGCCAGAAAAAAAGATCATATATTCAGTTTTTTTTTTCTTTTTTTTACAAAACGATATTCAAGGGCGTATTTTTGTTCGTTATGCTGGATTCACACGACGGACCAAATCGCGATTCGATCCCGGGGATCGCGTGCTACGTCACCATACGTCACGCGTTCCTGCGCTCCTCCTTCGGTCCGCGGGGAGCGATTCGTGAAACGGCGGAGACCCAAATCGCAGTTGGGATCACTTGGGATTTTTGGCGAAAGAAACAAAACTCCTGGCGGCGAAACGCTTTCGGCTGGCAACCACCGTTCTTTCCAATCCATGTCGCTTTTGCTGTGAAGAGCGCGCAGTACGCGGCTATCGCTGAAAATGGACGAGCTCATGGACAGCGTCGCAGGGCCAGCGTCGTACGGCTCCAGGCTCAACGACGAGGCCACGTCAAAAGCAGAGCGGACCTCGACAGCAGAGCGGCCGTCTGCGCCGTCCCCTACGCTCCTGGGAGCGAGAGTAGGGCCGATCCGTCCCCGCCGTCTCCTCTGTAGTGTGAATGCGAGCAGCGGAGAAATCCCGAACACGTCACATGTCACGTCACTGATCCGTCCGCGATCACGTCCGTCGTGTGAATCCAGCTTTACAGGACTGGACGTCCGTACCGTGGTAAAGGATTCTATGGTCGTGGTTACTACAACTCCGCCATTTTCTGAGCTAAGCATTTTTGGTGGCGACAAGGACCTTGCGGACAAGGTTAAGAAAGCTTTTGAGGAAGAAATATGGAACGTAATAAAAGATGGAGTGAAGACAGCGCTGCAAGTCAGACACAGTGAACGTATTAAGAGCCAATTAAATATTAGAAATTGACTCACTGCCTTCGCTACTATATATATATTGTGGGAGATGGTCTAAGGTTCCTATATATCTTAATTAAAGATGACAACAGGTCTTTACTCAGCCGCTGCGACTCGCGATTGGGCGATTGGCGACACGTGACCTTTTCGCCCTCGCACTCCTGCCAGAGAATCCAGGAGTGGTCGCCGCGCCGGTGGAATGTACGACTGTTATGTTTTTGAGCGCGGAATTGAACAATCTTGTTGAAACCTTACGAGCGTTCTTGCCTTATTGTTGTAGAACAGAGGTGCATATGTACCATATGCTTCAGCGAACACTAGAATTATTCAGTTGGCAGCTCCAACGTGTGAGGCTGATGTAACTTCGGGTGTTGCCAGCGCGGAGAATGTGGCACCAAGGTTTTTGCCATTCTTGACCGTGACAAAAGTGCCGGAAGATGCAGCGTATCCCTCTCTCTCATTTGTTTAAGTGTGTCTGTGGCGACTGAAAACACCGGGCTATGCGACGTAACAGGATGCTGTAGACACTGCTGCTAATTCACGACTACAGCTTTTCTTTCTAAAATGTATTGTAATGATATGTTTCGAAGCAGTTTCCATTGAGCCCTTGAAAGAAAATGTCAGTTTCGCCAGATGGGCGAAGCTATTAATCTGATAGGAATTCTTCGTACAGTATACGAAGTAAGACTAGTAGCTTTAGGGGAAATCTGCATAGTAGTGTACATGGGCTTAGTATATAAGCATGCAGGTATGCTTAGGCGTGACCAGACTCGCACGAAGGGAATGAATGACCGCGTCATGCACTCGCAGTTGAGTGGTGCTGATGGGAAACGGCGCCCGTGAACAGGCCGTGGAACATTATTTTACGGTCACCCTTCTGTGCGTACCACACTGTGGTAATTGAGCAGAGGAGAAAGCGTTCACTTTACGGCAAGGGGAAGAGAGCGTGCGTAAAGATAAAACACGAGCGGCGGCCTCAGCTCATTGTCGACTTCGTATGGCCGCGATGCGGGCCACACTAGATCGCACTGCACACAACCGTTGACGCCCAGCCCAAAGCATTTATGCGAGCAGTTGTTGCTGGTACGGGGTCGAATGTGCTTTGAATGACAGTGTTGCAATGATTACGTGAGAAGTAAAGCGCGCCTTGCTTTAGCGCGAGTAGAACTCTGCTGGAGCAGTTCGGCAAGCATTGGCATGATGGCGTAAAGCACCATGCTATCTCGACGGTCGGGCAGCATAGACAACCGCTCAACAGAGCTTCGACCTAAGACATGTTGTTTTGATTTGGCGAGGGGCTTTGCCGGCTTTGCGACGATATGCGAGGCACCTGGAACAAGGCACGTGATCAAGGTGCTGCTATACACAGTAGAGTGGGCTGGGCAGAGATACACAGAAATGTATGCCAGAATGCAGATATAGAAATACACGTGTTGGAAGCCTAAAATAGATATTGCTTGAAGTAAAAGGGAGTGCTTGATGCTCTGAACAGGAGTACGGTAATGGGGCCCTTTCTCACTGAGGTCGCGAAAGCGAGCTCAGCAGAAGCCAGCTAGTGGTTGATGCTCGCGTCGTTCTGTACCTCTCCCTTCGGCTCCACAGGCAGGGCCATCAATCGACCTCTTCTCCAAGCATGCGTGCAACATTCCCCTCCCTGCTGACGAAGCCCACCGGGCTAGTGAGTCTTCGGTGGCCTGAACAACTTCAAGCGGGAGACATGAACAAGTTGCGTCTTAGCAGCACGCCAGCCACCCGCTGTGAGGCGAGCTATAATATTGTTCCGTGTCGCTTAAGGACGCTAACCTGCAGTGGGATGTGCGGTTACAGCTATCTCGAAGACGCCCAAGAAAGTGGACGATGGTGTACAGTCCGCGTCAAATGAAAGCCGAACAGCGGAGCGCGTGGACCAGGAATTAGCGACGGTAGTGAGCGCCGTCCAGTCATCACCCCTGACGTCCGCACATCCGATTAGGCAGCACTGCGCCGTCCATATATATTGGGCGTTATCTTCGATTCTGTTCTAGTTTTCACATGGTGATAATCGTGGCCGGCGTCGGCGTGCCAAACACCTTTGGTCTTATCACTTGCAGTTATTTTAGGGGCGAAGCTCCTCTTAGTCTAACCTTGTCCTGCGTCAGGCGTCAGGCGTAACCGGCGTGCCGGGAGGCACGCGCTCGCCCTCGGCGCGTGCCTCCCGGCGCGTGCCTCTCTCTCTCTCTCCCGGCGCGTGCCTCCCGGCGCGTTCCTCTCTCTCTCTCTCACTCTTCCATCTGCTGTCTTGTGAGAGAGAGAGACAGAGAGAGAGCTAAAGGCGCGCGTTGCCTATGGAAACGCTCTTTCTTAGATGAACGCTCTACCAGCTCGCAAAGAAGGAGAACGCGCCCTCCCCCTCGAGAGACAACGTTGGCGCAGGCAGCGTCTCCTAGCGAGTTTCTTGATTGAGAAATACCGACTGCTCGCGTTGGAGAACCGTTCACCGGCCACCCATATATATATATATTGTAGCGAAACGTCGGGGCCGTGAATGTTAGACGCATCGGAAGGTCAGGAAGACGAAGAGGCATGGGAGCCACTCCGCGCAGGCAAGCGATGAGGAGTCGACACAGTGAATTGGGAGAGCACTCATTGGGGGGTTTATTTAGCTAAGACATCTTGAAGTTGGAAAACACACAGGGCAAAAATTATACAACATAGAAAATGGTATCATACCCCGTCGGCCTGCCGAACTGGTCGCCGGTGGTTCCGAGCGTCATGGTCCCCTAGTCCGCTCTCTAAAAAAGGCCAGTGTCGCCGCTTAAATAGCACTTTTTCAGCATCCACGGCGACGCGGACGGCTCGAACCACCACTGTTGCCCACCAATAGGAAAACGGCTTATACGGACCACTCAGGCAGGTCGAAGGTAACGATTCTCCACGAGCTTTTACGATCGCGTGCATCCGGCCTCGCCACAAAACTAATACAAACAACTCTTTCCAGAAACTGGCCGCGGCGCGCACACATGCTCTTCATTTTCAGTGCCCCGTCTCCCGGAAGGCTCCCTGCGGTGCGCGGGCTCGTTTACCCGAGCACCCCTTCTACAAAAGCAGTCGGAAAAGAAAAAAGAACAAGAAAACATTCTACGCGAGGCGGTCTTCGCGACAACATATATATATATATATATATATATATATATATATATATATATATATATATATATATATATATATATATATATATATATATATATATATATATATATATATATATATATATATATATGCACTGGATCTTCACTTGCAATGAAGTGCCGGTGGGAGATTTCACTTCTGCATAGTTGAACCATAAGGATTCGTAGCGTGCGCGTTAGCTAAATTAATCCGGAACTCGGCACGATCTACGATGAACATTCCGAGCTTCGCCCATTCATCATCATTCATTCCGTGGATATGCTGTAATTTTTTCTCGCTTTTACTCTAGCGTCGCAATGCAGTCGGCGTCTGGGCATGATACAAAGGAAACCAATATAATCGGTTTGCAGTTGCGGTGCTGCCAAACCGGATCTGCGGGCATGTATATGGTGATAACTGGACGGCGCGCACTATACCGTTGCTAATGCCAGCGCCACGCGCTCCACTGTTCGGCTTTCATTTGACGCCGACTGTGCCTGGGGTGAACGTGCTGTCGCTCGGTCCCAGCTTGGTCAGCGTAAAATACGAGCGCTGTAAACGATTTCACCGTTTGTTCTGTTCCGTTTCATTTTGGCTTTCATAAACTACGAAAAGGCTCCAGACTCGGTGGAGATACGAGCAGTTCTGGAGGCATTGTGCCGTCAAGAAATATGTGATAGCTACGTAAAGAAAATAGCGAACTTCTATAAAGTTGTCGTAGCAGGTAGCGCACAGTTAGGGACAAAAACCGATCCACACATGCAGTAATAGCACTGGAGAAAGTGTATCTCCTTGTGTTACACCTTTCCGTATTGGGATTTTCCTGCTTTTCCTAAGGAGGAGTAGGGTCGCTGCAGCATCTTTATAGATAGAAAGTATGAGGGGGCTTGTAGAGGTTAAGCTCACTCATACGTTATATCTTTAAATCCCAGTACAGAAATCCAGTACAGAAATCCCAGTACAGAAAGTTTCAGTTTCAGCTTATTCATTATATAAGTATCAATTACATAATACCTGTATACAGATGAGAGTCCCAGAGTATAAATACTGAAAACGGGACCCTCAGAAGCTACAACAAAAGTGAATTAAAAACAATTGGCAGAAGATGAGCAGGGGGTGATAATAATCATATACAAGGCAAAACAAAGAGAAACATGCTAGAATAGTTGAAATACAAAATCAACTAATAGCAATGCGATAAAACAAAAAAGCTAAATGCGAAATACAATATACTAAAGCGATGCAACGCAAAGTCAAATACAACACAGAAACAACACGGAATTAAAGTAGGAAATCTGCACAAGAGAAATGAAAAGAACTTATACAGGAAAGAAAACTAAACGCAAATAAAATAAATGTGGACAAGTGAAAAAAATATTATACATTAACTATGGAACGAGGAAGCTTTTATATGAGTCTGTGCTGGCGTTACAGCTGTGAGCTGTTGTTAAATATCAGGGGTATGTGCGGTGTGCAAGTGACAGATTCTGGATTTCCGCAAGCGAATTTCATAAAATAACGAGTTCGAAGCTGCTTTACTGTGTGCTTGTCTTTTTTTATCCGTTCCCTTATGTTATCCCAGTAACCGTGTGAGACAAGGAGATTGAATTTCTCCAATGCTATTTACAAGCCCACTCATACGTTCTCTCTATAAAGATGCTACAGCCACCCTACTCCTCCTTAGGAAAAGCAGGAAGATCGCAATACAGAAGGGTGTCAGACAAGGAGATACAATTTCGCCAATGCTACTTACTGCATGCGTGGAAGAAATCTTCAAAAGATTAGACTGGGATGAGAAAGAGCTGACGATTAACGGTGAATACTTGAGTAACTCGCGATTTGCAGACAACATAGCACTCTTTAGCAATGATGGCTCGCAACCATAATGACAATAAAGAACACTAACACTATTACAGACCAGAGTTGTGGCTCAGAACACAAAGCGCCCAGGCATGTTGTGATAGTCACGAGTGGATGTATCTCCAATCATATTATAGTCGTAGGTCAGACTGCAAGATGCTCCCAACACAAGCGATGAGAGTTTGTGAGAAGAACTGGCACCACTCATACTGATCTGGGCCAATTCAGGTCAAGCATGCAGCAATTCTTCACAGTGAAGCTTATTGCCGTTACGCGCACTGCCGGCAGCGGCGGACACCATCGCCCCAAATTCCAGCCTCTGTAACGAGCCCACAACAGCTAACGCTGTGATAATAGTGTACCGCACTCGTTCACCTGACTACGATTGGCACTGGCTAACACTGCCGGGCCTACACCAGGATTGTACCAGTATTATAATGTGTATTCCGTAGTCATTTGCGACCGTATCCTTCGCAAGTCAGTGATGTTTCTGCAAGCTTGCTTGTCAAACTGGCTCGTAAAAATTTCACGAGACAACTCGGGCGCCGTGCCGGCCGGTCTACTTTTCGTCCCTGCTTTTGCGCTACGATACAGGTCAACATAGCTCATTAAACTTTACTGTCTCGACGGCGTCCACATGCTTCACTGGGCGACGCCTTTTAATCTGCACATTGAACTCTCCTAGGTACCTACTATTCTTGTGAGACAAAAGCTGCGTAGGAAATTCAATGAACTCCACGCGCACGTGCACAGTCAATACTACTTACTCAAAGCTATGGATAACTGTCCACGTGCATTTGAAAGATCGAATGCCGGAGCCCTCCACTACGGCCTTTCTCTCCTCTCTATCTCTTTCACTCCCTTTACCCTACCCCTACGGACGCTTAGCCGTGCTCCCTACATGGGCTGCAGAAATTAGCGTCCTTTCCTAACCGAACCACAATCATCATCATCATCATGGCGATAGGTTAGTGAGGTTTCGCAGTTATACAATTACCAAGGTTTTGCGCTCCAGACCCACTAAAGAAGTCGTGGGCAGCTTGCCCCAGTGGTGCAAGGCTAGGCCACAGCGGAGCGGGTGGCCTTTCCCTCCTCTCTAAATCCCCACTCTTCACTTTAGTTTTCCATCTCCTTCCTATTCCGTACCATGGTCCCGCAATATTTTTCCTAGCCATGAAACTCCCGCCAAAGATTCATATACGGACAGAAACGGCCACCAGAGGCGCCACTGTGCACAAAATGGCATAGGTCAGCCGCGATCGGAAGAGCAGTTGGGCGTTCGCGATAGTGTTCGCCATTAAAAACATTCTGCCAGATTTTTGTCTCTACTGTGTCCGCTAACTGGTCATCGCAGTGATTGCCCTTGGCTAATTAATACAGAGCGGGCGCTCTTTAGTAGCTCAAATTCTTGATTGCTGCACATACTTACAGGGCGCCGTATTATGTGCACCAATTTGAACCAACTAGCCCGAGAAGAAGTTTAGAGTGGATTCCTAGAGAAGGCAAGCGTGGCAGGGGGCGGCAGGAAGTTAGGTGGGCTGATGAGATCAGGAAGTTTGCGGGGATAAATTGGGTCCAGTTAGCACAGGACAGGCATAATTGGAGGTCTGTGGGAGAGGCCTTTGCCCTGCAGTGGCGTAGACAGGCTGATGATGATGATGATCCCTTCATTGCTGCCAATGGTTTGGCGAAGGCGGTACGTCAAACGACGCAGTTTCGCCTGCGTTCATACCTGTACCAGCGCTGCTTAATGCTTGTGTGGTTGGTTTATGCAGAACACCATAAATAGGTATAACTAAGCGAAAAATTAACCTCGCTTGCGCTAGAAATTAGAGTGGAGTCAACCATGCCATGGCCTCCAACAGCACTCATCTCCTGCTAACACTGTTTACGCTGGGTCATCACGATGCTGCCAATGTAAATTTCGTCCGCAGAACGAGGAAGCTTTTATATGAGTCTATCCTGGCAGTACAGCTGTCAACTGTTGTTAAATATCAGGGGTATGTGCGGTCTGCAAGCGATAGATTCTGGTTTTCCGCAACCGAATTTCATAAAATAATAAAATAACGAGTTCTAACCGGCTCTACTGTGCGTTTGTCCTTTTTTATGCGTTCCCTTACGTAGTCCCTATAACCGTAGCTTGTAGGTGGACCCAAAAGCGTCATCCAAGTCATTCTACAGAAGCACAAGCGCCCATTGAAACCAATTTGGAGCTTTTGCCACCAGATTATTTAAGCTACCCGGTTCCCAGAACGTCTCTCTAGTTTCGCTTATACACTTCGTTGTTTTATCCCAGCTACATATTTTTATGTGTGACATTTGTATACCCAAAAAAGCGCTAATAATAACTGCTGGGGTTTTAAATGCCCAAATCATGACATCATTATGAGACAACTGGAGGTGGATTTCTCCGAAAATTTAGGCCACCTGGGGCTCGTTAATGTGCGCTATAATATATGTTACATGCCTCAATCATAAGCATATTGGTTTCAGTCAAAAATAAGTCCTCAACGGCCGAGACCGTTCCCGCATCTTTTGGATAAGCAGCCAAGACTTAAACAGACACGAATTTGCATAGATGGTCCCCCAACATCGTATAGCACACGGTACTGCGCTAGGTATGCGATGTCTTGAAGGTGAGCGCGAGCGGAAATAACAGCGTTGTATGCAATTTGACGGGGAAATTACTTGCAGTTATAGAGAGTATAATTGCGCCGCAACTTTGTTGTAATTAAAAAAATTCGTTTTCTTGACTGGGGCAGAAAATCGGCAGGTGCAGTGAGAAAGTGAATAAACAGGTGCAGTGGAAGTGACAAAAAATAGACCCAGGTGGTCAAAATTTCCGGAGACCTCCACTACGGCGTCTCTCATAATCAGAGCTGGTTTTGGGACGTTAAACCCCACAAATCAATCAATCAATCAATCACAAAAAATAGAACCTTCAAAAATAGTTTATTCCTCGGCTTTTCTCCTCCCTGTTGCTGGACAAGATGCAGCACGAAATAATTTATCCCGCTCGCCCGTGAAAACTTCAAGCTGCACTTAATAAGAAACGCACTGTGAAAATGTGATGCGCAGCCAACACTGGCGGAGAAAGTGTGGTCGGCCAGGAGGACGTTTTCCACAATGTTCGTATAGACATCGACACATGCTATATTCTCCACGCTGCACTCTTCTATGTGTTCTCCCCCAATTTGCAGAAGTCACAGAAGTTGGTTGGATGGCGCTGCCGAAAATCCTCTAGACTTGATTTCGGTCAGTGCACTTGGCTCCCAGGAGGAGCTGAAGCGGTGCTTTCGCTGAAGTGGTGAAAAACTTTAGAGAGATTATTTCGCAGTGGTGCTCCATTCTCGCGAACGAATAACACATTTTGCACATACACCAATTGATGGCGCGTCATAGAGTGGTTACCGTTCTGGACAGCAAGTCCCATGCTCAGTTCTTGGAAAGCATTTGGCCTCATGTGACCTTTTGTGAGCTTCGGCACAATGAATGGCACACTGAATGGCAGACAAGGTTTCGAGAGCACCAGCGAACGTTCAGTTGAGCTGCTTACTCAAATGATGATGATGATGATGATCCTCCATATATGGCGCGTATTCACATCGGGGGATTGGGCGAGGACCTGATACGCTCAACTTTTAGTTTGCATTGTGCGAATACCGCAACAAAAGTGCAACCTCTTCTTCGTCTTCACTTTTCTTGCCACACTGGCACAGACACCCTGTCTGGCACGCACTATTGTCTGGTACAGACAATATTGCGGCGAAATTTGCTCAGCCATACGTACGCAGGAAATAGAATCGCACGCGAAAGTGACCGGACTCGTAATCGGAGCCCCTCATGGACGATAAGCTGTTACAGTGGGCAGGACTTGCCACATTGCATACTTAAAACTAAGGCTTGGCTGATGAGTACACCTTTAGGCGTAGTGAGCGGAGCGATGTATATTGCAACACACAGTATGTGAAAACTCTTTAATAAAATTAAGTTAAAGTGGACGAACTTGTGTCCAGGAAGCAGAATGGCTTAGCAAGCGTCCGCCTAGTCTCTCTCGATTGATTGATTGTGGTTTGGTTAGGAAAGGACGCTAATTTCTGCAGACCATGTAGGGAGCACGGCTAAGCGTCCGTGGGGGTAGGGGAAAGGGAGCGAAAGAGAGGAGAGAAAGGCCGTAGTGGAGGGCTCCGGAAATTTAGACCACCTGGGGGGTTCTTTAACGTGCACTGACAACGCACAGTACACGGGCCTCTGGCATTTTCGCCTCCATCGAAAATGCGACCGCCGCGGCCGGGATCGAACCCGCGTTTTTTGGGTGATTGATTGATTGATTGTGGTTCGTTTAGGAAAGGACGCTAATTTCTGCAACCCATTTAGGGAGCACGGCTAAGCGTCCGTGGGGGTGGGGGAAAGGGAGTGAAAGAGATAGAGTGGAGAGAAAGCCCGTAGTGGAGGGCTCCGGAAATTTAGACCGCCTGGGGTTCTTTAACGTGCACTGACAACGCACAGTACACGGGCCTCTGGCATTTTCGCCTCCATCGAAAATGCGACCGCCGCGGCCGGGATCGAACCCGCGTTTTTTGGGTGGCAGCCGAGTACCGTAACCACTACACCACCGCGGCGGACAGTCTCTCTCGAGAGAACACCGTCTGCACTAGCTCCCCGCCTCGTCGTCTTCTTTCTCCTTTTAGGGACAACTCTCTGAAGGCGCGCGACTGCTCTGCATGCACGTGCTATGAGTAACGCTGTTGCTCTCCTTTCCACGTACGCCGCAAATGAGCGGGACGGCTTCGGAACCGACCGGGGCGCGTAGTTTAAAGCCGGCTTGTGTCAATATAATAATTGACCTGCACTATTACTTGCAAAACGAAGAAATTACCATAATACGGGACATGGCGGACCCGGGCTACGAGAATTTCGACCCCTGGAGGTGTTTAGCGTGCACTGATATGTCAGCGTGTACATAATAATTTATTGGAAACATGAGTGCCGCGACAGGTATTGAACGCACGTTTTTCGGGTCAGCAGCCGAGCACAATGATGACGGTTGTATAATGTCGGCGGGGCTGAATATATTTTCTTGCTTTTTCATTTTCAAGAGCGACGCGAGTTCTGCCATAACACATTTCCTTTAATTAACAAGGATTAGTCGTAGTTAAGTTGGTTGACGTATGCGTTCTACGCTGTTGTAGGTCATTAAACTGTTTGTGTCCAGATGTGCAGACTGTCTGATAAAAGTGAGACGCCTGTGAAGCAAACTATTTAATAAGAGGTGTCAGCATCGTCCTTCACTGCCTGTTCAGAAGCATTGCCAGGTCAGACACTCTGTAGATCATCTCAACGTTTTCCTTCATGACGAAACACGAAATGCTACTATTTCCCTGTACCTGTGAGTATAACTGCACTTTTATTGTTAAGAATTTCTGGGGTTTTACGTATCAATAATGTGGTATGATTGCAGAGCACGCTATAGTGGAGGGCTCTGGAAATTTCTACCACCCGGTTTTTTTTTTTTACAACTAGCTCAATATGCGCTCATTACGCGGGCCCCTATCCAGGCTTTATTACAAGTAATGGATGACTTGCAATCGAATATATTTTACTTTATTCTCGCGAGTATTCAGTTACTTCCTTGAAGGAATTAGAATCTTTGTAATGAAAATACTGCGGCAATAGGTTGCAATATCACTAATTACATGTTATGGCAGCGCACAGACCGCAACCTTTCCAGACGTTCCGAAGAATGTTTCCACGGACGAATTCTTCTGCCTCTCGCTGACGGCAACGCTTTCAAGCACCCACAGCAGTAAGCCCATCGATTCCTGGACGACTCGGAGGCATGCCTTCAAGTCGTGGACCAATTTCTCACAAATTTGAATTTTCTCAGACGTTCCCAACAATTCGCACATGGACGATTTCTTCAGCCTTTCGATGCGTGCAACGCCTTCAAGGGCCAACAGCAATAATCCTGTCATTAATTCATGGACGACCAGGAGGCATGCCTCCAAGCGCTGCGCAAAGCGCCCGCACGACACAACACCGTGCTTCCCTTCTGTCCTTCCTTGTCGGGTTTCTTCAGTGCTTAAGCGCACGTACTCACGAGTAAACGCGGAAAAGTGGCCCGCGCGAACTTCGAAAGACAACTGCTGCGGAAAACTCAGCAAAGTCAAAAATACAAAATAAAGAACAAGGAAGCAAAAACCCACGTAAAAAGAAAATACCCGCATATCCGCTTGCTGCGCTGAATACGACGTGGTAAGACGATGATCTTCTGCCGCCCCCGATACGTAACACCCTCTCTTCTCCCCCCTCCACCACTCGCTCTCTTGCCACTCTCACTCCTCCCTGATGGATGCACTGAAACTTTTCTTGAATTGAAATGAAATTTCCAGCGTTCGCCCTGCTTTCGCGCCATCTGTCGGGACCTTTTATTGCTGCTAGCCTAAAGCCAGCTGCTGAGCCGCGGCTTCTGTCGGGTTGCTTTAGATCGAGGCTCTTATACCGTTGTTACAAGGGCGCCCTCAACTACTGTTAGCGTAACCGCGGTAAACAGTTTCAACCGTAGTCTAAGCCAACCGTATTCCACCGGATGTACACTGGCTATCCTGTTCGCGGTTGACAGAAGCTCCGCCCGCATCCGGCATCGCTCCAACAGGAAGACAGCACTCACCTCGAATACAGCAGAATACCGCAACATACTCGCCAACCAGCGACTGCAAGCAAAGCTCGGTGTCTTTATTTATCGAACCAACACAAGGTAAGCAACGTAACGCGCCTGCGTTAACGGTACACACAAAACGGACATGTTGACAAGGCACTGGCAGATGATCTGCTCAATCCCGTCCGCAGTGGGCTGGCTCATCTGGGCTTACCCTAGCATACTACGCAAATGTGCACTTCCCTACGTAAACGTGTATAATACGGTCGTTCCTTCGACACATTTCCAACCAAATTCCCGCTCGATCGGAGCAGAAAGAGACGGTCGCAGGACACGTCAAAACACAGCATAAACTCGATGATGATGATGATGATGATGATGATGATGATGATGATGATGTGTGGCCAACTACCCTTTGTACCGGGTGGACGCCTTATTGGTGTCCCAGCCTAATAAAAATAATTAATAATTATAATTACACCCACAGCGAGAAAGGCACACAAGTTCAGCACTGTGAATATATCTTGTGGCAGAGAACAGCACGCGCCATCTGGAGGCATGCAACAAAAGCTAGACAAACACGAAAAATAATTGGATGTGCCATCACAGGCTGTGAGTGAGGGCTGCATTTGAGCGACATGCATTTATACAAGAATACGCGCGTATATGAGACACCGTTCAGAGTAAGCATCATGCAAACCAGGCACACGCTTACCATAGGCGTAACATACATATGTACACAAATAGCACAATGAACAAGGCCGAACACACTCGCGTAATGTATGCATGATATGGAGAGCGGAAATTTATACAGTGATTTGTATAGAACTCACCCTGCGCTTGTGAAGGCGTCACTTTTCTTGAAATCTATGTATTATATGGCGTCAAGAAAAACAATTATAAGTAGCCGCTCTGGACACAAAAACGAAGTACACCGACCAATAAAAGCATAAAAGATAAGATAACGACGTTTCGGCTTCCCTACGGAAGCCTTGTTCACAGTGAGGCCAAACAGCAAGCAAAGTCTGTTAAATAGGTTTAAGCACGTGACGCAAACACCGCGCTTAGGACACGCCGCTCTATAGCTTTCGTTCTGGCGCACATGCCTTTTCCTTTAAAGACGCGTAATGCCGAGCGGTGGAATGACAGAACTCTTTCATTCGTCTTTTATTGAGTTTTGTCTCCCAGATGGCGCGAGCTACCGTCTACTTCAAGACTGCGGCACTGTCTTACATCCACTTATACTGTGGGCATCTGTCTACAGACTACAGATTCTGTGATTGTGCAGCCGAATGTTCAGTGGTGTCGCCGGGCCACAGAGCTGGGGCGTCGTATCTAGGTTTAGCAGTTCTACTCTTGTGCTTTGTTCTGACGTGTACACTCAGACAAGATTGCCTGTGGAAAACGAAGGCGCGCTGTCCGCCGCAGCGTGAATGTGTAGCTGTGAAGTGCACGTTTGCGGAGGATGCTCAACCACGTGAAGATGAGGCGGCCCAAGGCAGACATGATGTAACCGATGACCGGACAGTGTCTTGTCAACAGAATGTCACCGCTGTGTACATCGTTAGCGCATGCGTTACGATGCTCATCATGTGATGATTCGACAGGTCAAGACAGCTAACTTCGCTTGCAGTCGCTGAGTGAAGGATACGTTGCGATACTCTGCTCATTTGAAAGGTGAGTGTCGTCTGGCTCTTGGAGCGATGTGCAACTTTAGTTTCGCGTAGCGCTCTCTACCATAGGTACCTCTACTTCTTTTTATTGCCGTATGATGCCATGGTAAACTGAGCTGGACAGTTTAACTTGGGCTGCCGTTATGACCGCCGTGGCACCCCTTTGTTTCGTGAGAAGCTGCGTAACGAGCCGAGTTAACATGATATAAACAGGAATGACGGTATTACATAAAACCCCGACGCTCGAAGCATAATGAGTGTGGATTTTGTCGCGTGGTTTGGCCGCGCTGAAGAATATCAGGGTCGTAAAATCGTCACTGGTTTGAATCCCAGCCATGTGTCCTGCACGGGCGTGCGACTTGCGATACGGGAAACAATCGCTACATCTTGGAGTATCCATTTAAGTGATAACAGCGCTGCAAATCAGTCGACGAGTAGTGCATCATCTGTGCAACTCCTCGCACAGAATCTGCAGAAGGCAGCAGATAAAAGCACGACACACAGACTGCTCAGCTCAGCAAAAATGACGTAGCCTGGCGTGCGCATGCGCGCGCGCCCGCGTGCTAGGGATGAACTCAGAAGGCTGAGAGAGAGACGTTTCTCTATTTTTGAGCGCCGCAAGAGGGCGTGACATGTAAAGCATGTCCGACGGAGGAACTCACCGACGTGAAGGAGAAACGCCGCTCGTTTCTCCGTTCGCGCTCCCTTTTTTAGGGTGTACACGAAAGAACAACGGCTACCTAAGGCCAAGCCGCGTTGGGACATAAGGGGATCATATTTCCAAAAGAATATGAGAAACTGACCAGCATAATCGAAAAGACGACATAGGATGATCATATTCCCAAAGGAATATCAAGAACGCACAAACATAAACGAAAGGACGGCGCCCTTAGGCTCTCGTATCCCTTAAAGAAAACGTGCGGCAGATCTACGCTTCTACTTGGCGCAGACGAAAAAGGTCACTTTCATAGCATACGTGAGGATTACAGGCGCCTCTAAAGTAACGACATTAGGTGCCGTTTGTGGCAAAGGTGCTTGCCAAAGTTTTATCCCATCAGATCATTTTGTTACAATATGTTACGATATAGCTTACCCTACGTCATATCAGTTCTCATTGGTACTGATGAGACGTGTAAAATTATAAGGCATTTCGTACAAAATCCGGCAAATCCTACGCGTTCTTGGGAACCGATTCCATTGCGAGGGTGACTGAGAAAATTTTCTACGCCGAATTGCTTGGCATTCACGGGTGTTTTGCGAGCGGGTTAAACGTATTCGTGCTAAACGACTGCGGTGAGCAACGTGCCCTTATCAGGCAAGTCGGCCGCAGTGTTAAGACTACAACGCAGCTGATTCAGAATTTTCAGAATTCAGAATTATTTTATTTGACGTCAAGGAAGAAGAAAAATACATGGTAAGTATATACAGAAGGAGGTCCCGTAGTTACAAACTGAAATGGGACCTCCTGTGCGTGGTAACATGGTGAAGAATACGAAATGGCAATACGTGGACTTAATAATGGTGCGACGTAACCACTGGGACTAACCTCACTGCACAGATATCTGTCTTGTCGACGAAAGATGCGTGCGACAACGTGCTTATCACACTGGTGTCCAAAGGAATTGAAAGATGTGCCAGTAAGGGCATTGTACGGATCGACCAGGTTCTATTGGGATACGTATCCGGAAAGCAGTAGCGAGGGAGCGGTACAAAGGAAGTTTGTGACCTTCTGTAATAAACTTTATTTTTTAAGGCAGCAGATTTGTGAGACCTAGGCCTCTATGCCAAGATGACGGCCTCAAGCCCTTGGGCCCAAGCGGTATCTTCGGCCTGCTGGATTGCCTTTAGTTGGTCTTCCGGTGCAGAGCTGAGCAGCGTGGTCTCCCACTGCTCTCTGGTCTTATAAGTATTGTTCTGTGTGGGCTCGAGATGGTAAGCCCAAACTATATGTTGAAGGTCCGCCCTTTCTTGACAGAATCTGCATATAGTTGAGTAAAGAAATGATTTGTTCGAGGTCGCCACACCATGACGGCAGCGCAACATTAATCAGAAGCTCGAAAGCAGGCATGTGAAAGTGACTTTAATAGGCGATGTCAAAGGCATCCACGTTACTTTAAGGCCTGTATTTCTTTTATTTTATTTGACCATACTGCAGGCCTTTCTCGGCCCATGCAGGAGTGGGGACAAAAGTACAAAAATGTACATATATTGTCAACTCATTATTCAAAATCAACACACTGTATGAGATTCATGAATGATTCTATGGTGTTAGAGCACACAATATTATTAGATAATCTATTCCAGTGGTAAATAGCTGAAGGAAAAAGGGAATGTTTGTGAGCATTAACACGACTTAATGGTTGGTGGATTGCTTTAGAGCTAACTTAAAGCAATCTTATCCTTATCGCTTGTTCTATTTTTTTTTGTTATCGACCCTGTCACATTAAGGTGCGTTTAGGGGACTTAAAGTGTAATTAGTGCGAAACACCATCATAAGACCTGTTTTAAGCTACTGGACCAATTTTTCCATGAAGAATGATAAGGGCTTGATAAGGGCCTGTGAAGATATGGCAAACAAGCGATAACGATAAGGTAGGTTTTGGAATACTGCCCTGAAATTTTACAGGACCCTCGTGAGGTTGTCTAAGGGACCCCGTTAAATCTTCCTTGTCAGAGGCGCTTTCCAAAAATTTCTGGAAAAAAAATCAGGAAACGGTGCCTGTCAGTCGCGGTGGCTCCCGGGAACATGTGAGCCAAATATTTCCCTGCACGCACCAGCAAATTCATAATTTGGTTTCAAACACAGCTGGAAAGCGCTCGCTCTTTCAGCGAATGACGTCACGGGCGCTGACCAAGTCCCACGAGAGAGAAAGGATATTGAACGACTTCATAATCGCGGGAACGTCATACCTCATGGCTTAATTGTTCGTTCTGAATTCATCAAAAAATGAAAAAAGAAATGTGCCTACCTCCGTTTAAAAGCAACGAGAAAAGTCAGGACATGCAGTCAGTGATCCCACCCCAGTGACGTCATTTGCTAAAAGTACAACGAGTGTTTTCCAGATGTGCCAATTGCGGAAGCCAAATTTCTAATTTCGTGGTGCGTACGGCACAACAGTATCTGCAGCTGACATTTTCACTAGCCTCCGCCACTGATCTCTGCGCATTTCTGTGTATGTTCAAAAAGTCCCGCGGGGCGCTTTAAATGCCGACTAAGATGTGGGCTATCCCTCCCCTTGCGCTCCGCCATGGTGGTCTAGTGGCTATGGTACTCGGCTCCGAGGGTCACGGGATCGAATCCCGGCCGCGGCGGCTGCACTTCGATGGAGGCGAAATGTTCAGGCCCGTGTTCTCTGCGATGTCAGTGCACGCTAAAGAACCCCAGGTGGTCGAAATTTCCGGAGCTCTCCACTACGACGTCTCTCATAATCAGAACTGGTTTTGGGACGTTCAACCCCACAAACAACATCCCTCCCCTTGCCTTGATTCGCTCTTCTGGCTTCTGACGTTTTAGCGTGAGGCCTACTGTTTTGTTGTGACCTCACCCCTTGTGTTGTCCCTGAACTCGTTATGCGTTGTGTGTTATGCCACATACGTCGTGCGGTTCGTTCCCATGGGATGACAAAGAGCAGAACAGTCTGCGCGTCTTTCTCGCGGCACAGCGAAAGAAATTTGAGAATTCTTGGCCTTACCGGCGAGATGATACCGAAGCTAATGAATACATAGAGAACAGTTATTATTAAATAAGTAAGTACTTAAGGAAAAATATTATTCTTCGCCCATAACAGGAAAGAGGCAGGCGAGAGGTGAAGGGGACGCTACTCGAATTAGGCCTCACTCGCACCTTTGACCGACGCCAGAATGGCCTCCTGGTGGTCGGTTCTGGAGCTAAGCGCTGGAGCCTCATTGTCAATTGCTCAACGAAAGAGTATAGGACGATGCTCAAAGTGCTCTCGCAAGGTGCAGTTGTGCAAACGGTGCGGACCCACCAGCCGATAACGCCAGTTTGTGCGAACAATTTTGGCGCGAAGCGCAATTGTTCCCTTCAAGAGCGGCGGCTCAAGTATAAGAGGTGCTGAGAAAGAAGCCTCATAGGGGTACACACGGATACCGAACCGTCGCAGTCACGTATAGTACAGCGCTTGGCCACTGAAAACTTGCACTGGCAACACCGAGCTGATTATTTATGGTACTCAACGAAATGAAGATATTTTTAAGGCATTTTGATCGAGCACAAAATGCGCCAGCTGCCACAATGTCCGAGTATCTCGTATCAAAAGCTGAGCACTTTACATTAATTTGTTTAGAGTTCATGCTCGCGGCTTAGAACGCATTGGTGGGTTTGTTAATTGCCTTCTTTAGCCTCGATGGCACGGATAAGAACACTACACCTTTTTTTTTTCCTTATTGCTACGCTGTGAAGACAGATGCACACTTAGCTGGGAGAGAGCATCCGACTGTCACTTCCGTTAAAGGATGAGCTGCCGTGACATTTATTATCGGTGCTGAATCTGCTTTCGGCTGCACAATTTACCGCGTTGTGCGGCCTAATTCTACGAATATTTCTGCCGTGTTTCGCGAACCCTACCGACGCAGTTTTGCTGCCTTTTTTGTTGTTCCTTTTCTTTTCCATCAACACACGACAGAACATCCCAGCGTGGGGCCGCTTGCACGGCTGACATTCACTCCTTGTGAAAAGGCCGCTTATATATCCTGTGCTACCACATACTTCTCGCACTTTGTCATCGATTCAACGCCGAGCAAACGTCGCAAAAAGGTTTACAGTTGCGGCCCTGTCGCCGTCTGCTCAGAGCAGACGGTGACTGAGCGACAAGCAGACGAATCTGCAGATAAACCGCAAAAAAGAAAGGGCCTTGACTCAGTTTGAAACGCGGACGAAAATAGCCGCCGCTGTTCGTTATAGCTTTAAATTTATAATCGCAACCAAACGCCGGGCGAAACTGCAAAACTGCGCTCCTTCTGCGGCTTCACCCAGCGGCTTGCGAGCGATATACAGTACAGGTCGTAAAAATGCCCTGGAATATATATATATATATATATATATATATATATATATATATATATATATATATATATATATATATATATATATAAGAAAATGTTCTTCCTGGCTATCGGGATAAATATACTATCAGAAAGTCACAGTGACAAACATAGGAGTTATTCTGACGTTTCGGCTGGAGGCCAGCCTTTTTCAAAGACGTTTGAAAAAGGCTGGCCTCCAGTCGAAACGTCAGAAAGAAATGTATATATATACTTACTGACGTTGCGGCCGGTGGACCGGCCTTCATCAGAGTAAAAAGGTGTTGCAGAGCACCTTCCTTGTAAGGGTACAGGAAGGGGAGAGAGTGCGGCTACAAAGGCGTATGTCTGTACAGGGAATGGCTATGAAGTCTTCCTGGACAGAACACGTGATCGGCTGCGACGAGTCACGAAGCGACACCGTAGCCTCTCAATTAACAGCAAGGCGGCACACTTGCAACCCCGAGGGATTCTACTACCTGTATGTAACGCAACTATAAAGCCACTCTACATTGTAAAAATGGCAATCACCACAACAGAAAGGATAAAAGAGGATAAAAGAAACAACAAAGTAAACAAAAGAAAAACTGATTTATTGACAAACGGCTGGAATATCTTGTAATGAATAAATATAAACCATGAAGGAATAAAAATGGAAATAAAATGAAAGATATAAAAAAAAGTTAAGTGTGAAAGAACGCATTGTAGTTGTTTAAAATGGCTTCCTCATAATGGCAATGGCCTAGACACTCGGGAAACATGTGAGTTTACCCGTGTTTTCATTAATGCCCGGGGTAGCGGCTTTGAACTTATAAATGAGGTAGGACTCACGAACCTCGCGGTCGTGGTGCGTCCGAAAGCCCGATTCCAGTATCATTGCCTTCAGGTCGCTAAATGAATGGCCGGGAAGGTGCACGTGCTTAGACAGGGGCAGATTCAAGGAATTTTTTGCGTGTGGACTTGTGATTATTAAACCGTATTCGGGGAGGTGTTCTTGTCTGACCAATATATTGTTGATTACATTTAGTGCACTCAAGCAGGTAAACGACATTAGCCGTGTCACAAGTGAAGTTTGCTTTAATTTGTACAAAAAAGTTGGACGTGGTGCTTGTTGCTTTTTGTGTAGTTCTAATGTAAGGGCAGACCTGGCAACGTGGCTTATTACACGGCCTGCAGCCAGTGCCCCGACGTGGATTTTAAGTTGATATAGTTAAGATGTCGCGTAAATTTGTGTTTCGTCTGTACACGACACGAGGCGGTTCCACGAATATGCGCTTGAGGCGATCACTTTGAGTAAGAATGTTATGATGTTTTTTAAGAATAGCTGACACCTTTGGCAGCGATGCAGAGTAAGTAAGTATTAAGTTAGTCTTGTGTTCCCTGCTTGATGACTGATTTTCGAGAATTTTGAGAATTTTGAGGATGGAGGATAGAAAAAGAAACGCGGAGCATACGCGAACAACCCTCGGCGCTCACTCGGGCAGTGTCTCCTGTTGGGATGCGGAACTGATTGTCGATGTCCACCTGTTTTATTTTATTCCAATTATTAATTTCTTGTTTGCTCTGATTTCATTTATTTTCATGTATTATCTTAGGATATTTAATTCGCCTTCATGTTTTTTGTTGTATTTATCTCATTTTTATCCATGTTTTACTCAGTTCGTGCTGCGCGCGCAAGGTGCAGAGATGTCTTGTGTCCCCTTGGCGCCCACTTGGGCTAAGCATCACGCACTTTCGCTAGAGAACGGGTTCCGCTTCGTCGTCATCATCATCATCATCATCATCAGCATGTTTAGGTCCACTGCAGGACGAAGGCCTCTTCCTGTCCCTGCGTGGGAGCGGCCCGCAACTGCTACAGGATCCCCCTAAAAGGGGACGTCCAACTGCAGTTCCTCAGGACAAAAATAAAGTTCTGTGCCTGCCTGCCTGCCTGCCTGCCTCTCCCAACGATTTCAAATCCACCCTATCCTGAGCGAGTTGGTTCCACTTTAAGCCCGCAAACTCTTTAATTTCATCGCTCCATCTAACCTTTTGCCTACCTCTGTTGCGTTTTCCCTCTCGTGGTATTCATTCCGTCGCTCTTACTGTCCACCTATTATCCTTCGTCCTCATGACATGTCCTGCCCAGGTCCACTTCTTTCTTTTAATTGATAAGATAATATCGGCTACTCCTGTCTGTTCTCTGATCCATTCCGCTCGTTTTTTTATCTCTTAGCGTTACCCCTATCATTTTTCTTTCCATTGCACGTTGCGTGCTCCTTAGTTTCATCTCTAGTTTTTTCGTTATTCTCCATGTTTCTGCACCGTACGTTAGTACTGGGAGAATGCAGTGATTGAATACTTTTCGCTTTAATGAGAGCGGTAAGTTTCCGGTCATGATTTCGTAATGCCTTCCGAATGCGCTCCAGCCCAGCCTTATTCTACGGAGAATTTCGTTTTCCTGGGTAGGAGTTCCTGATATTAACTGTCCCAGATATACATATTCATTTACACATTGTGAGGGTTCATTGTTGATTTTAAATTCCTGTTCCTTAGCTAAGCTATTCAGCATAACTTTGGTCTTTTGCCTATTCATTTTTAATCCAATTTTAATGCTTTCCCTGTTTAGGTCATCAATCATGTTTTGTAATTCGTCACCATCATTGCTAAAGAGCACAATGTCGTCTGCAAATCTTAAATTGTTTAGATATTCTCCGTCTATTCGAATGCCCTTTTCTTCCCAGTCTAGACGTTTAAAGACTTCCTCTAAACATGCAGTGAATAGCATCGGGGATATTGTATCTCCCTGTCTCACACCTCTCCTGATCGGCATCCATTTCTTCAGTCACACATAAATTTAAGGGAACTTGAAATACATCGTCATACATCGTCAGCCCGGCCGTGCTCTGGCATTCTCGCCTCCATCGAAAATACGACCGCCGCGGCCGGGATCGAACCCGCGTATTTTGGGTGGCAGACGAGCACAGTAACCACTACACAACGCGGCGGACCGCACTAGTCCTTCAGCTTCCTTCGGTATACTTTGGGAAACCTTCTCACAAATGCCGAAAACAGTCTTTATAGTAAAAGCACGCTGAACACTTTTTGTGTCGCAGTGCCAGTTGAGCAAGATTTTCGGTCACGTGCCTGCGTAGTGTGTATGTGCCTGTTCCTCCCCTATATGACGGAGTGGATGGTCAGCTCAGTGAAACTTTGCTGTAGATATTTCTTTTAATGCTACAAGAAGAGACTTTGGTTTGAACGCCCAACCACTTTGCGTGTTGCAAGACACGGAACTTGAAGCGGAGAGTCCGAGAGGGCTGCCTGGTCCACTAAACTAATACCACTTCGTCGCCCAATGCCAAAGCCTCGGCAGCGATGCTGTGTTTCACTAATTGATTAAACCATAAACGCTCCATGCAGATTGTTGTAAGATGACTTAAAACGATAGTTACATTCTTGCTTGTGGGCCGATGATCCTGGCTCGGTGCATTACAAGGACTGCAAAACAACAACAACAACAACAACAACAACAACAACAACAAAACAACAACAACAACAACAACAACAACAACAACTACGACGACGATGACGACGAAAGACCGCACCCCTACCGCCTAATGCTTGCTTCTCTTCCTGCCTTGCGAGGTGGTCTTTTATAGGACCTGTCAGAATACAGCCAAATAACGATAGCATATTGTACGGTATTTGCGGAAGTGAGTATGCGCAAAATAAGGACGTTACGTGAAAGCGAACACACCCATTGTTGTGCCACCGCACTGATGATGAGCGGTAAGAGTTTCATACATTTCTCACCCTTTCCCGCCAAAGTCAGAAAACGATGCAAAACATTCTAAAAGCTCCTCATGACGCGTGAGCAAAATGCTGCTGCACTGAAGGCCTCCTGAATTTCGAAATTTGGTGTCAAACACACCACGAGAGCGTCCGCTCTTCTTCGAACAAATGAAGTCACTGAGGCACCGACTACTTCGCTTGACGCAGAAATAGCATTCGCTGAATGTCATGGCCCCGGAAAGATATGCTGCTATGCTTTCTTTCTTCGTTTCGAATTCAACAAATGACGTGGCTACAGAGACATCATTTGACATCTACAGAGACGTCAAAGAAAAGCGGACGCGTTCCAGCTGTGATCGCTTGACTTGTGAAGTTTTACATGCCGCAACGAGAGACGCCGTAGTGGAGAACTCCGGGAATTTTTTACCGCCTAAGGTTCTTTAACGTGCACTGACACAGCACAGCACACGGGCCTCAACATTTCGCCTCCATCAGCCGCCGGGGCCGGGATTCGATCCCACGACCTTAGGATAAGCAGCCGAGTGCCATAACCACTAGACCGCCGTATCTGGGCTGCTGTATTTAAAACAAATGGCGAACTTCCTGAAGCACGCAGTGCAGTAACATGTAGCCCACGGGAACTTCCACGAGTGATATGCAGAGTTTTCTGACTATGTTCGAGAAGTGTTGCAAAAACCCTGTAAGACGTAAGACACAGCTCGTGGGCACACTAGTGCGTGTGAGTTGAGGGAACTACAACAAGATATGTAACGGAGAAACATAGAGAGCACCCGCTACCAACTGAATGCATTGAGAACGGAAGAAGGGCGTTTTGTCATTCCAGCACACGCACAGCGCGCAGGAGATGGTGCAGTAATGGCAGTTTGTCGTTGCAAGTGTGCGCTGGACAAGCGCATCTGAGCGTCATAGAGGGAAAAACAAGTGTCGCTCATACACGTGGTGCCTGTCACTTTAAAAGCGTGCTTCCAAGAGTTCCCGAGCAGTTTTATTGGCACTCCTACCAAGATGACACGCTTCGATTATGGTTCATATGCGCAGGCTTTGCACTGCGTACTAAAATGCGCAAACAATTTGCTTAAATTGTTTGAATGCTGCCTCAGTCGATCATTGAGGCATCTGCCTGCTTGGGCCACATATGACATTCCGAAACTCAGAGGGATTTTATAAAGTGCACCAACGGCACAGCGAGCAAATGTGCTTCTTGTTGTAGTGTTTTCACATCTTTAGCTGTTATATGCTTGTTCCAGTGAACGAAATTGGTAGTGATGGTGTCCGCCGCCGTCGCCCATATCCACGGCCACTATGAGGGTCTATGTGAAAAAAAGAGAGAACCTTCCATGACAATATGGATTTCAACCCATCTCAAAGGAGTACTACCCCTGGAATCTTCTCTGACTCCCAGCACTTAGTTGTGCATCTAGCAACCGGACACTATTTTTTTTCTAGGCACTATAATGCGGGGCCGAGCTGATCTTGTATTAACCCCGACCGGTATGCAGGAGTTGTGTTTCAGGAGATTTCCTGTTGGCCACTGATAGCAATTTGCATTTTTTATACACTAGCCTCCCATCGTTGCCTGGTCCTGGGTGCTTTGCTTACAATCCGCGCGGTGAAAAAGAATTCCTCCTACGTGATATGGCCCACCCTTGAAAAAATGCTTATACAAGTTTTTCTTCTTCATCTTCACGAGGTAATTAGCTGCCGTGTTTCAATTAAAAGCGAATTAGGTGCGTTTTGAGTCAGCCAAAAAGGGCCTGTTGACTTACTCAAAACGCGCTGAATTGAAGCAAAAACATTGAAGCCACTTCCGCTCATGTGCAATCTAAGTAAATAGTATAGCGGGAAAGGAAATGCTACCACCATACGACGCAGATCATGTTCATTCTTCATGTTTCTTCACCTTCTTCTTCTTCTTCTGTCTTTCATTTTTCTCTCGTGGTGGCTTTCTACAGCTTCTTTTCTCTGCTCAGTCTCATCTTCTTTCTTTCTTTATCTTTTGATATATTGCAGTGTCTCCCTTCTTTTTCATCCTCCTCATCGTGAAACCAATTCTCTTCAGCTTTCTGCCTCAGCTTTCTGTTCTATCGCTCTCGCCGTGGGTCTTCCTTTCTCTCTTTCTTCCTCTCCCCGTATTTTTATCAGACTTCCTTTCTCTCCCTCTCTTTTTTTATTTCTTCGATGATTCTCACTCTAATTTGCTCTCTCTGTGCCGGCCATATAAAGTCGCGCTACAATGGTCGGTACAAGGTGTTCGTATAGTTCCCATACATGCATGTTGTGCAAGCGTGGCTGTATGTGTCATTGGTGTGGCGCTTACCCCTCTGGATTTAGTAGTACTTGTCTTTGGGCGAGTTGGTTCATGCTTCAACAGGAAAAAACGGAGTGCTAAAAAAGGACACAAAGAAGGAGGCTACACACAGGACTGGCGCTCAACTTTCAACTGACGTTTATTGAAGCAACATCGAAATTTATGCACACAGCCGCCAAAGATAATCTCTGTAAAGATAGAACCCTGTGGACATCTCCTCCTGAAAAAAATCTTATCGCGATAGCGTTAAAAAGCTCATGTTACAGGAAGTCATCAGTCGGCTTCCGTGTCGGCGTAGGCGTCCAGTGCAAGGAATTATCTTGAGCTACGCTACCGCCTTAGGAATCCGGAGCAACAGACCACCCAAGCCCTCCGCCATCTCGCAGGTACTTTAGTTAACAAAATTAAATTGCTCAAGGTCCACCAAAGAGATCATAAACGACGATTTGACTAACACCCCCACACATGACATCTGGGACTTCAATTACGAGGAAACTGCTACTTCTGTTTCGAGGAAGCTGTTCTTATGTTATAACAAAACTTAAATAAGAGCATTCCATGGAGAAGGCACCAACGCGGTGCGTCCGGCGTGACATTTGCACACTCAAGTAAAGCCTTTACCGCTGCTCGCAAATGCCAACAGAAGGAGATTTGACGTCAGCGCTAGGGTAAAATACGCAGCGGGGCACTCTCCCTCTTCGTTTATTCAAGAGTGCTTTAAGGAAGCCCGTCTGTCCTGGAGCAGGGAAATGCACGAATTTGCAGGGATATTCAGTGGCCTGAGTGAAACTGCCAGTGCAGAGCATTTCGGCGCGCGGCTGGGGCGGGTGGTGAGTGAGATAGCGAACGCTTGTGAAGACCGAAAGAAAGGCGGGGGGGGGGGGGGGGGGGGGGGAAGGGCTGCTTGCGTTTTGCACAAAACGGTAATATCTGCTCCTCGTCAGGAGCATATATTAAGTTCCTAATAAGATAGGATATAAACGATGGGGTATAATAGGAATGGCTATCAGCTTTGCGTTGTCGCAAGAGCTCTAACATGATTGCAATAGATGAGGAAAGGGGAACAGAAGGAGGCAGAAAAGAAGAAGACGACGAAAGTAAGAGCAAAGAAAAAAGAAGAGGACAGTGGAGAAGGAAGAAGACCGGCTGAACAGAAACAGAAATGTACAAATATCAAAAAAGAATTATGAGAAAGCACCCAGCAACATCTAGCCCGCGCTGCCACTGCCCTGGAGGAGTCGTGCGAGGTTTTTTGCAAGCAATTCTTGGTAGAAAATGAGATCTTTCACAGCATGTGTTTTGGCTAAGATATATCCTGTGCGTATATAGGGGCTATTGACAAATGTTTGTGACTGCGTGTCCTGACAGCCTGACGCAAACGCGACGTACGCCTAGGAGCAAAGAGTATATAATTGCATATCACTATCGCATATCATCGCTTACTTAGACACGTCTTCAGCGCAGGTTCTCTGTAGAACTCCTCCACGACTTTTTTTCGATGGCCAATTGTCGTTTCCCACGACTGCCTTATACCTGTGAGTATAACTTCTTCAAGCATACATGCACGGTTTTGCAACTTGAATTTATACTAAATGCACTCATTGTGTAGTGAAACGTAGTTGCCTTTTAGGGGCGAAGCTCCTTAGGGTGTGGGTCGTTCCCTCCTCCGTACATAGCATGTAGCCACCTGTAGTTTTATGAAGTGCTCCCTAGATGGCCTGATGGCGCCGCGGTGCTCGCTTCATTCAGATGTGTGGGAACGCGTAGCATAGGAGTGTCTGTCTGTCTGCCTGTCTGTCTGTCTGTCTGTCTGTCTGTCTGTCTGTCTGTCTGTCTGTCTGTCCGTACGTCCGTCCGTCCGTCCGCCCGAGCACTGCGGTGCTGCTTAGCCAGTACGGGAATTGATCAATAGATGGCGCGGAGGCACTGGCTGCGTGCTCAAGTGTGATAGGAGAGCGCTAGATGGCGACACACAGTGTTTGTCACGTCTTTGATGATGTACTGGGCAAGATTCACAGAAGATTCGCGGTTTTTACCGATGAACCTTCGGAGCTTCGCCCACTCATCATCATTGACTCCGTGGATATGCGTGGATTTTTTCTTAAACAATTTTAATCGATTTCAGAGGCTATGCGATTTCCAGTCGTATATAAATAGCTGAATACGCCTGCTTATACTCCGTTTCATACATCAGGTGCAATGCTGCCAGAGCTAGCGTTCTTGTTTGCGCCTTATACTTCCGCGACCAAAAAGTAGTGCGTCGCTTGTGGTGAACGAGACAGAGAGAGACCAAAACTTTATTATAAAATATAGAAAAGAAATTGTTGCCCCTGAAGCCGGGGCATCACAAATGGTCGGGGCCCCTATTCCAGGGCTCCGCTGGCCCATGCCATCATCTCGGCCCTTTGGACCAGCCAGAGCTGATCCTCAAAGACCGAGCTGGACAGCAGTGCCTCCCATTGTTGCTCTGTGTTTTTCATGTTGTGGTGTTCTTCATTGTGTAGTGTACACTCCCACGTAATGTGAAACAGAGGTGGTGTAGACCCGCACCACGGGCATATATCTCTGTATGCTCTGGCGTAGAGTGTATGTAGCCTGTGTAAGTTCGTGTATGTATTTGTCTAGAGTCTGGGTAGCGCCGTAGATTGCATTGCCGTGAGATTCTTATGTGGTGCTGGGTACATTTTTCTGTTATCTCTGTAATACTGCAGAATTGTTGCGCAATTAGGGTCTAAGGGCGTAGAAACAATAAATGTTGTGCCGGCAACCTTAATACGTAACACACCTGTCATCAGCTTGACAAAAAGCGCTCGTATTACTTGTGAAGCGAGTGAAATATGCGCAGTTGTGTTTTATGCTCGTCGTCCTCTTGTCGGAGCGATACACCTACCCTTTTCTTTTCCTTTACGGACTACTTGAGTAGCCTTCACAGCGTTGCACCTGATGTATGAAACGGAGTATAGTTTGACCGCTAAGCCGTAGTGCAGTAGCAGAGGAGAACCATGGAACGTACACGACGCAATTCCCGGAATCCAGAGAACAGCTCAACGTCACGTGTCGCTGTACCAAGCTTCTCAAGTACCAATACACATCGCGAACACTTGAGGTCCCTGTCCTCTCATCCCGATTAACGTTACGTCAAGTTTGAACCATTTCTTGACAGCGAAAAAAGAAAACGAAATCTCGCTGATCCCTCTGTCAGGAGGATCGGTATAACACGAAAGAGAAACGTCTTCAGAGAAGCAGTTCAACGTTGATTGTATATCAAGGTGAACTCGCCCATTGCTATCGGTGTTTCGCTGGTAGGACACCGTTTGACGTAGATGAACCCACGTTCACGCATCGCGTCTATAATATCCACGACCAACCCCTTATGGTAAGTAAAGTAGTTTACGTAACAACTCGACACCGTCGGTAGTAAATAGCGTGCGACAAAGCCAACGATCATGTTTACTTGCGGCACATTCACTCGTCAACTTTGTTGCCGTGCCTGGGCGTCTTACACAGCAGTTTTCTTGTTGCGATAATGCTCGAACAGTAGGCGCGGAAACGCCACCAACGACGAAAGGTGACCGGTGGTGCACTACTGCTCTATCGGCACTAATGTTCGAAGCTGTACGGACGCACCTTATATTCCTTCAAACTTCTTCTTTCCTCGATACGGTCGACCGGCTTTGCGGGCATGCCTCGAGGCGCTCTTTGGAACGTGCCTGAACTGGCGCCGCCATCTGTGAGAGGCGACGTGAAGCTGTAGTGCTTGACTCCGCCTCCCGTCGATGGCGGCGCCGTTCCAAGCAAAGTGCGGGTCTGTACGCCCACGCTGAGCCGGAAGAGAGCGTCAGTGAGTAAAGAACGAAGTGACATTACAATATGAGGCCCGTTCATACAACTTCGAGAATGTGCGCCGGTAGGGTAGTGCTACAGCACCAGCCACGATTCATCGCAGAGCGGAGGGCCGTGAGTTCGATTCCCAGCGGACCATGGGATTTTTTCTCCGCAGTTTTCTTTTGTTGTTCTTATATGTATGTTTTAAGGCGTCACATCCGTTACGGAAGTGACGTGTGGCTCGAGGTGGACCCCAGCAGGAAAAAACTTTCGTGTTAAAAGGGAACACGTCTATTTGACCCCAGGTGTAGTGGGGGAATCGCTGGCCTGGCAAGCACGCAGCGAGCTTGCGTCGACAAGCGCCGCCGTGGGTAAGTGGGTGCGGATAAGTGGCGGTGTGTTTGCTGCAGTCCTACCCCAATTATCACGTGTTAGGTCACCTTCGGTCTTTGCCACATACTTTCTGTGTCTGGATGTTCTTGTCTGCAAGTCAGTCGCATGTTAGAAAAAAAGGTCACGGGATTCTGATGTTTTTCTTTCACGCGAAGTGTCTTCTGATGAAATTTATAGCGTCAATGTTGCTTTATCCTTGCTTTGACTCAGGCTGTGATGGCAGGAAATCGCCCGCTCTTCTTTCAACATATCAAATCACAAGGAAAAAAAGACTCCGGCGCTCGGAGTGCAACCCAGCATTAGTAATTCCATATTCGCAAAAATGATTTCGGCAATGTCTTATTTGTTCGTTTCAAGATCAAGATGTCAAGATAACGTATGCGTCTTTTTTCTAGAACAACAAAGGAAGTAGCCCGACGTAGTTCGTACTGCTTCTGACGTCATTACTTCGAAGGAGAGCAATCGAATTCCACCTACGTTTGAAACCAAATAGCGGTTTCCGTGGTGGACAAAGCGTGATAATATTTGGCTCACTTGGTCACAGCAGTCTTCGCGACTGATTGGTGAGGTGTTTCCGTCTGTGTTCGAAAAATGTTGCAGGGCCTCTCTTCGAGGCGCAATCGTTTAGCCATGTGGGTAGCATCAGATTTGGTGAAATATGATTCGTTTATAGTTTTGATATCGCAGACCGTTACGTGCTGCTCGTCGGCTTTTCGTGGTCATGAATGCCGCAGTTAGTCTGGTCATCCATGAAATGTAATGCAGTGTCCTGCAGTAAAGCGAGGTGATGTAAATCGGCTATGTCGGCAGAAACGGGTTATGGATTGGTGTTTTCTTCAGGTGGTTGTACAATGTTTTCAGCGCTCCTTTGGAGTCGGTAAAAATTGCCCATCGGCCGGGCTTTTGGGCACGATATACTGGATAGCTTCCTTAATGCATGAAGTTCCGCTGTCATGGAAGATGTTTTCCGCTGCAGCGATAGGAACGCATTTTCTCCTGTTGAGGCACATAAAGGCCACAGGAAGAAGCTTCTCGAGTCGTTGAAGCATCAGTGTAAATATGCGTGTGATGAGGATATTTCTCGGCTAAGTAGAGGAGAGTAGCCTGCAACAGCGCGACCTGTGGCAGGCGCCTCTTTGCTTCGTTTATGCCAGGTACAAACCGGATAATATTTAGCGGCGAAAGTGTCCAGGGAGGAAAGGTGGTAGGCAGTAGGCGCTGTGGTTGATTAATAGAAGGGAGTTTCAGCATTTGCACAGCTTCACCAAAGCCAGACTTCCTGTAGGTTATGTGGGCGCGATACAAAAGATGTTTCTTCCCTTGCAGGGCATGTCGAAGATGTGTCCGCATGGTTTCTTGCGTGGCAAGGACCTCTAATGAGAGACAGCCCGCTTCCGCTACTGTTCCAGAGGCTGATGACCCTTGCGGGAGGCCTAAACAGATTCTCAGGCAGTTGTTTCGCGCAGCTTCCAGGGATTTCTTATTCGCTGGTGATAATTTGTGGAGTAGCGGTAGGCAATAGCGCAATGTGCCTTCAACGTAGGCTTTTTCAAGCAGAACCATTGAGCGGCAGTTGCAGCCCCATCTTGTTCCCGCCATGAACTTGAATACTTGAGATGCTGCAGCCATTCTTGCTCTTAGTTTCTTCACCTGAGGTGACCAAGAGAGATTTCGGTCTACCACAATTCCAAGGAATTGTTGGGAGCGCACATATGCCAGTGGCCGTCCGCCGAGAAGGAGCGGATATTTGGTCATTTTCTTTCTCGTAAAAGCCATGGCAGTACTCTTTTCTGGCGAAAGATGAAGACCACGGAGAGCCAAATATTTCGACAGGTTGAGTAATGCCTTTTGAAGCCGTTGTTGGGTGATATAGCGCGAACGTGACGCGCTCCAGATGCATATGTCATCGGCGTAAACGGTGATGTGTACTCCTCGCGGCAGGTTCCTTGTGATATGTATCAAGGTAAGGTTGAATAAGAGCGGGCTAAGCACAGCACCTTGGGGTACACCCTTCTCCACAGTATAAGATAGCGTAGGGTCATGCGGGGTAGCCATAAATATTTTCCGCTCTTTTAAATAGTTGTCAATCCACTTGTATAGCCTACCTCCAAAGCCAAGACTGGCCATGGCTGTGAGAATGGCATGGTGAAAAACAGAATCAAAAGCTGCCTTGATGTCAAGGAAGACAGCTGTTGGGATGTGCCCAGCACGAAGGTGCTCTTCAAGGGAAGAGACGAGGACGATGACATTGTCGATGGCGGACCTGTTTCGACGGAATCCGTTCATTTCCTCAGGAAACGCATTGCGGCTTTCGAGAAACCATGCCATTCTTTTATATATCATGCGTTCCATGAGCTTGCCTACACAGCTCAGTAGGGCGATGGGTCGGTAAGATGCATAGCTGTTGGCTGCTTACCGGGTTTCAAAATTGGCACAATTTTCGCCAGCTTCCATTCCGTTGGAACTTCGCCAGATGTCCACGAAGAATTATAATATTCTAGTAGTCGCATGCGGGAAGTGTAAGGCAGCTTTGCGATGGCTTCATAGCTTATTTCATCATGCCCCGGAGATGTGCGCCTGTTCGTTTCGGCTATAGCGGTGGTCAACTCCTCAATCGTGAAGGGTAGGTCCAACGCTGGTACTGCCCCCTGCGGGATGCGTGAAGCTGTAGTGCTTGACTTCGCCTCCCGTCGATGGCGGCACCGTTCCGGGCAAAGTGCAGCTCTGTACGCCCACGCTGAGCCGGAAGAGAGCGTCAGTGCGTAAAGAACGAAGTGACATAACAATATGAGGCGCGTTCATACAACTTCGAGAATGTGCGCCGGTAGCGTAGTGGTACAGCACCGGCCACGATTCATCGCAGAGCGGTGGGCCGTGAGTTCGATTCCCAGTGGACCATGGGAGTCTTTCTCCGCAGTTTTCTTTTGTTGTTCTTACATGTATGTTTTAAGGCGTCACATATGTTACAGGAGGTACTGTGTGGGCCGTGGTGGGCCCCAGCATAAAAAACTTTCGTGTTAAAAGGAACACGTCTACATGATCCGAGGCGTAGTGGGGAAATGCTGGCGTGGCAAGCGGGCAGCGAGTTTGCGTCGACAAGCGCCGCCGTGGACAAGTGGGTGCAGACAAGTGGCAATGTGTTTGCTGCAGTCCTACCCCGATTATCACGTGTTAGGTGACCTTCGGTCTTTGCCACACACTTTCTGTGTCTGGATGTTGTTGTCTGCAAGTCAGTCGCAAGTTAGAAGAAAAGGTCACGGGCTTCTGATCTTTTTCTTTCACGCGAAGTGTCTTCTGATGAAATTTATAACGTCAATGTTGATTTATCCTTGCTTGACTCAGGCTGTGATGCCAGGAAACCATGCGCTCTTCTTTCAACATATGAAATCACAAGGAACAAAGACTCCGCCACTCGAAGTGCAGCCAGCATTAGTAATCCATAATGGGCTGGAGCGCATTCGAAGGGCATTCCGAAATCATGACTGGAAACTTGCCGCTGTCACTAAAGCGAAAAGTATTTAATCACTGCATTCTTCCAGTACTAACGTACAATTCAGAAACGTGGAGGATAGCGAAAAACCTAGAGATGAAACTAGTGATCACGCAACGTGCAATGGAAAGAAAAATTCTAGGTATAATGCTAAGAGAGAAAAACGAGCAGAATGGATCAGGGAGCAGACACGAGTAGCTGATATTATTACAGCAATTAAAAGAAATAAGGGGACCAGGGCAGGACATGTCATGAGGAGGAAAGATAAGAGATGGACAGTAAGAGCGACGGAATGGATATCAAAAGAGGGAAAACGCAACAGATGCAGGCAAAACGTTAGATGGAGCGATGAAATCAGAGTTTGAGGGCATAAAATGGAACCAACTCGCTCAGGGTAGGGTGGATTGGAAATCTTTGGGAGAGGCCTTCATCCTGCAGGGGACCTAAAATAGGCTGCTGCTGCTGTTGCTGCTGCTGATGATGATGATGACGATAATGATGATGAATCGCAGAAATTATTTCGGCAATGTCCTATTTGTTCGTTTCAAGATCAAGATGTCAAGAAAACGTAGTGTCTCCCAGAACAACAAAGGAAGTAGCCTCACGTAGTTCGTGCGACTTGTGACGTTATTACTTGGAAGGAGAGGAATCGAATTCCAGCTACATTTGAAACCAAATAGTGGTTTCCGTGGTGGATGAACCGCACTGATATTTGGCTCACTTGTTGCCAGAAGTCCTCACGACTGATTGGTGCGGTGCTTCGGTCTGTGTTCAAAAACACGCTGCAGGGCCTCTTTAAAAACCAGTCACCTGTGGCGCATATCCGCATTCGACGGGCCGAAAAGATTGCAGGTATGAGCGACCTGCGATCGTACCATCGTGTGGGTCATGACGTACATAAAATCTATACCATGTTAGCGACGCCTAGGCGAGGAGGAGGAGGAGGAAAAGGGGGAAGACAGGGAGGTTAGCCAGTGCTGAGACCGGTTAGCTACCGTGTGCAGGACAAAGGGGTGAAGGGAATGAAAGTGCGGAGGTAAGTTGCCCATTTAGGCAATGGCCTGATCCCTATTCGAATTTTGATGCGTACCGCGTGCACTACGTGAAGAGGAGATCTCAGAGTCGTAAGCAGCCAGATAGATAGATATGATCTAAGTGACATGTTCACAGGAAACTGCTTCGTGCTTCAAACATTATCATAGAAGGATTTGGGCGAGTTGGTAATCCATGACAGAAACGAACTGCGCGAAATAAACACGGACAAGGAAGACACACGCTTGTGCGTGTGTCTTCCTTGTCCGTGTTTATTTCGCGCAGTTCGTTTCTGTCAAACATTATCAAAATGAACGTCTTTTTTTGCGCTCAGTTTGTACAGCCTTCTTTTTCTAATGAAACGGCACAACTATTTTGATTCAACAGTACTCCCTGTATTGCACAAGATGCGTAAGGTGGATCTGTTGACAAAGGCTTTAGTGCCTGACCATAATATCTTGAAGAAAGTAGTTTGTCGGGGCTCGACATTTTGCGAGTGAAAGGAATAGGAACAACACGTAACCGCAAGGGTACGAAATACGTTAACCCGGTAATGCTAGATTTCCTGCGGCTCCTGTACAGTTCGGTAAATCATCTTCCTTTTCCAAACTTTAAGGCAACACGCAGAAGATACTCATAAGGTTTGCAGGAAAAGCCCAATCCCGCGGTCCGAAGGACCTCGCTCCTTTACATTGCAACAATGCACCGGGCAGCTCGCCTTTGACGTAACACAGTTGACGTCATGCTTTGACGTCATGGTGGTACTCCTCAGAAATCCTCCTAGCGAGCGTTGCCGTCAACTGCAAGCCTTTTAGTGAGCACGACCGCTTTCCACGAAAGCGTGGAAAGCGGTCGTGCGTCTATCTTCTCCTCGCGGCGTGTTCTATTGTCTTCTACACGGGGCCGTCTGGCTGTCGCTGGCTTACGTCGCAACACCGTACCGTAAAAGCCGAGCACAGTTATGCACATGGACGTGCGCGTACGCATAATACTTGAGTTACTGCTGCAGAATTTACCTTAGAAAGTCAGTCGCTTCAACGTAACGGGGACACGCGGTAGGGGGTACACACCTTTGTCTGGGATCGTGTTTTTGCGACGATAGTCCACGAAGAGCATCGAGTTCTTTCTATGTAAGCTTGTATTGGCTCACTTCTGCGGTACTTGTGCTATCGTGGAAGGTGTCCGCATGTGAGAAAACCACCACTACAGCCGCCACCGCCATCACCCTTATCACCATCGTCGTCATCGTCGTGATCACTACGCGCGCACATAGATAGATAGATAGATAGATAGATAGATAGATAGATAGATAGATAGATAGATAGATAGATAGATAGATAGATAGATAGATAGATAGATAGATAGATAGATGTGGTCAAAGTGACTTAAGTTGCTGAAAAAATTCTTTGCATTTAAAACTACTTGCAAACTCGGGACGAGCTCCCATTCTTTTACTCGAGTGGGTAGAGGGGAGTATCCTGGTAATATGTTGCAAAGAACATATACAACGTCGACGACGCTGTAGTGATTTTTCTTGCGTGTTTTAAACAGGAAGCATTTCTTGCCGAACTTAATGTCATTTTTAATCTATCTATCTATCTATCTATCTATCTATCTATCTATCTATCTATCTATCTATCTATCTATCTATCTATCTATCTATCTATCTATCTATCTATCTATCTATCTATCTATCTATCTCCGCCTTCGTCTCGATGCTCGCCTAGTCGCCTTGTTCACGTGGCATACCCAAATATTCTGTATATGGGGTATCATTGTATGGTGAACAAGAACGACTGACATCGCTAATATGATATACTCGTCATGTACGTCATGATTAACGATACGCGTAGTTTTCTGCACCTCACACGGTACATTGAGTGAGGACCGGCCCACACACCGGACAGCCGGCTTACAGAGCTCCGCTATTAAAGAAGGAATGAACACCGTTTGTCCTCGCATGAGACTGAAATGTAGCAAGGCAGCAAGTTGGGCGAGTTGGTATACCGTCATGGTGGAACAGCGCGCACAAATAAGGACCGAAGAGAAGGAATAGACGACACGAGCGCTGACTAACAACTGAAATTTTATTGAAATGATCGCACATATATAAAGGAGGAAACAGCACGTGAACCATAATGGCCTTGTTTGTGCGCGCTGTTCCACCATGACTGAAATGTCGACACGAGCACATCGCCACACATGCAACTTACCAAGCGCTATTATTCGTCGAACACGTGGTGCCAAGCAAGCAGGCTACGACTGAGCTATGGCGGATCCTCCGTTATGGTATAGAGACTAAATAAGTCTGTTGCGCCTGCAGGTGTAATAATGGCGCCTGTGCAACGTAAACTGGATTCCTAACGTGTGATAAGCACTATCATGGCAATACATCTGTTCTGGTACATCCGCTATGTTTTTGTGCAACTTTGCTTGTTGGCGTAGGAATACTTCAACGGGCCACGCTCATGATAGCACAGCAAAGCACCGTACAGTAATTTTTTCTTCGAAAAAAAAAAAGACAGAAACCTGTGCTTTGGACCAACGGGACAGCAAACGTTACGTCGTTCCATGAGATACGGCTCAGGTGGCACGGCGCCGTCAGGTTTATTGTTTAGCCGACGTTAAGCATACTCCTTAGTGGACATCGTACACTCTTAGCACGGTAACCTTTAGTTTATTTTATAGGTACACAAAAATGTGAAGATATGCTCCTTTATAAAGGTTAAAGTGCTTTAACCTTTAGTAAAGGAGCATATTTTCACATTTTTGTGTACCTATAAAATCAACTAAAGGTTACCGTGCTAAGAGTATACTCGTAACGCCTGCCTGAACGCCAAACAATTCTTCATAGGCAATTTCGTCGCTGAATGCTTCGCATAAACCCGATTCCAAAAATGCGCGGGATCCGCAGGATTTTTTTTTTCTCTCAATCTCAATCTCAAAGTTTCTCGCCATTTTCCCCACTGTGGAGTAAGCTAGCTGGATAAGCCCATTTCGATCTCCCTACCATTCCTCTGTCGATTTCTCCTTTTTATTTTTAGATATTACGTAGAAATTGAAGCTAACGGCGATGTTATTTAAGAAGCCTCATACACGCACTCAATAGCGCCACGTTGGTCTAGTGGCTATGGCACTCCGCTGCGGATCCGTGGGTCACAGGATCAAATGCAAGCCGTGGCGGCTGCGTTTTGGTGGAGCTGAAATGTTGAGGCCTATGTACTGTGCGATGTCGGTGTACGTTGAAGAAACTCAAGTGGTTGGAGTTTCCGGAAATCTACACTACGGCCTCTCTTAAAATAAAATCGCGGCTTTTGGACGTAAAACTTCAGAAATAGTGCACATTGAATGATACGCGAAAATGGGCATTGCTGTTCTTCAGGAGAGAATCGCGTCCTCTGTCCCTGCGGCGTTCCCTCTTGGCCGGAGACTGTTTTGCTTTTTAAGCGTGAAATGCTTCTTAAGATTATTTTTTGAAAATTCAGGGTCTGATATTACGCTGTGTTATTTTGAGTCATGCTGGCGTAAGTACTAATAACATTACCATTAACCAGCTCGATAGCGTTTTGTTCACCGAGGTTCGTGCGGTACAACAAACTGATGCTGTCTTCTCTACTTTGCCATAATGATAATCCTAAATATCGCTCACTTTGCAGGTATTGCAGGCCTTGCTTTCGTCATGGCTATAATGAATGGTACGTAACAATATTCAACGCAGCTCCCGCCATATCGTCGGTTCACTGTAATAATAATAATAATAATATAATAATAATAATAATAATAATTACCGTAATGATACGCAAGGTACGGGTAAAAGTTGCTCTCTGTAGAGGCAGCTTGACAGAAGCCCGCGGACACTTTTACGTGATAGAAACAACAGTGGCGATTTTTGAAGTGCGCATGCAACATAAAAAATAGCAAAAACATAGCACACTTTAGCCACAAACGAAAGCAAAAAAGACAGAAGTAGCAACCACGTAATTCTCAAAGGTAATCTAGAATCCCAACATATGCAGCTCACGTAGTTTGGGCAGTATGCACCGTTGGATATCAAGACGCGCCTGCATCATCGTCGTGCTCATTATGATGATCAATATTATACGCTTCTCTTTACACCTGATCCTTATAGTGCGAGTGCATGTTTCGATGAGTCTTGACGAAGGGCTCTTGGTGAATAAGCGTGGTTGTCACTGTTGCAGGGAATTAGCGTTAACAATGTCATTGGGAGCAACGCATGTGGTGTGCAACAAGACAATGTAGCTATTTTTTATTGAGCGGAATCACCATAATTAGCTATGCACCAAGCCACGCAACTTGCAGTGCGGGAGGGCGACCACCCTCCCTCAGATGAAGCTATAGCTTTTGATAAATCTGCATGCATTTCAGCGTGTTACAAGAAGGCAGATTCTAATTTTCCCTTTCATAATCATTGCACCACCTCACGGAATTCCGTAGATCTCATTTGCCGCATTACTGCCCACATGCTTTGAGTTGTCCTGCCGCTATCATTTGCTAGCCTCCTGGTTACGTCGGTTGGCAGAGAGACCTCTCAGGACGTTCGTTGGTACCCGGTCGGTTGGAAACCTGGACCTGGACCCTGGACCTGGACAACCTTTTCGTCAACTAAGAAACTTTAAAAGGACGTGTTGTTGAGCTAGTTGGTTCGTTACTCGAAGCAATGGCGCGCGTCTGTATTGTTTATTTTCCTCGTCTCGTCTGTTTAGTGTCGTACGTATTGCCTCCAGTAAGAGCCTTTGATGTCTGGGAAATTTTCATGGATTTCAGTGTAGCATTTTGCCACACACGGGTGGACGCTAACTTCATAGGAGTGCGCGAATGTCGGAATGATTCGAACATTCGTCCAATATTACCCTTACAAAAAGGCCATATATGGCGATATCAGGAATTGGGCAAATGTGGCTATATATGGCACGTGCCGTACGTGGTCGTATTTGCCCAAATCGTTTCGGAAACATATTTGGCAATGAAAGACACACACGAGGAATGCGCTGTAAGACTCTGATGCGTATTGGGCCAATACGGACACGTAGGGACACGTGCCATATATAGCCAGATATGCATATATGGCCATATATGTATATCTGGCTGCATATGGCACGTGTCCGTACGTGTCCGTATTTGCCCAATACGCATCAGAGTCTTACAGTGCATTCCTCGTGTGTGTCTTTCATTGCCAAATATGTTTCCGAAACGATTTGGGCAAATACGACCACGTACGGCACGTGCCATATATAGCCACATTTGCCCAATTCCTGATATGGCCACATATAGCATTTTGTAAGGGTACACTCTCAACATTCGTATTCGATTCGAAAACGAGGTATTCGAAGCTTTCGTATATTCGAGTTTATTCGAATATTCCACAAGATTAAATATGAGATCCGGTGGCCTTGCAGAAAGTGACTGCTCTTCAGCACTTACGAAAGGAGCCGTGACCGGCACCGCCTATGCGGACGTGAGCATTTGTGCTGAACGGAGCCATGAAGGTGGCCGACGATGAGAGCACGTCTAGTACGTGACACATGTCGCCACCAGCATGCGCCATTATGATTCAAGTTCAACCGTTCACTTGTCAGCCCCGTTGGTGCTCATGTATCCATGTTGGTGTACTGCACGCTTTCAAGAAGCAATCAAAAGGAGCTGCCATGCCATTCGCAGCAGCATTCCCGTGCGGGTTCTCTTCTGCAGGCATTACTGCGCGCTGAACGTGCAGAAAATTTCTTACTCGTTCAAGAGAACTTTTGGTATTTGTTATCACTGGCGTCATTCTGTGGTATTTAAAAATGGAGTACGACAAACTAGTCCAGGCAGTCTGTTCCTGACTTGAGTATTTTCCGTTGAACGTTAATACACCATTCCTGAAGGCGTACCTGCCTTTTCGTACTCGTTATTTGATTCGGTATTCGTATTCGGAAGAGATCACATGCCCGCATAATTTTCTCTTTATAGTCGCTCATCAACTCGCGAGGTAGCTTGGCCCAACACGGTTGAAATGTTGAAAGAACAAAGCAAAGAGTTGACGCCAACTTCTGCAGACAGGAAATTGCACTACACCCACACCGTCGAGCACGAGAAACGTTACCTCTCGGTCTGATAAAAGCATACACCGGGAGCGGTCAGTGCTAAAGGAGCACAGCACAAGGGAGCGATCGCCACTGTCGCGGGAGTGCGATAAAGGTGGGGGGGGGGGGGCATTTAATGGTCCACCGATGCTCGTTGTGTGCCGGAGAAGGGCCATGGGAGGAGACATCGCGCGCTCGGTGAGGCGGTGGCACCCTCTCTGGCGCGTCGCGGGTATCGGCGGGAAGCGTGATAACGCGACAGCAGGCGACGGTCGTCGACCAGGCGAGGCCATAAAGCGCTGCGAGCTCAAAACCAATCCGTGCCCGGTGATACCACTGATCGAGCTTTGTGTCGCCCTCAGTAGAGGCGGATGCTCTTAACACTTCTGCGTACAGTGGGAATATTGACCCGGAGAGGTGTCCTGCCTGTTCCTCGGTTATGTGGATACTCCTACCTCGAAAAGGTGGGCGTTGTATGAAGAGTGAAGCTGTCATAACGTCCAGCCTGCCCAGTACGTCGGATGCTCTCATTGTCCAGCAAGGGAGAAAAGCTCTTGCTCTCGACAAACCTCTTACTGCCACGCTTGGCCCAGTCTTGTCCTTATCTACGCCATCGTGAATATCAGAAGGCCAAATGTGCGCTTAAGTGTAGAAAAAAGTTTAACTCGAAGCTGCGGGTTCGATCTCGCAATTGCAGCTAGATTTCCACTGAGCGAAATGCAAAGAAATAAAAGTGCGCCATTGAATAATAAAGGAGCGCGACTGGAAGCCAGACAATAATGAATGATAGTATGAATAACGTAACTGGGACATCATGGCATCAGTAACTCTACGCCCTCGCGACTCGCGTCACTATTACCGATAAAAAAATGGATTCGCCATTCTGGCGGCTTTCGACGGCGTCGAAGTGCCTTGACCTTTCAATCCGGGGCATGTCATGGGTACGGGCTGTCGGTGTGTACTTCTTTCGTGCTTACGCTCAGAAAACAGCACTTGAAAATAGGGCCGAGACATGATGGAGGCTGACCAGAAACGGTTAAAATGGATTGATATTAAAAGTGCCTCTAATAAACACTTGAGTATAATAAAATAAAAGACGCACAATAAACACAATTGCTGACATGATGATATCAGATTAGGAAAATATACTTGCAAAAAAAAACCGGCGATAAACACGAGACTAACACAAGTCTAACACAAGCGAATCACTGCTCCGCGCTTCGTACACGTTTCACTACAGTACAGTTGGCGCATTTTTAGGGGCGAAGCTCCTTAAGGTTTGGGTCTGTCCGTCCGTTGTAGTAGCGCGTTACCTAGGACGCGCTACTACAACGTTACTACCTACGTTACCGCGTTGTAGTAGCGCGTTACCTAGGAGGCCGCGTATGGGAGGCGCGCCCTCGGCGCATGCCTCCCGGCGCGCGAGCTCTCACTCTTCCATCTGCTGTCTTGTGAAAGAGAGAGAGACAGAGAGAGCGAAAGGCTCGCGTTGACTATGGAAACGCTCTTTCTTCGATGAACGCGCTACCAGCTCGCAAAGAAGGAGAACGCGCCCTCACCCGCGAGAGACAAGCTTGACGCAGGCAGCGTCTTCTAGCGAGTTTCTTGATTGAAAAATACCGACTGCTCACGCTGGAGAACCATTCACCGGCCACCTATATATATATATATATATATATATATATATATATATATATATATATAAGCACTGGATCTTGACTTGCAATGAAGTGCCGGTGGGAGATTTCGCTTGTGCATAGTTGAACCGTAAGGATTCGTAGCGTGCGCGTTAACTAAATTAATTCGGAACTCGGCACGATCTACGAGGAACCTCCGGAGCTTCGCCCACTCATCATCATTCACTCCGTGGATATGCTGTGAATTTTTTTGCCCGAAAACCAGGAATTGACTGTATCCGCAGAAGCCTCTCTGAGCCATCCAACATCATGCGGAGCAGTTCTTCCGGTGCATCGTCACGAATACCGTCGCGACTCATGTGTTCTGGTGTTCTCTCCGCGAAATCACAACGCATAGTACATGGAAATACTCAGCTAATGCATGCATAATGCAATGTACTATTGCTAGTTCTTCCACTACTAAGGAACAATTGTCATCATCATCACCACCGTACTCGTCGTCATCATCAGTACGGCTGCTGTTGAAATAGTTATGATCTTATCGTGATATGCTCTGGTCCTACTCATTAAGCCAGAAAAACCTTCTGTGAGTATACTAAAAAAGGAACATCTGACCAATCTCACATTCATCTGTTTTTCCAGGTGGTTTGGCCTCAGAAGGCGCTATCACTCGTCTAGCTCGGAGCTTGTTTTCTAAGGATGAGAAGATACCTTTGCCTGATCGACACTTCAAGGTTAACGTAACGGAAGGAAGCGAAGAGAAGGTGTTCTTATTCAACTTGACAAATGGAGTATTTCATACAGCAAGGACAGGAAGCGGGAGTGGAAGGCACGGATCGTGCAAAACAGACAACAAGACTGATATAGCAGTGACCTGCCAAGTGATAACTGTCGGTTGGTACGCCACGTACAGCGGAGTAATATATGGCGAAACGCACTTACAAGGATGTACCGAGCCATTCAACGTTACTATAACAATAACGAATAGCAGCACCACTAATGATGAGAGTCATATGAGTGTTCATTTGAATGCGACAGATGGGGTACTCGGTGAGTAGGATATAACGTTCAATAATCACATCGTAGGTGCACCTCACTGAAATATATGCAGTTCTTAAGCAAGTGGCCGATAGATTGAAGTATAAATAGAGGAATGAATGGGTAACTGAACAAATATGCCGATCAAATGGGGTAAACTATTGTACCTCTTGAAGTGTAAGAGCTGCTAATTTTACGTTCCCTTCTCTCGTACCACGGCTATTAAAGCAGGAGTTTATTATTCTTGAAAGCTCATTTAGGATTCCGTGGCGTAGTACTCATTTTCAAGGCACTTCTGTTGCATATATGAAGCATATTCGTGGCGCCCGCGTTGTACACGAAATAAAAAGAGGTAGGGCCGAGACAGGGCTGCAGACTTTCGCCGCCTGCAAGTATGGTAGTTCGTCGCACTCTACATCGCTACTGAGATTACAACAATAATGGACGACGATGGTGAAACGATAAGAGACAACATGGCAATGTACGGCTCACTATGTCCGTATGAGCCAGATAGCGAACCCTGACAAAGCACCTTGAAAATTGCTGCAAATGCGGTGCCGGACGCCAAGCAACGCGCAGTGTTTCCGTGCTGCTGTGGGCAACCCACATGCTCGATTCCGTGCATCCTCCTTTCACCGAAGAAGCCGACTGAAGCTACGCTACAAAACTGCTTGAGGACGATGAGCGACCACTTCTCGCTGAAGATGTGCATGGTGGCATGCCGATTCAAGTTTAATGGTGGCGTTCCGGAAGGTGATGAAGCAGTGAGCGAGTTCGCTGCCGCCCTTAGTAAGCTCTCGGAGCACTGAGAGTTCGGCACGTTTCTGAAGGACATTGTTACCGTATCGTGTTCGGCATACGAGACGCGCAAATGCACAGGCGACCGCTAGAAGAGCTCAAACTCACTTTCAAGATCGCAGTCTCGACTGCGACTTCCCAAGCAGTGGGCTAAAAGCCTTGCATTAGAGCTCTGCGCGGCGGAAGGTGGCGTCCTTATGGATGTAAATGCATTTATGACGTCCGCGGAAGAACGCATGAGCTGCTATCGATCGCTCCGCCAAGGAGTGTCCGCACGTTCGCAAAACGTGCAGTTACTGCAAGAAAGTGAGCCTTTAATAGAGCTGTGCCAGTTATAGGGTGTTCGAAGCAGCAAACGCATGCCTTCACAAGAGCTGAAGAAAAAGAAGACTAGCAAGGAATTTCCTCGTACTTCATGCTTAACTATTTGAACTTCTGACATCTTGGCCAATCCCCCAGGGTGGGTATCTGCCAGACTTGAAGGAAACAACAACAACAACAATTTCGTCTGCGCGCTGTTGACGATCCGCACCACAGTGCAACCGAATCAGTGCAGCGTAGCGCCGCTTCTTCGTCCGAAAAAATAAACTCTGTACAACATGTGGAAGGCGGTACCATGGTCTAGTCCGTTTGCACCTAAGCCTTTTCCTATGCAACTGTATGTGCAAGGGCGTCCTTTGACAATGAAGCTCGGCACTGGGACAAGTATATCTAGCACTGGAAAATGAACTTTGCGAAGCCATTTTCCGTCGCTATACACTGAATCATCCAAAGTTAAGCTCAGAAGTTACTGTGGACACCTTAAAGGGAGTGACAATCAATTTTTAAGGTACCTCAGGCACCTGTTTTCCTTATTTAAACAAAAATCTTAATGCTTACATTGTCCAAGATGCAGTGGCACCAGGAAAAATGTCCTGAAATATTTTTATCAGAAATTTGTTACTAATATGTTATATCAGCTAAATACATTTATTTCCGCATTTGGATCACCACAAGAATAATATAATACAGCTGGTACTGAGCAACAAACAACTTAGGAATGTTTTATTCTGAAGTTGAAAATAGAATGTCACTCGCATTTTCCTTTGGTAGGTACCGTAACACAAGTAGCCAGACTTCGTGAACTGCAGTGCTCAGAGCATACTATGTTCCAGATGCTATATATGTGAGCAGTCACATTATATCTACAAACTGGGATAAACTAAAGAAAAAAAAACGTAGGCCGATGCTGGCGGACTTCTTGGACACCGCGCAACACTCACGCTGCCCAGACGGCGCAGATCTCGGCTGACAGCCCCCTCCCTAGTCCTAGAGTTGGCAGTTGGCCAACGGCTCCTGCACTAGCACAGCAAACCCTCCTCACAGCGTTCCAGAGAATTAATGATTGAATGCATGAAAACTTTATTCGACCCTCTTAAGAAGAGAAATGGCAATGGCGTAGAGGGTGGGAGGACAACTACTCGAAGTAGGCCTCCTCCACCCCCTCAGCCCACTCCAGGATTGCCTCTTGAATGTCGAGCCTCGAGCTGCGCAAGGCAGCCTCCCACTACTCTCAGAAGAAATGAGTTTTTATGGGAAGGTGGAAGGGGGTGCACAGGGCACCCCCACATGATGTCGTTCAAGTCTGCTCTTGGACACACGCAAAATTTGAAAGTGGAAGAGGAGTAAACTTACGGATCGATACGGTGGATGATGTAAGAGGAGAGAAAGGTACGAGTCTGCAGCAGTTGCCGCACAACTTCACGCCTGCTCGGTGATTTGCGCGTTAGTGCTGGTAATGATAAACGCCTTGATCAATAGCGCGTTGAAATGTCGAGGCGGCTTATGCCTGTGCCCGATGATTTACGGTCCGGGCGCAGGCATTACCTGTGTCCAACCTCGCTATGGAGGAGGCGCCGTTTATACAGCGCAAGACAGGCTTCTTACATTTCACGTTATGGGTAAGTTTTCTGACGAGGGAAGCAATGACGGTCTTTGGTATTGTTGAAAAGATTTGCACATGATTGTAAGATGCACAGTGCGGCTAGAGGTCGAAGTGTCTCTTCTGGCGACTACGCTTACTTAGTTATTATGTATAGCAGAAAGTAAGCTGCAGTAGTTATGCGGCAAAACTGTACATTAATATGCTGCAGGAGCTACACGCACTGTCTCGCATTTAGATCTGCAGGAGCGCCATACCATGTAGCTGGAGAATATGGCAATATAGTGGCAGGGAAATTGTTGGTGTTTTATCCGCCTGTTAAAAATCGAGAATTGGTTATGTTTTACCTTTAGCAGTTATCGTAACACTGCCGCGAAATATAGTTCATCATGCTCTGCAGAAAATTAACGAAGCCTTACCTCTAACCAGCTTTGATGCGGCGGCAGTCTTTGACAATGTCGTTATGGGAGATCTATCAAAGCGGGCTTTGTAATGCTGAGGCATCTGTCATTACAAATGCATTTGCGTATCGATGCTTATGTTGCCAGTTTCGGGCAAAATAAGACAGAGTGCCCCTCGTATCGCAGTTGGGCTGTTTTTTACCAGGATTACTAATGGATTAGCGGAAGTAGCCCTACATGATGATGATTTGTGTGGTTTAACGTCCCCAAACCAGCTCTGATTATGAGAGACGCCGTAGTGGAGGTATCCGGAAATTTCGACCACCAGGGGTTCTTTAACGTGCACTGACATCGCATACCACACGGACCTCAACATTTCGCCTCCATAGAAATGCAGCCGCCGCGGTCGGGATTCGATCCCGCGACCTTCGGATCAGCAGCCGAGTGCAATAACCACTAGACCACCATGGCGGGGCGAAGTAGCCCTTCATATATACGAGATACTCTAACGGGTAACGTATTAAGGTTTGTTTGAAAATGGCTTATGAAAATAGCAAATAAATTGTGCGGAACCGAGCAGTACCGAGTTGTGGTTATGAAAATTAAAGTTGGCATCCAAGTGTTATTAGCATGACATTTACAGCCCTCTGCTAGAGGCAGGTGGATGCGACTGTTCCGTTTAACAGGGTTTGTGAATGAGTAAAAGAAAGTCCGATTGCACGAACTTGAAACCGCATGAGCTCAGATGTGTGCAAAACGCATATATATATATATATATATATATATATATATATATATATATATATATATATATATATATATATATATATGCTGTTTATTACAAAGCGAGTTTGAAGGGGCATCTCTTCTCGTCACAGGACTGGACGTCATTGCGGTGGTAAAGGATTTTCTGGTTATGGTTTCCACAACGCCGCCATTTACTAACCTAAGCATTTTTGGTGGCGACACGGAACTTGCGAACAAGGTTAAGAAAGGCTTTGATGGACAAGTATGGCAGGTAGTAAAACCTGATATGAAGGCAGCGCTGCAAGGTAACTACACCGACCATGTGAAGAACAAAATAAATATTGTTGACTGAGAATTCTCACTTCCATATATATGTTGTAGCGGGACAAACACAGCACACTGACAGGCACACTACAGTTCCTCAACACTCAAACGACCGCCATTCCCTTGTATCACTTCCTCATATTCTTTCTCTCGAAGTGGATCTTCCGCTTTTTTGCAATAGCGCCGTTCTTTGCATCGTCACAGTCGCCGCCTCCTCTCCCCTCGAGTTCACGCAAAAATAACACGGAACTTCAGTGCACGTTTCACGGGGTGCGTACAGTTCATCTAGCTGACACGAGCAGACAAAAAGCGCGTTGGCGACGTTGCATGGTCATCAAGTTCGGTAATGGCGGCTAAACGAAATGCCACAGGACCTACAGGTTCTACCACATGAAAAGGGCCAGAAAGCCAGGGTAATAATTTTTTGGTGCGCCGAGGTAGGCGCAGTGTCCGCCGAACCATGACTTAATAACCCGGTTGGAAAGCTTTGCTCAGAAGTCTTGCACTGCGCTTGGTGATGCAGTATTGCTAGGCGAGCTTTTCGCAGTTTCTCACTGTAGTCCAGTATTGCGGGACTTATTCAAACCGAGAAGGTGCCCTTGCGGTAACCTTTGCGTCCTGCCGTAGAGAAGCTGAAATGGCATTTCGCGAGCGACGTCTGGCTGGAACCTCTTTAAGGCGAACACCGCAGCGGAAATGTCACTCCCAGGTGTCACTCCCAGTCGTCGTGTGCGCTGGAGACGTAGGACGAAATGACGTGCTTTATGGCGCGGTTGGTGCTCGAAATCAAATTGTCGCAGATGCTGAGACGACGCTACAGCGTGACGCATTCCACGTTGAGACAGAAGTGTTTTGAAGGCTGGCGATATATATGACGAGCCACGGTCGGTAATGAGCAACTGCGGTGCGCCATGCCGGCATATGAGGCACTCCCTAATAAAGGTCATAACATGGGTGGCTGCAGAGTTGGGGACGGCCTGTGCACCTACCCACTTGGTCAGGTATTCCGTGGCAACAATGAGAAATTTGTTGCCATTCTTGCAGCGACGTAACGGGTCCATGCAATGGATGCCCACGACATCAAGAGGTTCGTTGGGAGGTACGATGGCTTGTAAACGCACGTGAAGTGGGCTTGCAACGTCTTTACGAGCTTGACAAATGGTGCAGGATAACACGTACAGTTACACAACGGCGCACATACCAGCCCACCAAATTTTTTTCCTTAACGCGAGCCAGGGTCTTCTGCTGACCCATGTGGCTAACAGAGGGAGCGTCGTGTTACTTGAAAAGTATTGATGGTCGCATAGCCACGGGCACAATAGGAACGCAGGGTTCACTTGAGTGGCGGCTGTGCTGCCTCGCCTGCCTGTCTTCGGTTTTCTTATATATCTGTCGAACTTCGCTTCTCTACGTGTACACTGACCTTCGGACCTTCGGCACTGTTCCCAGTGCCGAAGGGGCCGCGCCGTGTGCGAGCTCCACAAATCCGGCCAGATCAACACATGCAGATGCATGCGCTGGTAAGTCCTGGGACAAGCTCCGGCGTTGGAATTCCTCCTGGTACTGCCCCAAACTACAGCGTCAGATCACCTGCCGAGAGTTCGCTTTCACCGGCTCAAGATTCTCCGAGTAGGAACATCACTTCCTTTGACATCAGTCTACCTGATGGCCAAAATGATTTTTCCAACATGTCTGATTCTTCCCTCACCATTACATACATGGACGCTACGGCAAACTCATACGATGACTTTGAAAAGCGCAGTGTCATAATGCCACTTAAAGGGTCCCTGAAACGTTTTTTTGACATTGCGTCACTGCTTAGGCAATACAATTATGAAATCATTCACACCGTAAATAAAGCGAAGCACCATGCGCTAAGGCAGCTATGGGCTTATTTCTGTCGCCTTCTTCCTTACCACTGCTGTTCCTCCTCAACTCGATCTGCTGCGGAGTGCGCGCTAGCGACGACAGCGCCTCCCGCGTCAGCCGCTCTGCCGAGCCCTCCGCAGTTACATAGCGCCCCGATATCCTCACTGAGGTCGCCCGCCTCGGCAGTGCTAGCCTCTGTAATAGAGCGCCGGCGACTCGTGTGTACGCCGCCAGATGCCGCGACGATATCGTTGGGTGAAACGAAGGAGTACGTTGTAGAAGCACGTTGTTCGCAGCTAGGTTTTGAAAATTACGTGCACGTCACTGGCTCGGGGCCAATCAGCGACCTCTCATTCGATCGGTCGATGACGGGGGCGTTTGAAAACGCCTTTTGGCGAGCCGCTGAGATCTTTTGCGATGCACGTGTTTAAAACCTTATTGTAAATTCCACACTTTACGCACAGCGCTGAAATCTGCCCTCAAATGATCCTAATGACTCGCTCTACTGGATCACCATGTTTGCACAAAATCGTCAAAACCGTTTCAGGGTCCCTTTAAGCGGTGCCGCGGGTCGAAAAGACTGCACTTGCCCCTAAACTCTGTACCTCCTGAAAGTGTGCCAAAACCCAATTTAACCGTTTATTCAAACCTCAAAACCCTGAGCATGCTAATAGACGCTTTAATCCACTCAGACTAAAGGGTGCCTTTGAAGCAATGCTACGCTACAAGTACGAGTACGCCCCTACGAGCACTTAGTATAGAGATATTGTAACGCAGAAGTTCCATCTGTACATGAATGTTTTGTAGAAATGATTATTAGAGTGCGAGACGTATATAAAGAGCGTGATGGTGCCGAAGATGTCACATTAGTTTTCCACGGTTCCACGCACATCAGTGTTCCACGCACATCGAACGTTTGTGATAAATGTAAATGGTAAATGGGCTTGTGCCTTGGTGTGTAGAAGGCAATAAAGAAAGAGCGCTAAACACCCTGGCTGTGGATACACACAGAGCAGAGCACGCGTTGTGTTACATGTCGTCATTGTAAATATCATAATCACCGTTAAACACCTGGAGCCAGGCCACTAACCGGGCTGACATCTCCGGGGTCATCAATAAGTATTCTCTCTCTCTCTCTCAGGGTTCACTTCCAATGCGTCGATAGTAAAGGACGCCGTCGAAGACTTTATACAACGGAGAGAGTTTCTCGAGGTGGCGGCGCTCATCTGTATTTGTGTCAGCAAAGATTTCGGCATCTTTTTATTGCGCATTCCGAAGATCAAGCACTGAAAATTTCGGCGCTGGGCAGTTTGTCTCAGCAGGTTTACGAGAAAGGCAGTCTGCATCTTGGCGACGGGAATCACTGAGATGAACGACGGTAAAACTGTAGTCTTGATGTTTGAGGGCCGGCACCGCCGTTTTGGTACCTAGGGTTTTTTTTTGTTTGTTTTTTTCTTGGAGCCAGTGCAGTGCAATGTTGTCAATAACAGCAGTAAGCAGTTCCAAAGCGTAAGTGCAGCGGGCTGTCTGATAAATTGAACACGAGTATTGACGCGCTTCCTTGTAGATATTTACTGTTCTGGTTGTGGAGGACTACGGTGGCTGCGGGCCCATTGTTGATATCCTCTAGCATTTTTACGTAATGCTCTCCTACACCCTGATTCTCCAGTGCCGACTGATGAGGTTTCGATCGAGTCAAATGCTTTCTCGTAATCTATGAAAGCTTTATATAGTGGTTGGCTATACTCCGCGGACTTCTTTGTCACCTGATTTATTGCGTGAATATGGTCTATTGTTCAATAGACTTTACGAAACCCCACTTGTTCATTACGTTGACTGAAATCAAAGGGGGCACGAATTCTGTTAGCGATTACCTTCGTAAATATTTTGTAGACGCTTGACAGCAAGCTGATAGAAGCTTGACAGCAAGCTGAAGTAGTTCATGTCACTTTTCTTGTGGATTAGGATGATGTTCGCAATCTTCCAAGATTCCGATATACTCGCGGTCACTGGGTATTGCGTATACAGTTTGGCCAGTTTTTCTAGCGCAATTCGCCCACCAGCCTTCAAGATATCTGATGTTTCCTGACCCTGTTGTATTGCCCCCTGGCATTTCTTGCATCTGGAATTGCGCTAAACTTGATGAGGGACCTTAACAAGCTAGTGCAGTTGTATACAGTGACCAGTGTCCACTTGATTGCCGTTATACGCCAGAAATCTGCGAGCTTCGGCACGCAGCATACCACCACTGCCGAAAGTAGCGCCTTGGGCTCTACCCTGCATTGAAACGCCGCAGTGTCAGCGGCGCATTAGATGGTGCGCGGCCGACACGAGACGTGCCAGGAGGTTCAGTTCAAAGCAGCTTCACTCCCGCTGATTAAGCCTTCATGCCTGCATGAGGTCGTCGCCGCATACGCTTGAATTAGTTGGTCGTTGGTATCGTCTTCAACCAAACTGCTTCGCCGTCGGCCATATCATGCACAGGGCGAAACAACGACCGAGGATTCCGGCAAGAAAAAAGCTGAAAGACGCGCTGGGAAACCAATTGGACACCTGCTCAAAGCTAGGAAGGAGCTTCTGAGGTGTCCTCTGAAGTTTACTCAACCGTACGTTTCGCCCACCCATGATGTGCATATGATTTGCGGTAAGGCTGACGATAGCAATAACCGAGGCGGACAAGTTAGGCCGCACGTAGAAGACAATCGCGGATCCCACTTTCAGGTTGCCCGTTCGAAAGATGTCACACATATATGCGTGTGACATCTTCCAAGCAAACTTTCTAAGTTTTGCTTCCGCACGTGCGGTGTGAGCAGGCATATCTGGTCAAAGACTATGGTATACATACCTTGCGTCATCAGCGTGGTTTATGCTTTCCCAGTATTATGGGGTCAAACGTACATCGGGCAAATAGGGCGACTAGGGAGAACGAGTGACTCGGGACGATGACTAGGGAGGACGAGCAAAAGGCCACCAATAATATGTGCAAAGCAGCACACCTTGTTTCTCATCTCAAAACTCGCTTCAATTGTTGCATCCAATCAAGGAGAAAGTAACTATTGTACACACGCGGATGGCGTTGGAACCTTTTCTAAAGAGCACATTCTTGCATCAATGACACTTGAAGGTATTTCCAGTCATCTCAATATGATGTCATGTTATCGCGTGTTGGGGAAATCCAGCTTTGTTGTCACATATGTTCTCTAAAGCAGCGAATGTGTGGTTGTGCGGCTTAGGACATCTATATGCTTGGAGCGTTTATTTATTTATTTATTTATTTATTTATTTATTTATTTATTTATTTATTTATTTATTTATTTATTTATTTCAACATGCTGCAGCGTCGGAGGGCTATTGCAGGAGTGGACATATGAAATATATAGTAAAGGATAACAACGTGTACTAAACATCAATGATCAGTAATACACAACGAGAGGTTATTGAGATTTCGTTACTATGTACCAAGACACCCAACTAGCCACGTTAGTCAATGAGTGGTTAAGATCTAACATTATCAGGCAGAGGATTCCACAATTTTAAAGACTAAACAAAAACTACATTTGACGTCCCTGCGCGATGGAAAAATTAGACAAATTCAACTCATAGTAATAGTTTTTGTGGTGGTTGTCGGTCTAGCGGGTGAGATATATTTGCCAATTAAGGGGAATCGTGGAGAGTTAATTAAGGTATAAAGAAACCTCAAAGATTCAACATGGCGACGATAAGAGACTGGTAAGCTAAACAACTGAAAGATGGCAACTTGGTGAAAAGTGCCTGTCAAAGCCACAATAAATGAGGCTACAGCTTTCTTCAGGGCTGATATAATTTTATTGATGCAAGCTATTTTATGTGGGTTCCACACAACACAGCCATATTCCAGTATTCGGCAAAATAGCCTTTTATAAGTGAACAGTCATATGCTGGGATGTGCTAAACATAATGTGAAACATTTGTTAGTAAAGCGCCAGTGTGTCGCGCGTTTCTTCTGTGGTTTTTCTGGATGTTTGCGCTGATTGTCATCCTTCAGCAACTGACTCGTCAATATGCATGCCCGCTATATGTTTCAGCAGACCACACTGACTGATATGTCGTTCTGGCGTATGCCACTTCTGCATACCGCCATGACACTACGGGCTACTAACATTTTTCATTTTACTGTTTGACCAGTGTGACGATTTTTGCGTAACACCTGCGCGTAGCAGTTTGCGTAACAGCTGAGCACGTTGCATGGTGAATGCCGCGTGACAACTATAACTATACATGTCCACTTTCGCTACATGGACCATTCGACGCCAAGCAGCCGTCGGCCGAGAACTTCATTCCATGTCTCCTAGATGGCGACGCCACCCCTAGCAAAAAGTGCCGAAACGCAAGCGCGCGGAGGAAACAAGCTCGTCGAGGGAGAGAGAGAGACAGTGATAGCAGCTAAAATATGGCGTGTTCATATCATTTCGGATGTGTGGCGTGACTGGCGCAGTCGGTAATGTTCCCGGCACCTTTCGTCGTGGAACGCGATGATGTGTTCCATACCCATCGCGTGAAAATGTTTTCTCGTTTTTCTGTTTTGTGATTCATAACTGTACGGTTTTCTGCGTAATCTCCGTGACCGTGATCGTTGTGGCGCCCGGCATAAAATACTTTTCCGTCAAACGACGACTCAGTGAATTAAAAGAAACTTCACGGATAAAGGTAAAAGAAAACTGTTGCAATAAAACTTTCATGGAGGCTACTTGGTTCATGTCGAACTAGTCATGTCTTCTCGCGCAGTATGATACCCGTAAAAGAAAAGCCATAGATATTTAGTAATACAGGCGAGGCATAATTTAGAGCCTGAAAAAGGTAGGTAATACTTGCTTGAGACAGAGTCAGGTATTCATGGTGCACCGATGGACAACGGAGAATGTTAGTGTGGAGGTGAGCAACTTCGATTAAGAAGACTGCATTGTGTTTCGTTTCTGGTTTGTGCAGCTAGCTGCAAGATACGAAGGTGTTACATCGTGGATAAGTGCACGATCTCATGGGCTCCGAGCAAATGTTCAGTGTGACTTCTGTAGGCACAGAAGCAGGCGCACCTGGTACATTTTTCGGCATGACTCGTAACGTTTTCGTATTTGTATTGCCGCGCAACTGAAGCGCAGTATTTTCATTGTAAGTCAAACAATTCGCTGCACAATGTAAGATTTCCTTTTGTAAGCAAAAAATCCTGACTTCTTCTGGTGGCCTCTACTATACGGCCAAGTTTACTTTGCACAGGCTGAATGTGAGCATCCTAGAGCACGAATTCATTAAAACACAATCCTAGGATTTTGACTGTATTTGCAATTCCTCTGAAGGTAAGGCTAGCGCTAACTGTGCGAGGTTCATTTGTTTGCTTTGAAAAATGCAGACTTCCTTTTACTGGAATTAATAAGAAGAAACTTTTTTAATGATTCAAGAGTTCAATATATCTAAGACGTGATTAGTTTGTTGGATGCAATTTCTCGAATGAGTGCCTGATAAAAATTAGTTTGCGTCGTCTGTGCGTATTATGCATTATTGGATGCCATTTTCCCTTTCTACAAAATCATGTATGTACGTAATGAATAAAAATGGCAGGACAGACTACCTCGAGGAACACCATGTTTGATACTATTACAGGGCGAACAATGTCGTCAAAAGCCACATGTTGAATGCAGTCACCCAAAGAACTGGATCATAAACCGAAAACTATATACCGCACTGTATAACCTGGATGCTTTAAAAGAAAGGTTTTATGACTGATTCGCTCCATTGCTTTCGAGAAATCAGTCAATATGCCTGAAGTAATCCTTTATTTCTAAGTTCCTTTTGTTTGAGGAATGCAATGTCAGTGGATGATTTTTTCCCTAAAACCCGATTGTTTCCAGGTTACGATCCCGCATTCATCAAAAAATTTCAAAACGCGCACATAAATAACGCGTTCTAACATTCGGAAAAAATGGTCAGACTGAATACGGGCATAAAATTACGAACTTCCCTTGCGCAACCTTTATAAGAATGGTTACTTTCGGTTTTTTCTCAGTTTTGACGAAAAATTCCGGTCCAGAGCGTCAGATTACAAAGATATATCAAAATTCGGCAGCTGTGATATAGGACATCCAGTACTGGTTTCGTGGTCAAACCAAAAGCATCGGCACATTTGCTGACTTTTGTACGACTAAAAGCGGCGGTTACATCATCGCAACGACATTCAATGAAAGCATAGTATCATGCGTTTGACTTTTAGCCTGATCAAGAACATAGAGATCAGGATCACTTTTAACAAAGAAAGTAAAACAGTCATTAAAGTGTTCCGATAAGTCTTTCCTGGCATAGAAAACAACGTCAAGTGTAATAGAAACAAGTGAATGGGATCGTTCTGAATTGAACTTGTTAATCTATAAGAAATACTTTTGGTCATTGATCCCTTGAGGTGAGCGCAACGAATATTTTTTCATTAATTTTCTCATTGTAACGCCTAGTTTACAGCAAAATTTTTCAAAGCTTTGAAAAAGAGGGGTTCGCGATTCAGCAAAAATGTAATTTAGGTTGTTGTTCTTCTTCTACATCATTTTAAAGATGCGAGATGTCACGTATGGGTTAATGACTTCTTCTCGAATTCTTTAACCTTCCATAGGAACGCTTGGTTATAAGGAAGCATGAAACGCTAAGCAAAAATATAATAGCGTCATCTACAGTCGCATGGCTATATAGCGGTGTCCCAAATGAATTTGTTATAATCAAGCCAAAGTATTCTTTCAAATTGGCGTTAAAAATTTGTGCCTGGAAAGAGAATCCATGCCTAATTTTCTTAGACAAGCAAAGGAGCGTTTCATAGCAGAAAGAGAGGGAGGCGATCACTCAATGCTCTGTTACCTGCCGCTTCGGAAATACCCTCAACAAATTCATCAGTGATTTCCAAGTACAGCCGTGGATGACAAGGTAGCACAGAAACTCAGAGAAATGTGCAATAACAATATTTCTAGGCAAATAAGATCAAAAGGATAGAGTGATGGGCTAGTTGGTAAAGCATATTAGCGCACACAAACACGGAAGAAGAAGGATCAAGATAGCGCTGTGTCCCCTCTTTCTCACTCTTCCTCCGTGCTTGGCGTGAGCTAATACTTGAAGAAAAAAGCAACACTCAACCAGTAGTAGCTGCTGCCGGAATCGGAATCATTGAGTAGACGACGGATTTATATGATTGTGGTAACAATTCTATCGTCAGCCGGTGTATGTAGGCAACCGCAGACGCAGTTTTGTCAGGTCGAAGAATGGTGGGTTGAGGCAGCCACGAAAGTGGCCCCGACCTAGATTCACTATAGCAGAGAACTGGACTGCACTGCTAAAAAGACTGTCCAAGACGGCGAATCAGTCCACCATCCGTGGAAAAGCAAGCGCCGTTGCTTTCCTAAAGAAATAGTCATATTTCACATGCGTATTGCGCCGAGGTAATGACTTGCTTTTAGATGCCAAGCATCTTTTGCTCGAGGCTATGTCCGTTGGCCATTGCGTCCGCACCTCTTCTCATCCCCCTCTCCACGCCAGCGGTGCGAAAATGCGCTTCTCACTCCGTCCTCCTCTCCACGCCATCTGCGCGATAGCGCGCTGCTCCCTCCGTCCTCCTCTCCACGCCAGCTGCGCGATAGCGCGCTGCTCCCTCCGTTCTCCTCTTCACGCCATGCTGCGCGATAGCGCGCGCATGCGCGCCTCTCCCTCCGTCCTCCTCTCGACGCCAGCGCTATATATAACCGCGTGCACGCGCCGCTGCCTCAGTTGCTTCCTCGGATGAGTCTCGATCCGGCGTCTGGTGAGTACCGATGGTCCTGCTAGCGGATTGGCTGACACAAGTTCAGCCAGGCCAGCATCAGCCAACCAGTTAACAGAGCCGTTAGCACCATTGGAGACTCTGCTGCGAGGCGGAGAGCACGCGACGCAGAGCGTCAACGCCGAGCAGCGGATTCCTCGCTTCGAGAACGAGAAGCAGCTACGTAACGCCAGCGTCGAGAAACGGATCCAGCGGTTCGAGAACGCGAAGCCTGCGGCATAAAGCCGTTATACTGAAGGCAAAACGTTACCCACTTGTTAATGAATAAATGAGACATTTAACACACTACTACACGTGTCTTTAACAACCAATTAAATGACACCCCCTTCCCGAGGGGTTCCCTGGGGTGATTACTGAGGTGTCATTTTTCTTTCGTTCCGCTGCAGAGTGAGAGACATGGGCCCTAGCGACGCGCACATCGATGCTTGTGGACTATAAAGGAAACAAGAACTGGCAAGGAGAGGCTTTTGAGCACGGACCAAGTAGCCCTCCTGAAACGTTCCGTACAGTCATTCCATTAATTCCATACGTTTCTGTAAGACTCGCATAGGTGTATTAATAATGATATGGGCAACATCTATAAAGTTTATGGACTTCGTACGGAAAATATGGAATTATTGGAATACTCTGCGGGGCATTTTCAGTAGGGAATTGCGAGCATTCATAACAAGATACACCAATGCGCTTCCAAACGCAACATTCTGCACAAATACTGTACAATAACAACAAGCAACAAGTAACCCATTGCTAATAGGAACTTTCAAGACATGTTAGTACATTACAAATAAACCTTTGGTGCACCGCCTGCGTTGTGGTAGGCTCTCGTCCCAGACGAAGGACTGGTGCAAATATTCACAGTAGAGGTCTAAAGCTCGAGAAGTGGTTTCCGCCATCATAAAAGTCGCCTTTGTATTCGACTAGCTCAAACGTTATTTACATGTTCGACCTGTGCAGTGTCACAGCATTGTATTGGAAAAACTGGCCGCACAATTAGGGTTGTATTAAAGGGAAACAAGGCAGACAACACGTATAATTTACTAAAGGGAGTGGCGCAGAATCTTGCTGTACCAGGTCGTAGGTTTAAAGATAATAAACGTTATAAATTCAGGCAAAGATCCGCACCCCGATAGAGAGAAAATGCAGAGAATTTTATCTCGCCTACAAGTCAATAGCCTGTAGCCTGCAGGCATGGACGTTACAAAGCAAGCTGTTCAGTCCATTAAACACAGTACCGGGTTAACCAAGACGAGTGAAAGTTGAGCCGCTCCGCCGATAAAACCTATGTTTTTAAAGACGATAGTCCCTCTTGGGATACTTGAACGAAGAAATTTTGGTCTGTCCTTCCTGTTTGTCTGTCTGTCACACGATTCAACCACCAGGCCAAGGTTTAAGAACTTGCCTAACGCCCAGCCATTTTCAACTGGTAGCTGCGTTCGTACTTGTGAACATTGTCGATCAAAAAGCAAATATTACGCATATCTGAGGCGCGACATCAATACCTATGTATTAGCTGGTGTGTTCCTTTACTGTAAAATACACAGACACGTAATTCTAAGACCCTAGTGTTTAAAGACCCTAGTGTTTCTTAGGCTGAGCTAAAAATACGACGCTATGCACGAAAAAGGCCTCTGCCGACGATTTCGTGCTGCCACCTGGCAGTTGCCCAGGGATTCTGCACAAGCTCATGTTTCCCGACGGCGCTGCCAGATGGCGTCCATATCTCACGCAGCGTAGTACAGCCGGCAGAAGACTATCGTCTTTCGACGACATATGCAGCGAAGTACGCAGATACGAGGCCATTTTTTTTTCTACCAAAGTCTCTTTTACGCTCCGACTACAAATCCAGTTCCAAGAAAAGTACAGTAGTGTCATTGTCTTCTGTTATTTTCCTTTTCTGTCACAGGTGTTTTACAGCTCATCTGTAGCTTGAGCACATGGGAGCTCCACCAACCTTTTTTTTTTAATTCATGCGTGCCTGTGCTCTCCTCCTTTCCTTCTAAGGTCGCGGGAGAGTTCAAAGTGTATAGAAATGAATGCTAGAGAAGGCAGTTGCTTCAGTGACGAGGATATGTGCTCTTGTCGAAACGTTGTCTCTAGCGACACTCCCTATGACTTGTTGCTTTCAGCAGCCGCTTCATCAGTTCAAGCCTTCATATTCGCGTGGGCTTCTGTTCTAACTTCTAATACCGCTGTAGCGCAGGTCGACACCCCGGACGGCGCGGGCTGCCGCGCATTTACACTCACAGGCGATCTAAAAGAGCCTAGAGGGGAACACGGAGAAAAGAAGAGGAGGCGATAATAAAACAGAACACATGACTGAAGAAATAGCAAAATTACGTTAAATTGTAATACTTAAATCAATGATTACGCTGAAGAATTTCCTGCACTGTAATTAGGCTGTTACCCGAATTGCACCTTTCCTAAATTATGACATTACATTATTATCACTTTTGATGACTAATAAACATAATTTCATATCGCCTTGACTTATGCAGCAACGGAAGGCAGTCCTTACTTACTACTCATAATCATCGTAATCAGCACTTTAACTGCCACGGTGACAACATTTACCTATGTTTCCCTCGCAACGTTTTCGCTCTGTAAGCGGCTTCGAAGCTGTTTGTTCTTGCTTGACTAAAGAACATTTGCATGATGAAATGACGTGGCACCAGAGAACCGACCATAGTTACGTATAACGAACATCCCCTTGTATAGGTGGCACACGGCCGCACGTTTGAAACATCTGCAAGATGTTGCTGAGCTCTCCGACTGTCAGGAAAGCATGGGGTTGTCGACCATTTTTGTCTTAAGTTAGCAGGGTCGTGGCCTTCAACTAACATTATTCCAAACTTCGAATTCCAATGCTAAGATACAGTTTCTAAATATGGGTGGACCTTCCACTCATATTAACTTCCCATTGCTATTTTATGCGCTTTTTTGCGGACTTTTTATGGAAAACATGCATGCTATCCCTTAAAAAAGTGCCATATGTGGCGATATCAGGAATTGGGCATATGTGGCTATATATGGCAGGTTTAAGTACGCGGCCGCATTTGCCCCAATCGTGATAGAAACAATATGGCAATGAAAGACCAACACGAAGAATGCCACGTAAGACTCGGATGCATATTACACAAACATGGCCAAATATGGACACGTGCCATATATAGCAAATATGCATATATGGCCACATATGTATATCTGGCTATATATGGAAAGTGTCCGTACATGACCCTATTTGCCCAATACGTATCAGTGTCTTGCGTGGCGTTCCTCGTGTTGGTCTTTCATTGCCGTATTGTTTCTATCACGATTGGGGCAAATGCGGCCACGTACGGGACCTGCCATATATAGCCGCATATGCCCAATTCCTGATATCGCCACATATGGCATCCTCCACACAATGAAGTTCTTCACAAAATTACGAGCCCGCAAATGCAGTCGAGTTCATTACTCAATATAGGAAATGTATTTTATTTAAAGTACTTTTATTACATTAATTTAATAAGCCTGTATGGCCACCGCTTCCAAAGGCGATCCTCTGTGTCAACTCGATTCAGCACGAGAGGCTCCCGCTTCAGCTCTTCTCCCTCCACATTCCACATGTCAATCCGCTCTTGTGCAAGAAGCTTTGACCTTCACGTTCGTGAAAGGCCAATGTTCTCTGGGATTGCTTTTCGAACAAACAACTTGAGGTGGAACATGTTTTGACGCAGGAGCCATTGCGCCACCTCGACGAATGTGCAGCTTTTGACCTTACAAAAAATGCAGCCAGAGGGGAGCAAAAGAACATAAACGGACGTTTTATTTGTCGTTTAACTTCCATGTGTACATATCTAGATAAGAGATCGCCACACGACCGAACTTAGGGCTGTGTAAGAAACCAAAGTCGTGTCGCTTTTTCATTGCGGTTAATTGATATGATTAATTGTGAATAGTTACGAAAAAACCATTAACAATCGCACAGAACTGCTGAACACACCATGTTCAAAAAACGCCCGCACGCCACTCACTAACAAGATCCGTTTTACCTCCGTTTTATGTACCAATCTGCGATGTAATGTCCATCATATATCACAATGAGATCGAGGAGGTGTCGGGCATGGACACGCGTGGGGTGTCTGTGGGTGTTCATTTGGGAGGCTGCCTGGATTGGTGTAGTACGTTTTAGAAACATCCCTAGGAACTCCTCAGTATGTCATTAAGGACGTCCATCGAACCTCTTTAGGTTGCCTGTGTTTTCTGGGAAGTCAGTGCAAACATATTACCGTGCTATCAGGCGGAATGTTTATGGCGCCTGAGAACTAAAGCGATGTTGGTATATCGGCCACGACGTTCCGTGGGGAAGCTCGCCGCCCGACGACATTCGCCACTCGATGCCGTTGAGTCCGAGCAAATAGTCCAACAACGACGTTAGGTGCGACGCCTGGAGGACTTCAAGACCCCGGAGCAGTACGCTCAAGCATGCCAGGCTTTGGCGGGAGGCAGGGCTCACTGTCCCAACGGCAATTTCTTTCCCCGATAAACGTTGCGTCTTCTTTCTTTCTTATTTCCCCCTTTTCTTCCTTTCTGCTTCCTTTTGTTTGTTGTCGTCGTCGTCGTCGTTGTTGTTGTTGTTGTTGGTGTTGTTGTTGTTGTTGTTGGTGGTGGTGGTGGTGTCGTTGTTGTTGTTGTTGTTGTTGTTGTTGTTGTTGTTGTTGTTGTTGTTGTTGTTGTTGTTGTTGTTGTCGTCGTCGTCGTCGTCGTGGTTCTGCTATTGTGCTCGCTCCACGGGGCTCTCTCGCTTCTTATGTCTTTCTTTCTGATGTTGTTGTTTTGTTTTCCCTGACGTGTCGAAAGCGCCTTTGCGTCGTAGTCGTCGTCGCTTGCACTTTTCACCGCGCACCACACGAGACGGGCTTCGTCTTCCTCGTCGCACGCATTAACGTGTGACGACTCATTCCCACTGTAGTGCAACTCCCATATGCTCCATACGCCGGCTACTGCTTCGATTGTGGTCGGCACCGACTAAGAGAACTGCTCCATTAAGAGCCGCAGATGGGCAACGACGTTGATGGGTAGATGCCGCTCCAGTGTACTTGTACTGGTGCTGTTGTCGCGCGGCATTCACCATCCGCTGTGGGCAGGCGCTACGTAAACTATATAAGTTAGGACAAGGGCATAGCCAGTGGTCGTAGACTTTAGTTCTCATTATGGAGGAGATCGCATGTGCAAGTTTATCTTGATGTAAAATAGGCATTCAACTGCTTATGTAAAAACGGATTACACCTTCGGGTTCTACCGATCCCCATGGCAGAGGCATCAGCCCTATTGACTCTCTATTCTCGTTTGCTTAAGAAGTTCTCTGCGGCTTGCATAGTTTGCTGCCTTTTGAATTTGTGCTTTGCCGTAAACATCAACAGCATGCTTCCGAGGTCAGCCTAGTGGTCTGAGTCATGTAAATCTATACACCTGTATACATGTGGTTGCAGGATGCACGTTTAGGCCATTTCTATTTACTGAAAATGCAGGAAGCACACAAGGGGAAAGGGAGTTCCCCTGTCAGACTTTTTGGCAGTGAAAATACCTTCGTCAGACGTAGATATTGTGACGGAGACGCAAGAGTGATGAAATGATTATTTACAGTGTTGGTGGAACCGACAAAATGGCTGAAGGCACACACGCGCGCAAGCGCCAAGAACACTCGTCGTCGTTCTCACTTCGTATGGTTCCACACTTGTCCTCACGGCACCGCTTCGTAACAATATTATTTACAGATAGATAGATAGATAGATAGATAGATAGATAGATAGATAGATAGATAGATAGATAGATAGATAGATAGATAGATAGATAGATAGATAGATAGATAGATAGATAGATAGATAGATAGATGCTTCGCATTTAAAAACACTGAGCTTTATTAGAACAGAACCCTTGGCGCATTCAGCACGTGTTAGTTTGCTTCAATGTGTGCCGTATTCCTGAATAGAGCCACTTCTCCGAAGGAGTACACACATGACTAGCTGGTCGGCATGGTACGAGAGCAACGTCACAAATATAATTTTCTATTTGCTCGAAGTGAGAACAACCAATGAAAATTATTGTACGTGTTCAAATTCAAACTTCCGATCCTTCATACGAGAAAATAAATGATGGCTGCCATCAAAAGAAATTTCAAATGTATTACTTTAAATTTCGTCTTCAAATTTCCTTGCGTTTATTTTTTAAGTTTTATATAAAGAATACTTCGACGTACAAGCACTTTTTTTAATGCCATAGAATATGTATTAACATGGAAGTAATGCATGAACATGTGACGCATTTATAGACTCTGCATCATGATTCGGGCCAAATGGTAGGTATAGAGTATAACTACCTCTCCTACACAATATCCCGTAACCGTCATGCACACATTTGCTAGCGGCACTACGTTATGCTGCACTGGAACGAATATGTTCTAAACCACGTTCCAGAATACGTGGCAAGGAGTATCTTTGGGTCCTATTTACTGGCTGTAAGAACATTGTACCATAGAAATACGCGAAGCGCCGTCCCTATTCACATATGCGTACTTCTGAAGTATGGTTTAACCTCCCTGCCTTTCGTTCTTATTTCTCTCTGTGAAGTATGGTGGTCCGTGTGTTAAATGTCCGTCACATTGGATCCTTGAGTCCTTTGGAACGTTAATTCAAGAAAGAAATGCGTGTTGCCTTGAGCAGACGATTACAAACTCATAAAGGCAACTTCTGCATGTCCTGACAATGTACGAAAAGTGGAACTACTTACGGTCAGCAACTGTTCGAATGGCAAATCCATCATCCGCTACACAGTCATCCGCAATAGAAAAACATTGATAATACAACTTTCTTCCACATTATCTTTCAGGAAGAGGTCGGCGGTCTACTTCCTTGAATGTACTTAGTTCACTTACCACGAATGTTATGTATGTGTAAATGTGTGTATACATGGGACTATTTACCTAAGCGAGTCTGCATACATGCTCCCATACGGAACTCCAGTGTCTGCATTTATTTAGCTGCCCTTTATTTTTACACACGTTTTCAAACCACACGCGTATATTATTGAAGAGATTGTTGGAAACGATGGAGAATGGAGACTGTCCCTCCAGCCAACGTTCAGACAAGTGGACATGTCTTCGTCAGCGCCACACCTGCCTTTTCTCGGGTCCCTCTGTATACGTTTGGCATTCCTCCTCCACCGCCAGAAGGAGTGGAGGAGAAGGTAGGTGCGTGCGAAGAAAATAAAAGGCAAAATAAAAAAGGAGCACGGGGCCTGCTTGCGTTTGTTAACGGGAAGAATATTAGGTCGTCGAAGACGTTTGTTAGGAACTACAACAAAATAGTTAAAAGTAAAGAGGACGACGGCGTCATAGTAATTTTCGTGGAGCTGGATGGGCTGTCATTACCTGGAAGGAGGTCTCACGAAAAAAAAAAAGCAATCTTAAGTTCTATAGTAGAAACGGCTGAAATTTGGTCGTCGCGGTCTTTAACCCGCTATTATGTCTAATGAACTCGACAGCTTCCTCTTAAATGGCAATGCCTTCAGGTTCCAGTGCATTTGAATTTGTAGATGAGATATAATTCCCCGTATTTTCTGCCCCTCGGGGAGCGGTATTTCGAATGAAGCGCGCATAGTTTTTCGTCAAGACCGTGACCTGCCATAATGAAGTGCTGCGCCGCTGCCTTCTCTAAAATTATTCGCGGTGCCTGCGTGGTGCTTTTGATTTCGAAAAGTTGCGGAAACAAATATCTTCGTTTTCTCGTGGGCTAGACTAACACCGTTGATCAAGAAAGACTATAAAACACTCTTGATGCCACTAGTCATTATTTCCTACCATATGTGTGGAATTAGGGGGCGTTCCCTGTTTTCACATTTAAATAAAAAAAAGAATGCAATACATGCATCTCTCGCGCAGTCTTCAGTGCAGCAACAGTTTGTAAAGAGTTTACGTTTCTATGCTTCAAATACATCGTTCAAAACGCCTTGCTCACGTTAGACATTCACTTTTGCTATGTAATCTGGAGCATGTCAATATTAGCTTTATTCTGTTTAAATGCATCAGACTAATTCTAGGAACTGTTCGTCTCCTCTATCTATAAAGGACCACCCCTTAAAGAGTGCTCTTATTAGATCGCTTCCTTAGCACGGCCGTCGTCAGATTTCAGCGTTCTTTTATATCTTTTATAATCATTGTCGTTCAGAACAACGTCATGAAATTGTACCATGGTTTTAATGTATAGTGGTAATAAGGTTATTAGCTGATTGCCCGAGGCATATAACATTTCCTTCAAGCTCTGCAGAAAATGCAACGTTGCTGTGGTAGCCGAAAATGCGCTATTCAGTGCTGCAGTATATTTCACAGAACGCCAAAGGCAGGTCTTACCACTGATTCTCGTACTGAACTTTACCTTTCTACCTTTTGCGGAAAAATCTCGGTGAAATGCACTTTGATATGTTTGTTGCCTTGGAATTACACAGTTTCTGGAAGACACATACCCAAGACCGAAAAAAACAACGAGTCACCAATTGAAATGCACCTTTGCATTTGAATAACTGTCCCTCAAATAATTGATTTGCGGGGTTTTACATTCCAAGACCAGCTACGACTACAACAGACCACATAGTGGAGGGCTCCGAAATTTCGACCACCTGGGGTTCTTTAACGTGCACTGACATCGCACAGTACACGGGCCTCAACATTTCTCCTCCATCAGGTGCAGCCCCCGCAGCGTGGATTCGATCCCGCGACCTTCGGATCAGTGGCCGAGTGCCATAACCACTAGACCATGGCGGGGCAACTGCTCATCAAAATACTGTTTTTGATGAGCTCCGCATCACACTGGTCACGTGCCCTATATTGGTGAGGTTCTCACCCTTACCGGCTGTGCTGTGCAAGGTACTGCATGAAATATTCAGCGCTACTGTTAGAACAGTTAAACACACAAGACGAGCGCTACTCCAAGTATGTTTTCTTTTTTTTGCTTGCAACAGTCGGTCAACATGTTTTGCAACATCTTTGACCGACTAGCCCCGCAACGTGCTCAAAGACTGCAAAGTGGTTGAAGTAGAAACAGCACTTTGAAGTACAGCTTTGTTTTCACAACCACATTACACTTTAATATAGCTCGGAAAATGCGTATCAGTAATTCCGCTATTAATCACCTCTTACTTTAATAGACACCTGTGCAGTCCCCCACACAGCAGAGCGAGTTAAGCTGGCGCTTAGTCCTGATCTCATGACGCCGCACAGAATATCGCCCTAATTCACGGGCAGCGCAAAGAAATTTGGCATTTATTTGACTATCGAATTCGAGAAAAATATCCGCACACCCATTACAACCAGTGGTCTAACAGTCTTTAACGTGGTCCAAAGTTTTGCGGGCCCGCCAAGTTAACACCAAAATTTAATATTCAACTAGGCAGGTACCTGCTGCCTCTCCCAGCCTGTAGTGTACGTTATATTTACATCAATTAAATGACAGCTCATCGGTAGTGGATTTCACTGGAAACGCCGGCGGACGAAGGCAGACAAGGAGCGTAGGCGACCACGTGATAGAGGCGACAAAAGGAGAAAACGGGAACTATCACTTGTTAGCATGGCCGTCACGGCCTAGATCACTCACTAAATGCTTGTCACATATATATCGACGTAGTGGAGTTATTCTGCTGCTTTTGAATGGGATATACCCTAACCTGTGGTATCACACTAATCGAGCAAGACAAACCTACGGTGACGAGTGACCCCCGTGAAAATGGAAAATTTCAAGATAAAGTGGGCTTGTCCACGTTCCTTGGCCGCTCAGGTCACCAATGAGCCCTTTTCGTAAAGACTCAGCAAGGAACCAGCAGCTCCTTTCCATCTGTGAGAGACTGAACACGAATAATGATGAGCTGAACGAAAGAGATGTTGAGCTAGAAAGCCTGCACACTGACGGACTTGGAAAACGAGCATCAAGGGGTCTTAGAATATGAGTAAAACGCGACACGCGTCCTTGCTGACTCTGTGAGCAGGCGGAATCGAATTTGAACATCTGAGCACCGAGGCTTGGACTTCTGCTGAGCACAGCTGCTTCGCCACCGGAAAGGTGAGGACCAAGCTACCACAACTCACTACCACTCCCTTCTCTAGAGGGGTGTGTACATGGGCAGAATCAAGGGAGCAATTTGCCCTGATTGTGCGTACCATCGCGAGTCTAGCCGTAAGAGGGAAATTCCACTGTTTATGACTTATTCTCAAAGAAGCCACTGCTTATCAAATCAAATCAAATCAAATCAAAACTTTATTTCATCTCAGCAAGGAGAAAGGGGGTTGCGGGAAAAAGCTGCCTTACTGCAGCTTGACTAAGCCCGGCCCCCTGTGTTACAGTTCGACAGTGTGCAGCACTGACTATAGGTAGGTAATATGTTAATACAAGTCTAAGCACTTTGCATAAGTATGGAAATAAAGGAAAGAGTAATACATGTGGCAATAACATGTAACAAAGAGAAATAACATGTGGCAATGAACAATCGCAACCAAATAAGGGAAAGCAACGCAATTACCACATCAAACTCAAATTCTAAGTAAACAGGTAATAAACGCATATGTACATTTATATATATGTACACACACACACATTCACATACTCATGCTCCGCTGCAGTTACACAGTGGGATCGAGCGTAATGAAATGAGTGAAAAAGGAGCGAGGAGACATGCTATCCGGGTGTAATCCATGTGTAGTTAAGGTGTTCAAAAGTTCAGCAATACGATAGGATACTGATCGCTGCCCATAGTTAGTACGACAAAAACGTGCTACCCAAAGATCTAGAATATTTCTAGAATAGATCTAGAATAGATCTAGAATATTCTAGAATAGATCTAGAAGAATTTAGAATATTAAACTTTTCACGGATAGCTTTATTAAATTATCTTGAGCTTCTCCTCGCGAGAACGCTACAATACTAGCATCTTCACTTCGGTCCTAAGCAGTGAAGAACATAAAGATCATAGTTTATATTAAAAGAGCACTTCTCTGAAAACACAAAGATGCATATTTGAAAACAATGGGTGCAGTGGTATGTTTCGGGGAATTTAACCTAGCCCCGCTACTGCAGCGCGCAGCTCTGGCGAGGACGATGTTGATCATTTCGGTTCGGTTAAGAAACGGCGCTAATTTCTGCAGCCCATGTAGGGAGCGCGGCTAAGCGTCTGTGGGTGGTGGGAGAAAGGGAGTGAAAGAGACAGAGAGGAGAGAAAGGTCGTAGTGGAGGGCTCCGGAAATTTAGACCCCCTGGGCTTCTTTGACGCGCACTGACAACGCACAGCACACGGGCCTCTGGCATTTTCGCCTCCATCGAAAATGCGACCGCCGAGTGGTGAGGGAGGAGCACCTCGCAAAGCTAGGGAGAGCGGAAGGGGAAGTCGCGTAGTTGACATCGCGTTGATAAACGACCCATCGTGACGTATATGCCCTAGGCCCTCACTTCTCTTTTCCACCCCTTGAGATGACGAATGAGCCCAATACGGAGAAGTGTGTTCACACAAACGCATTGGACGTTTCATAGAAACAGTGCCCGCGCACGTATTTCGTGATGTCGGCAGTTTTCTACGCACGCCCACCTCGACCTTAACCAGCTTCGCTGTAAAAGAGATCCAAAGGTTCAGGGCATGTGCAGAAACGGCAGGCAGTGCACACGCCAAACAGAAAAGTATCATGGCTGACGTTCTGGCCTACGCCAGGCGCATTCACATGCCGGATCATGTAGGTATTTTATATATATATATATATATATATATATATATATATATATATATATATATATATATATATATATAAACGGAAGAGAACAAAACGGTGAGATTATTTACAGCACGTATTTTGTCACCAACATTCACCGCAGGGACATCAGTCTTCATTCTTGGTCGTTTCAAACATCCCTGTAGCCGCACATACCACTGCAGGTAGACACTGAGCGTCTTAACCGTCGCGTAACAAACCCCCCACGACGGAAGCACCAACCTATGCGGAAGGCCGGTGGTAACATCTGAGCTTCGAGACAAGGACGCCATCACGTGCCGTCCATGGCACACTTGAGACTCGACGGGGTGGAGGCATTCTAAGGAGCACTTGTCGAAGGGGCCGGTAGGGGCCTGTGTGTCGAGATAGCAGCTTGTCAAAAAGTCCGGTACGTCGCGTTGGGGACCATAGAAGAACGAGTGAATCCATGCAAAAACGTTCGTCACGAGGCTGTTGGTCATAGTGTCGCCCCTGGGTCTCTTGATACGTCGTTAGTCTGCGATGGACAAGATGACGGGAATGGTCAGCGCGCGTAATCGCGTCGTGGGCGTAAGTAGTGTTCGAGGGTGGAGCTGAAGGAAGGAACGTGTCTAATGGCAAAGTTGGTTCTCGGCCAAACAAGATGTAGAATGGGGAGTATCGCCGTTCTACATCTTGTTCGGCCGTAAACCAACAAACCAGGCGAGGTGGCGGTGTTCTTCGCCACTGCGGCGACCAGCCTGGCTACTGGGGCTGTCATGCAAGCCATCGCTGCGGCCTAAGGGCCGCTGCTGTGGGTGGCCCAACAATCCCGTGGTGGGACCCACACTGCCGGCATCTTACCGCCCACTTTCTCGTCGCAACCGACACCAACCTGGAAGCCTGGAAGCGTCAACGAAGATACGCAGGAAACACTGCGAGACTATTTCTTTCGTTTGTCCGGGACGAGCTAGTAGCAGCCGTAGGACTGCATAGAAACAGTACATGCTCCCCTTTACAACTAGCTACATTACAATGCCGCCTTGTACTACATAGGATTGGCTGCAATATAGATTTTGTGTGTGTGTGTGTGTGTGTGTGTGTGTGTGTGTGTGTGTGTGTGTGTGTGTGTGTGTGTGTGTGTTCTCAATAGCGGTGCGTTCCTTAGTGAGTTGAGTGGTCCTGGGCCCAAGATCACGTGGTTTACATCTACCACCGGGATAGTATGATCAGAGGCGACGTATTTTTTAGAGCATTTCGCCAAAAGTCCGGTTTCATCGTTCCGTCATCCCATTATTTTGAGGATGGGAGCGATGAACGATACGACATCCAGCGAGGAGTGCGTGCGCAACTTCAGAGAGAAACACGCGCGTTCTATCGCTCAAAAGTTTCCGAGGTGCACCGTTTGAGAAGATAAGTTTATACAGGAGGAAGATCGCTGTATCGCGGTATGTACCAGATTGTAGAGTGTCTTTTTCAGTGTATCGTGTCAAATAGTCGATGGCGACCACAATCCAGCGGTTTCCGGGAGCCGTGCTTGGCGTCTGAGCGCATTGGCATTGACCATACAGGCAATTTGTTAATGCGGCCGAAGGGCCTGGTGTGGCACGGAATCGGCCAAAACGGGCGAGAGACAGGCGGAGCAGGAATTTTACGGCGTGGGCTCTGAGGGCACGATGGAATGTACTTTCGCACGAAAGTGTACATACCGCGCGAGCTAAAACATTGAGCGGAGTCGTGTGTATGTCTTGAAGACGTCCCCAAGTGCACACTGGATCGGCATGTAATGCGGAACGGTTTGCACCGCAAAGACGACAAGGTATCACGAGCAACCACTTGCGGCGGTCAGTGAAATAGCTCTGACGATGGAGCACGCCATTATGCAATTCAAAGTTAGAAGCTTCAGGGCGCAAAGCTCGAGAAGGGCAGGGAAGCTGCGGCGGGTTTCAAAGAAGGTTGATAAGAGTGGTAATCCAGGCATCCTTGCGCTGTTCCGTAGCCATGTTCCGTAGCCTCCTGGGAAAACAATGACGTGATCAACGGTAGATACGCAAGCAGAACTTGTGGTTGCAACATGTGAAAGTGAAACCGCGTCAGCATCAGTGTGTTCAGATCGATACCGGGTCAGCATCAGTGTGGCCAGATCGATAGACAACGCACATGTCGAAGTCTCGCAGGCACGAGACACAGCGGATTTGTCGGCCTGAAAGATAATTTAGTATTTGAACAGCCAACAAAGTGCCTGATGGTCTATAACGACGTCGAAGGGAAGGCCATATGGTAAAGGTTGAAATGTACCAAGCGCCCAGATTATGGCCAAGCATTCTTTCCCCGTTAGAGAATAATTAATCTCCGCTTTGGTGGGGGTGTGGCTTGCGTTACCAACGACGTATTCGTCGAATCCGGATCGACAGAGGACACCTACTTGTACTAAGACAATGTGTAACAGCCTCGAGTACATCCGAGAAATGAAGAAAATAAATCGCCTAGTGGCATCGTACTACAAGGGGTAGAATTCCTAGAAGTGCACCGTTGAAAACATCCTCGCTTCATTAAAAGACTGTCACCTTGTTTGTGACGTCTCAGCAATGCGAACAGTTCAAGAAACTGTATTGACGTAGGCGGAGGATTCGTGTATACATTAAGAATTTATACACGCGGTTTAGAGCGCTGCTTTTCAACGTACGATGCGCATTGTGCGATGAACTTAGGGCAAGCATTTGCAGTGCACCGTGGCCGATTTTTTTTCTCTACGTGGAATATTCACAATAGTGGTACGACAGTGGCGCACTATAGAGTCCCTGACGTTATCAGAGAACAAGGAGGGACACCGTTTTAGCCCACAAGGACATCGGCAAGGTCACTTCTATCACCAATAACGTAAGTTTAAAGACAAGCGTGCTTATTTTCGTTTCTATATTAAAAAATCCTGCAAGTCCCTCACATTGAGCAAATCGGTGCCATGCAAATTAGTCAGCGAGGAGATTCCTTATGGCGAATGGTTTGGCATCAGTCATGTTTAAGGAATAGGATCAAGGTCTCTGTACAAAGCTCATGAGTAAGCACTCATCAGTAACATAAGCTCATCAGGAACACAGGCAGCGCCGTTACAACTGAATGGTAGCTCACGGTACGACGTGACGTGGCCACTGTGCTAAGTCCGCAGCACATACATATATTTTGACTAAGGAAAATGCATTATGTGGTGCACTGATGTGGCGATAATGTGATAAGCGTCGTACATAGAAGTATATCTACGTGATCGAGCAATGGTCCAGAAAAGCATACCGAATGATAACAGAACATATCCATTATAATGATAGCGCTTATCACTATAATATAGTAGTGGTTATCACGTCAGAAGCGCAATCGACGTTACACGAGTATCATCATTACAACGGCTGGTGAAATAGGTTTGTTCACTCTTTATACCTTGCTGGATGAGCGTGCTTGCTTGGCACCTTGAGGGCCCGTCTTTGGTACACACCTACCGCTTGGTAAGTTGCGTGCCTGTCTGTGTGCTTGTTATCTCTATATTATAATCGCAACAGAGGCCAAGCCGTATTTCTGTCTTGTCTTGAGAAGGTTTCTTGTTTCTGAGCCGGCAGTCCGGTAGCAACCGCAAGCAAGAAAAAGTTGGCCAATCCTGGAAGCATTACACCGTGTGAGGTGCATAAAAAACTTGAGATGCTGATCGAAGTCGCGAGTTCGATTCCTGCAGACGCGGCGTTTCATACGTAAATTCTGATGGTTCTTGCATACCAGTTCTTGCATACACTTGCATACCGTGGGCCGAGCACTACAGGTATGACCCACACGTGATTGCAGTACCGTTAGTCATGACGTATATGATGAAGTATACCATGTTTGTGATGCAAAGATCAGTCATTCATGTACGCCACACGTTATACTGTAGCTCCAAAATACTGATTGATTGATTTATTGTTATTTATTTTAACATACTGCAGCCTTAATAGGCTATCGCAGGAATGGGTACAGAATACAAGAAAAAAAATCCAGTACAACAATACTAGCGCAAAAATATACAGAGCATGAAGATCAGTGGTTATTAATGTACAAAATGAATTCATCAAGCGATAAAGATTTAACATGGCCGGGCAACTGCACTCCATATTTCTATAGTGCGGACAAGAAAACTGTATTTATACCAGTTTGTTCGGTGATTGAAAAGGAGTCATGCTCAACTCATGGATGTCTGGTGGAAGTTAGTTTGGCGGGTGTGATGTAGTCGCTGAGTAAAGGAATCGTGGACAATGAAGGAGAGTGTAAGAAAACATTAAGATTCGACGTGACGGCGAGCAGAGAGAGTAGTAAGCTGAAGGCTATGAAGATGAGAACTAGGTGAAAAATACCTATCGTAGCAACGACGTATAAAGCGAACTGCTTTCTTCTGGACAGATTCAATTTTTTTGATGTCATATATTTTGTGAGGATTCCATATGACAGATACGTACTCGAGTATTGGACGAGCAAGAGTTTGATAGGTCAGGAGTCTTGTGTTAGTTTGGGCCAACGCAGAGTACGTTGTGGGGTTTTACGTCCCAAAACCTTCTATGATTATCAGAGACGCCGTAGTGGAAGGCTCCGTACATTTTGACCACCTGGGGTTCTTTAACGTGCTTTGACATCGCACAGCACACGGGCCTCAACATTTCGTCTCCATCGAAATACAGCCGCAGCGGCCGGGATTCGATCCCGCGACCCTCGGATCAGAGCCGAGTACCATAGCCACTAGACCACCGTGGCGGGGCCCTCCAAAATATTGGTGCATACCATGTTAACTATACGACTAGGACAGCATTGAGACGTAGATAGATAGATAGATAGATAGATAGATAGATAGATAGATAGATAGATAGATAGATAGATAGATAGATAGATAGATAGATAGATAGATAGATAGATAGATAGATATATAGATAGATAGATAGATGTTGGCGGTGCCAAGAACTTCCGCGGGTCCTTGTCCTCGCCGTGCCCGCCTGGCGCTCCGCTGTACGTTCTCGGTTCGGCCTCACCGGTGCTGAACTTATCTTCGCCGCGCCCTGTCACTTCCATTACGGCTCCCACGAACGTTTCCACCCGGGGCTCTTGCGCCGGTGAGAACAGTTGCCGAAACTGGGGCGCCAGCCATTATCCACAGCCGATCTTTGAGAAAGTAAAGCCCTTCTCAGTGGGCATGCTGCTGACACCCTGTCCCTCCGTGCCGCGCAGGACGCCGCAGAAACCCCATCGAGGCGCTCCATCGACTCCACGCTGACGCACCTCCGAAACGCACCTCCGAGATGTGCGTATCATCAACGGGAAATGGCAAACATAAAAGGCTCGCCGTTAACAAGGGTTGTGCGATGGGCTTGGTGATCCATAGCATCCACAGTATAGCGCATCCAGGACGGGACAGAGCAAGAGACACGTAACACACATTCGTCGTCGTCCTTGCGGCGTGGCCTATTAGCCTGTGATCGAACACAGTCGGCGCCTAGCGGCGAGTTGACGGAGCTCCCAAGTGTGGATGGCTCCTTGCGTCGTCTGCTAGCCACTGCGATTTTACATGCGCGCGTACGTGATGATGATTTGTGGGTTTAACGTCCCAAAACCAGTTCTGATTATGAAGACGCCGTAGTGGAGGTCTCCGGAAATTTCGACCACCTGGGGTTCTTTAACGTGCACTGACATCGCACAGCACACGGGCCTCAACGTTTCGTCTCCATCGAAATGCAGCCGCCGCAGCCGGGATACGATCCCACGACCCTCGGATCAGCAGCCGAGTGCCATAACCACCGTGGCGGGGGCGCGCGTGCGTCTCACATATCCTCCAATATCCTTGCTCCCTCAGACGGTGCAGTGTTGAGTGCTTTCATGTATTTTTATCCAAGCCTAAAAGTATTAGTTATGGTATTACTTGGCTTTCCGCTGCATTCTTCGCTCTTTCTCAAATCGCTGAGCGCTTGTGTCGTGAGCGCGCTATCTCATATAATCGTACCTGCGGTTCTGCAGAGTTACTTCAAGTTGGGTGCTGCTGTGCATTTCAGGTATGCGGCAAAGTACACTTAGCGTCTTTCTGAATAAGTTAAGCAGGAAACATCAAGGTGTAAATGCAGTGCTGTAGCGGTATCGTCTTGCGATATGTATTGTGAGCATGATGGAAAATAGCAGAAGTTTTCGCTTGAAGAACACATTTTCTTTATGTACATAAAAATAAGCCTTTCCTTGTCACGGTCACGCCAGTATTCCTGCGAAGAAGGCGTTTTGTTTGCGTACTAAAACGTTTACTTAATACAGGCTTTTGTCAAATGTCGTGATAGTGCTCAAGCAGCATATACAGTGCCGTAACCTAACTAAGTGAGCCAATTAACTGCCTTTTGTTTCATGGAACATGACGTGCAGGGCATTGAAACGCAAGTATGCGTATAAGTGACACAGCGGAGTACACAAGCTGCTGCTTTAACGCAATGGGCAGTCACATTCCTCTTTTTTTGCTGTTGTTGCCAATAGTGAAAAATGAGGGAGAACACAATACTGAGCTCTTTCAGTCGCGTAACAGCAATGCCAACATTGTAGACAGTAGAGCAGTTAAGTATGGTGAAAGAAAAAACGGAGAGAACCGCCGAGGAAGTCATACTGTGAGGCTGAGTGATGTCAGTGCCCCGTTAAATGGCATATCACGCTCCCTGCACGTGCAATGAAAACGTTTTGCGTGCTTTCTGCGCTGACGTGAGATTGAAGGACGCATCTATTACCGCTTGACTGCAATTATGCTTTTATTTGGCTAAGAACTGCCTCAAACTGCTCACAACAGAGTGCCGCAGTGTACATTTCAGTGCCCGCTGGCGAGTGCCTGTCCACGCACACGAGTGACGGTGCTACCACCTACATGTTGATTTCGAGGCCAATAGCATAGCGCATCGTGCTAGGGAGCAAGGTGTCACTCGTTTGATTGCCACTCGGTCCCAAGGTTTTTTCTTTGCATCGACCTGGAATTTTCGGTCACGCACAACGCTGATTTTCCGCTCACAACGAACGACGCCGACGCCGACACCGCAATTTCTGCTGAACGAGCTCTTTCACGCTATCGCGTTAAAGAGCTTAAATATCGTGTTTACACTCGGTGCCTCCATCGCCGCTCAGACTGCGGCGTCCTGCCAGCGCCTTCGTCGGGCAACGTACAACCGCGGCCGCTGTATAGAGGGGTAGCCCGTTCTCCACAGCGAGCTGGTGTCGATGGTTATAGGAGGGTTTTAGGCTCGCTCGTAAATCTCATCTGCACGGCCATTCCTTCTTGCACAACAGGCGAAGTTTTGTACAGACAGTGTTTGTTGGGACGCCTTTAGCCATCGAAGGCAGTGGTCCTTTAAGAGAATAGAGGTTGTCAACGAGCATAGGAAAGCTTCCACACTTTCTTCTATCTCGGTGTCTTCTGTATCTCGGAAAGCTTCTTTCGAATGCATGTACGCGACAAGGCCCCGGAAGGCTCGACGTTCCACAAGTCGCTACAGAGGGCGAAAAAATCAACCGTGGCGCTCTCCGGCTTCATGCGCTGGGAGTGGATCTACTGACCTATCTCTACTCTCAAGCTATTCCTATGGAAGATCGATCACGTGACTGGAGGCCCCACTTCGTGTTATTGCACTTTCATGTAGGGGCGCCCTCGTCGTGGCTAAATTTCGAGCAAAAATATTCTTAATGCAAGCGAAGATTGCGTTTTTGCATTGTCTTACACATAATAAAACAACACTATACTATTTAGACAGAGCGCTTTTTGCGAGATATTCGGTCACCTGTCTTTTAATCACCCATTTTTGTTTTCGCTGACTCCTCAATGTGAATAGCGCATCGGCACCAGTACTTTCTTTTTTTAATTCAAATATGCGGTGGCAGATATGCAACGGTTCATGGTGTTCCGGGGTTCTGGTAGGTCGCGCTATATTGCATCGTTCTAAATATGCCGTGAAGGTTAGAAAGTGCTATTTTAATTGCTGCTTCTTAGCAACAGACCACGTTTCAATGTGCTTGTTTTACGTTCTAACCCCACGTTCTAACCCTATGAAAAATATGGCCAGATTGGATATTGGCATATAATTACGAAGAAATTTCTTTGCACTTCTCTTATGAAGAAGAATCACTGTCGCCTATTGGCATATAATTACGAAGAAATTTCTTTACACTTCTCTTATTAAGAGGGATCACTGTCGCCTTTTTCATTTTTGACGGAAAAATTTAGGTGCGGAGCGACGGATGATAAAGATAAGTTCGGAATGGACAGATGACATACAGGGCATGCAGTACCGGCTTCATGCTCAAACTATAAGCATTCGCATAGTCGCTACCTTTTATACGTCTAAAAGCGGTGGTTACTTCATGGATATGACATAGAGTGAAGTCATAGTACATGGTCTCGTAAGCCTTTCCCGGAATAGGAAACACTGTGAATTGTAATAGAAACAAGTGAACGGAATCGTTCTCGATTGAACAACGTGTTAATCTATTCCAGATGATTTTCGGTCACTGTCCTCTCGGAATGAGCGCAATGGATATTCGTTCTTTAATTTTTTTATTGTAGCGCTTCATTTATTGCGAAATTTTTGAAAGCTATGAAATGATGGCTTTGCCGACTCGGCAAAAATTTGATGTAGGTTGTTCTTGGAAATCATTTTGAGGATACGAGATGTCAATCATGGGTTATCGACTTTTTCTCAGAATTTTCCTAAACCTCTTTAGGAACGCTTGGATATAAAGTAACATGATACTCTAAGCAAATATAAGATGCATCATCTACAGTCACATGGATATAGAACGGTGTCCCATGAAAACTAGTTATAATGGAGGCAGAAGTGTTCTTTTAATTTGGCAGTAAGCCCCGCCACGGTGCTCTCGTGGCTTAGGCACTCGGCTGCTGATCCGAAGGTCGCGGGATCGAATCCCGGCCGCGGCGGCTGCATTTTGATGGAGGCGAAATGTTGAGGCCCCTGGGCTGTGCGATGTCAGTGCAGGTTAAAGAACCCCAGGTGGTCGAAATTTCTGGAGACCTCCCTACGTCGTCTCTCATAATCAGAGCTGGCTTTCGGACGTTAAACCCCGCAAATAAATCAATTTGCCCATAATACTATATGCCCGGAAATACAAGTCATGCAAGGAGTATCTCATATCAGCAACACCGGGAGGGTACCAATCAATGCTGTATGAACTGTCCCTGTGGAAATACTTGCAACAAAATGATCGGTGATTAACGAATTAAGTACAACCTTGCATGACGAAGTAACACGAATAGGTATAGGAATAACATTTCTAAGTAAATGAGATTCACACAATATTAACAGCTGCGTCCGTCTTGCAGACTGCTCGGCAATATAATGTTGAGATCGCCTCTAATAAAGATACTGTATTGGCATTGCCGTACACATTTGAAAACCCTTTGTATACAAGTGAAGCATTCCTTATTATGACTACGCGGGTGAGGGTGACCTACCAAAACAAAGGGAATTGTCTGAATACACACATTTATACCTTCACACGCAGGTGTAGCTCCACGTAGTCGATCAATCTTATCGCCTCCCATGTGCTTAAGCAATTGGAAACATACGCCGCCAGCACGTTCACCAACGCGATTCGATTAATATTTGCCATATTTTTCGAGAGTAAAAACGTTTTCCTATATCCATGCTGCAGAAAACATTACTGCTCTGTCATCATCATCATCATCGTCATCGCCATGTCTATTCATACTGCAGGGCAAAGGCCTCTCCCGTAGATCTCCAATCACCCCGGTCCTGTACTAACGGCGACCAATTTATCCCCTCAAACTTCCGGATCTCATCAGCCCACCTAACTTTCTGCTGCCCCCTGCCACAGTATACCACAGTACTGCAGTATACCACAGTGCCGCAGTATGCCACAGTGCCGCAGTACTGCACTGCACTTGAAAATGTCACAAAATAGTGCCCATTTCGTCAAAGAACCGGACGTCAAGTTGGACGGAAAGACGAAAAAAACAAGAAAAGCGGCGCGCGCGGTAGAGGAGGAGGAAGAGGAGGAAGGAAACAGAAAGGCAGGGAGGTTAACCAGAAAGAATCCGGTTGGCTACCCTGCACTGGGTATTGGGAAAGGGAATAGAAAGATGAAATAGCGAAGAGCAAAACGAAAATAAAGTTTGGCAGATAACGCGCCGACGCGTAAGGCACTGCAGTGGTACTCAAAGGCGTTCGCACAAGCCCGTCGTCCTCAAGAAACTAAACAGTGCTTTCACTGACTTGTGGGTAGACGAGCGATGGGGACGGTGCTCCAGTAGCATATGTACCGAAAGCGGCCGATTGTGGAGTCGTTCGAATGCCTGAGCAAGGGTTTGACGTTCTATTGCAAATCGACGGCAGTGGCATAGTAGGTTGTCAGTGGTTTCGTCCGTCCCGCAGACGTCGCATGCTGCATTGTCGGTCACTCCAATTAATGTTGAGTATGCCTTAATGAAAGCAACTCCTAACTAGAGGCGACAAAGAAGCGAAGCTTCACCTCGAGGTAGACCGGATGGAGGGCGGTGTCCTAGGTATGGGTTTAGTTGATGCGCGCGAAAGAGGCGCCCAAAGTCACGCCGCAGCTGGCTGAACCTCGAAGGAGGGACAGTTTTGTAGAACGCGTCAGTGAGTCGTCCTATCGCGGCGAGCGAGCGCGTGAGTCAGATGGAGGGAGTGAGAGGAGGCGGAGAGTGCGTGCCGACACTCCTCGCACCATGAGAGGGAGAAAGAGGGGCCGACCAAGCGGCGAAGGATCGAGAAAAGGCAAGAAGGCTTCTAAACCTTGCGCGTGCTTGGATCACGTGGCCCACGCCGAAATTTCGGGAAGGATTGTGGAAGGCAATAAAAGGAGTGGACCACTGGGCCGTGAGTAGCAGTCGTAGCAGTAGTAGTCGTATGCTACCCAGCGAGAAGAGGCAAGAAGTCGTGAATCCACGCTGCTTCACGCGCCAGCCAACGAGCCCAGCCTGCAAGCTTCAAGTTGAGAAGGCACCTCGAGTGACTGTGGTGTATAGCACTCTTTCGTGTTTTATTCTTTGTTGCAGTGCATTAGCTTGTACGTTTCTTGTTGGTTTCGTGTAATGTTGTAACCCATCTGCGTTTGTATTGTGAAGAGCCATGTTTGTGCATATTTTGCGCAACTGCCTGTTTGATGAGAATATGTTTCGTTTGATCACCCTTGGCTTTGACTGGGTCTTTGAACCACTGCTGGCGTTTTGCTAGTGCGTCGAAGGGGACGAAAACCTAATTGTCCAAAGTCTTGTGGGATCATTTCCGTGTGACTGTTACGTCGGTACTTGGGATCTTTCCCGGTGATTGCGTCCTCGTGCCTCACAACTCGGGATTGATGACATAGAGGCAAGGCACCTTAGGGTCTCGGACTGCCGGCGCGTCTTGTCGGGGTAAATGAATTTGACAAGCGATGGTCGAAAAACAAGTGCATAATAGATAAAACCCGTTCAAGATCAACTAACATAACTCAAACTAATTCAAAATAACGGAATAGTCAGAATTTAATCGCATTAATAACAGAAATTTGTTAAATTCAGTTGCGAAAATTGTATGGGCCCATCTTGGAGGCAATGCAGTCGGACAGTATGTGTGCAGGTGTGGGCCGATCCCGGAGGCGGTGCACCCAGGCAATGTATTTGTAGGATTCTCGTGTCAAGCGATTCTCACGAGTTCCTGCTAATGCGCCCGCGCTGTCGGCGTCTAACGTCATCGTCGTGGCCAGGGTAAAGCAAGCCCATTAGAGCGACTAACGTTTCCTGTGGGAAACACCGGCTAATCACCGCATGCTTCGCACCTTCGCAGGTTTCACGTTAGTGAACCTGTCATCATTTTTTTCTGATGTTTCTGGTTACTCATCTGTTATTCTGATGTGCTAACGATGTGCTACTGAATGTAACTTTTTTTCCATATCTTATGTATCATGTATTTGTGACACGACACCCTCCCTGTAATGAACCCAAGCACGGTGTTTGCAGTATCAAATAAATAAATAAACGAACAAATATATTGTTACAGCGCGTCAGTGTTTGAGACAGGCGCCAGTGGCTCGAGAGAAGCGCGCAGAGAAGAGAAGACGACGACGTTGCGTTGTTGATACGATCGCGACCGCCTCGGTGCCTCGGCTTTGCTTACGCAGTAAAAGCCCCCGAAACCTACGTGGTCGTAACAGATTTGGTGGAGGTGCTGGGTAGTAGCGCCGATCTTCTCGGACACCGCAGTCAGGAGACGACTGCCGAGAAAGACGAGGAGGGCGAAAGCGCCGTTCGAAATTGGAGGGCGTCCATTTTGAGAAACCAGATCGCAGTCACCCTCGGTGTTCAGTGGCGTCTGCTACGTTGACTGAAGGTTGCCATGGAGCTGCAGTTGCCGGAGCTCTCACACGTTGGGTTTCTCTCGCATAGATGTCTTCGAAATCACCGGGATACTGAGAAATCTGGTCATGTCGACGCAATTCTTCGCGTACAATCTGCCGGATTGTCAAGGAAAGATCGCTGGGCGACATTGTGTCGACGCTAGCCACTGTGGGGACGTTAGACAAACGTTCGAATTTTGGTACTATCCGGCGTGTCTTCAGCGTTTCAAACGTGCGGCAGTGTTGCATCACGTCGGACACGGAGTTCAAGCTCTCTTTCCCAATAAGAAAATTGTACACGTCTTCGGCTATGCCCTTAAGAACGTGCCCAACCTTGTCCTCCTCCGGCATTCTGGAATTCACTACTTTGCACAGCTTCAAAATCTCTTCTATGTACATCGTACATGTCTCCCCTGGAAGCTGTGCCCTATGAGCCAATGTCTTCTCTGCTTGTTTTATCTTTGCCTCAGTATCGCCGAAGCATTTTTGGGCCTCTTGAACAAAAGTATCCCATGTGGTTAATAGGTCTTCGTGGTTCTCATACCACATGAGCGCGGTGTTGGTTAGTGAAAACACAACATTACTGAGCTTCGCTGCGGAATCCCAGCCGTTGCTTCTGCTCACCCGGTTGTAGTTCTTAAGCCAATCCTCGACGTCTTCGCCTGAGGTCCCACCGAAATTCGGTGGCACTCTATAGTACGCCATGGAACCCGCTGGAGCTGCCCTCGAAGCACCGGAGGTGGTGGTCTGATCCTGGCACATCTCGATTGACGAAGGCGAGAGTCCAGCAAGGCGGCGGCTGCGGCGAAGTCATCGCAGTAGTGCTTCCGTCGTAGGGTTTGTGGTACCCAGCACCTTCCAACAAATCTATTACGACCACGTAGGTTTCGGGGGCGTTTGTGCTGAGTGTACTGACTTGCTGGTTTTCGTTCCGCTGCATAGTGAGAGGGACGCACCTAACAGCGCACCCGACGAGGCATGTAAGCTATATAGAAAACCAGAACTAGCAGGGACATTAAAGCGCCGACCAACCAGCCGCTAAGCATTTATAACAAAATGCTCCAATGTGCTTACGAACATAAATAATACTATCCTTAAAGACTATCCAATAGTAACAAGAAACGAGTGCCTTAGAAAAGCGTTTCCTGAAGTACCAAGATTAACATATCGCCTTAATAGAAACTTTCAAGACATGTTAGTACATGCAAAGGTGCACCGCCTGCATAGTGACTTGCTCTCGTTCCAGGCGTAAGGCTTGTGAAAACATTCACAATGTCTTTAAAGCCTAAAGCTAAGGATGCGGTAGTGGCCGTCATTAATGTCCACTTTGACTTGCACTAGTTCAAACGTGATTTACACGTTGGATGCTCACTGTGTCATAAGCTATGCATTGGAGAAGCTGGGCGCACAGACGATTTTGGATTGAGCGGGAACAAAATAGACACCACGTATAAGTTACCAAAGGCACTGGCACAGCATTCTACTGCCGCAGCTTGTAGCTTTGACGAGCCCAAACATTATTGCTTCAGGCAAATTTCCGCTTGCCAAAAGGGAGAAAATGCAGAGAATTGTATCTCACCTACACATTCTATACACTCTAGCCTGCAGGCGCGGACGTTCCAAACCAAGCTGTCGAGTCTATCAAACACAATAGCGGGTGCACGACCGCGACGAGTCAAAGTTCAGTCGTTTCGCCGATACATAACTATGTTTTTTTCCTCTAAAGTATCCTTCCAAGTCCCGACTACCCATCCAGTTCCAAGAAAAGTACAATGGGGTCATTGTCTTCTGTTATTTGCCTCTTCCTGTCACTCGTCCTTGACAGCCCGTGAGTGACGTCAGCACACGAGACCACCATCAACCTTTTCCCTTTTTTTAACACGAAAGTGTTTTAGGCCGCGGCTCACCAAGAAATCAGTGACGTACTTCGTGTAATAGAAGTGGGTCTTTGAAAACATTAACTTTCATTAACTATGAAGAAAGTTCCACCCAGGCGGACTCGAACCCACCTTCAACCGGGATTTGACGAAAGGAGCTGGATACTCTACCGATACACCACCCGTTCATAGAGGAAACAGGTTGGCCTTACATCTTCACTATAGCCTTTAGAAGTTATATTTAATTATCGCCTGTTTCAACCAAAGATGTTTAGTACAATGAACTATGGTGTTCAACAAGAGAAATTACTCTTGACACGAATTTTCGACATTCTCGTATTATTGCTGTAAATGAAAGCACTGGCTTGGAGAACCCCAGAAAGAGTATCATGGTGCCCCGGAGGGACATGAATATATTTTTTAATACGGCTTCCTTAAAAGCCCACTTTCGGTTTCGATTTCGACGGTGGCGGTTTCCTAGTGACGTGTCAACATAGCCGGACGTGCGTCTGAGTCACGTACGGACAGCACTTCGTGATAGCGTCGCTGCAACTCTGTCGTGTGTGGTCATTTACATGTGGGGTACGCAAACAGCAATGTCATAGTCTTCCAGTGACTCTGACAGCGATTTTTAATAGACTGTGCTCATACGTCATCGTAGCGTCCCTTTCGATGGGGCTGGCTTGTGGTGCTTGACAACGAAAACTTTAAAAACAAACTAAAATATTTTGTACGCATTTCCTGGCTTCCGTGTGCGGAGGGCATTGACAACACATAGCTAGAAAACGAAATATGTACATTTTGAGCCGCTGCGAAATCGTGTCAGTACCCTTTTAAATTAACATCGGCTCCCTTAACTCCACTCGTGGTTTGCTTAGGTTCGCTGCGGTGGTACCGCCATATAGGAACGATAGATAGACCGAAGCCGATTGTCGTGCTGGTTCGCGCCGGCAGTCACGCTTCGGTAGTGTACGCGTCTCGACCGCCGAGGAAGTTGCTACCGTGGCGGCGTCGTGATGGTGCGTTCCAGGGGCAAAGTACGAACGCGGCTGCTACAAAATTTGTCTCGCGTGGTCAGGTGGGTTCACGTGCGACGCGCGCTGCTCCAGGGTCGCAAAGACTGCCGTAGACAAGTAAATGATTGGCCTTTCGTTGCAGGCGGCTGTTTTTTCACGAAAGGATCCGCTGACAACCCGTTCGGTTTCTTTTCAAAGGCGTCACCATTTGCGGACGATCCTCGTGTATGGCAGGCTTGCGCGGGGCTGTGGCGCGTGCAATTCAGTTTTTCCAGAGCAATGTGAGTCGCTCGAAAACTTTCTCTCGTGCACAATTGTCGAGAATCCCTGTGCCGCTGATGTCTAGATTCAGCGTGTTCATATGTTCACAGTACCGAAGGCGTCTCCCAGGCCTCGATTCTCCAATTGCCACTTACGCATTCCACAACATCGCGAAGACAGGTTTCACTTTCGTGTTATATAAAGAAAAGCCCTTTCTGTTGGTGGGACACGGTTACGCACTTGAACCACATGCAACACGTTGCCTAGCTCTCCGATTGTCAGCAAAACGGGACCATTTTAAATGCGAAGCATTTCTTGGCGAACCTGAGCAACTTTTACCGTATCTATCTATCTATCTATCTATCTATCTATCTATCTATCTATCTATCTATCTATCTATCTATCTATCTATCTATCTATCTATCTATCTATCTATCTATCTATCTATCTATCTATCTAGCCGCCTACATCCTGGTGCTCTCCTGGCCGTTTCGCTCTCACGATATGAACCAATATTTGCATAGTAGGGCACGAAACTGTGACTAACATGAATCATTTACCTTTACACTATTAACATTATATACTCGTCATGTACGTCACTGAAATCACGTGGGGCTCATGCCGGTAATGTACGGCCCCTGGTATTCGGGTATGTGCCACAGGCGTTTGAATTTTGTACTGCCCATGTCATTTACGGGCAAACTAAACAAGCCGTTTAACATATCTTTAGAACAAGCTCGAAAATAACAAAGGCATACCGTTTGTCGTAGCATGAGATTAAAATGTAGATATAACAAGCACACGGATAACCACGAACGCGCTGTGATATTCGAATCCACATACCAAGCGAAGCGGTAGGCGGGTATGTAAGCCGAGCCCCTGAGGTACCAAGCAAGGATGCCGCTCGCTGCAAGGCTACGACGGCTGCTCTCACAAGGTATATGACAGTATACCTAGCACACCAGCAATTGTGATGACGGCCGCTGTCTATCATCAGTTGCGCGCATAGTGTGTGTTATGCACTGTCAGACCGATTTGTTCTGTCATGCACTGTCATGCACTGTTCTGTCATACACTGTGATACCGATTTGTTATGCACAGTCAGACCGATATGATCTAGTAGCACTCTGCATGCTTTTGTCGAACTTTGCTTGATTCTGTACAATGCATACGTCAACGAACGACGCCCATGATAGCTACATCAGTTCACTTTAGCATGCATTTCTCTTCGTTAAAACAGACGTCGGTGCTGTACACTATAACGCGAGTGCCGACGTTCCGTCGTAGCAGGAGCAACCATTTAGTACTTTCGGTGCTGTCGAGTTTCCTGGTTAGCCCCCCGTTGAGCTTGCACTTTGCACAAGGACTTCCATCTTACCCGTAACACTTGGCTAAATGAAAACCAATTCGCCATAGGCAGTCTCTCCTCTGACTCCGTTGCATGACAATGATTCGCACACAGTGTGGATCTGAAGGATTTTTGTCTGCAGCTTGGAGGGTCGCGGTCTTCCAACAACGTTACCCAGACTTCGGATCCTTGCGCTAAGATGACTTTCTAAATTTCTCGAGACCTGCCACTCATATCAACGTGCCTTGGTTATTTTTATGTTTTCTTTCTGACTTTTTATACAGTAGTGCAAACGGACATGCTACGCTTTATTCAAAAGTAATCGGGAAAGCCAATGAGTAGTTTCCTGGAAATCTCCCGCGTAACTTAATTCCTTGCAGAATTACCAACCCGCAAAAGTAATCCAGTACATTAATCATTAGAGATAATGTAATTTAATTACAGTAACGTCATTACAGTAACTTCAATAGGTCTACACGGCAGCCGCTTTCAACGGCGGTCGTCTGTGCCATCTCATTCAGCTTAGACTCTACTTACAGCTCTTCTCCCTCCACATTCCGTATATCAACCCGCTCCAGTGCAAGGAGCTTTGACCTTCTAAAGACGTCCTGAAAGACGTCATGTTCCTGTAAAGCGTACTCGCCTCTGAGACTGCCGTTCGAACAACGAACGAGAGCGAAAGCATGCTTAGATGCAGCGGCCATTGCACCACCCTCGACGAATGAAGCAGTTTCTTACAATAAATGCAGCCTGAACGGGGGGCAAATAACTTGAACGAACGTTTTCTTTGTCGTTTAGCGTCCCTGGGAGTATAAATAGAGACAGCATCGCCCAACCAGCGAACTACAAATCCTGCTAAAGAGCTCTCCGACGCGCACCTTGTTCAGCTGTGTGGCTAACCCTTGGCCGATAGGCCGTAAGTAAACAGAGTGTACCTTAGAAAATGGGCGTTTCTTATATGAATATACGCCTCGCCTAATATTAGCCAGCGGCGTAAGTTCGCAGTTTGTATTTAGCGAGCGCAGTGAATCATTTAGAGTCAGTCCTAGTTACATGGGACGATCACGTTTATGTTATTATGAGACAGAGCTTGCAGATAGAGCTGCGGTCTCGGGATACGGCGACCGCGTAGCACACCCCCTTGTGCATGTAGGCAAGGGCCTTATACAGGCGCAAGATGATGGTATACCACCTAGCTAGCCGATATTACCAATGCCACCCTGATTCTATTATAACCCTTCGCAGACAGCCCACGTTGTAATGGTTCGCGGTTTGTTACTGTAGTTTATTTAGGTGGAAGGTACTTTTTCGTCTGCCAGTATTCGCGTTCTGCAACTGCCTCCAAAAGATTTGTGGAAGAAAAGGGAGGATGATGAGCTTCTTGCGGAAGAAAAGGCGAATGATGAGCTTCTTTGTAAGATCGGCCAGCCGTGGTCGCCTGCTCTTCCACCCATGTAGGCTTAAAAGTGAATAGCCTAACGGGTTCAAAAGGTTCGTCAGTTTAATTTTCTTGGGTTAATCAGTTTTATTGCAGTGAAGTTCTACAGGAAAGAATGGCCGTTGGTGATAAGCAGAGGCCCTTCCTTTGAAGCTTCTTGAGGTCTTTCCAATATTTCTCACAATTTCATTTCATATTAGAATGTTTGGCGCTTTTATACACGATTGATTTGTATGTACAGTACAATGTTTGAGCATCGTATATGCCGCCAGCTATGCAATCGTGCCGCCATAGGGTTTGAGACTAGCAGAAAGGACACACCCCACATTGTCTGTTATTAGAGACAGTGACATGGACAAGGCAGTCTTTCGTTCGGCACGTATCTCATCAGAATAGGCGTTGGGGAGGTATTATACCCAACTAGCTGTCGAAATTCTTCAGCGGATAATTTTCCATGTTCGCCTCTGTGCTCAGCATACCCCTTGCTGGAAACGTTGTTGTCTTACAGGGAATGTCGCTGTCAAAGTACGAAAGTTAAGGAATAGCAATCACGCATGTTTGATTTAAACTATCTCTATCAATGTGGCGGTTTAGCTGAATCTATTTCATATAAAATTGCGCATTGGGCTTATGTTTAATAACAGTTAGAGAAATCATATAGTAAAATATCATGCTGTAGACGATGCTTTCCAGGAATATATCCCCCTCTCGTTAATTAATGTGTGTTTTTCATGACGCGTTCGGAGTATTAGTGCTCTACACTCAATAGTTTCAGCTTGTGAAAAAAAGTTCGACAATCCCAAAGCTTATTCTCATGAGATGAGACAGTGCCTCCGCTATTTTAGTAGAGGCACTGGATGAGAACGCGAAAGCGTTTGTTTTGGCTAGATTGTTGTTGCGGAGGGGTGCTGCAAACTGGCGTTGCCGAGTTGTGTTATAAAGAATGAGGCAATGTGGGAGGGCAGATTGTGTTTATTTAGATGATTTGATGCCATCTAAGCTTTGTAAACACTTCACGTGTCCTCTTGTATTTTGTCGTCCAGTCAGTGTACGCAGATATGCCCGAGAAAGGTCTCGGGCATGTCGAAGTGGTACCACCGCCGCGGCGTCGTGGGTGGTGTCATTGACAGTCACCAGTGTCGTCACCCCTTATCGTTCCGGTGACGGCGTACTTGGACCGTCGTACAAGGCACTACCATGGCCTTGTGATCCGAGTAGTAGGAGGATACATACATAACATCTCGCACAATGTATGGGTCGGTGGAGAATGCGAGATCGATGGACGTACATCTCGACGTCGTAATGGCCTCAGTGGGTGTCTTCAATTCGAGAATGAACTCGGCACGCATGGCGGCGAGGTACGATGGGCTAGGTGGCGCGTTCATGCGCCTAGCGCTGCTACGGCGACGCCATGCAGCTGGGAGCGCGCTTTCGCCAACCCAGCGAAGAAACGCGGCGACGCGGTCGCACGCCGCTGCAGGTAGCTGCAGCAGAGCGGAGCGCGAGCCGACTGTCGCTGCGGCGAGTGTTGGCGCCGGCGTCACTTCCGGTAGGAGAGGCCACGTTCTTTCCGGGCACGGCTTTTGCGGACGCTTTTAACGGACGGCTGCTGGGCGAGCGCTCTCGCCAACCTAGCCGAGAAACGCTTTCGAATTAATAAACGGTATTTGGGTAGAATTTAATCCTAGTCATATTTTGTGGCGTTATGGAACTTATTTGAGCGCTAGAACGTTGCGAAATTTGGGCTAGGGAGAATAATTTACCGTACATTGCCCCAGAATTACCGACTCATTACCGAATCACTCATTATCACTGTCGACCTTGTGAACTCTAGTCCTAATCTGTCAGTTTCAGCATGATCTGGTTTCAATTGAGACGCGAGTAACGATCATTCTCCTTGCTGCATTGTTGGAGATTTGAAACTCGTCTACTTCATTGTCTGTACACACAATTACTCATCTTTAGGTCAATGCATTTGAAAATGTATTAAGCACCGCTTTTTACTTAGGCCGATGATAGTAAAGAATAAATCGCTGTACATTTATGTTCCGTTATAAATTGTTTTACATTCGAAGCATCCCAAGCTCTCAGAATTTGTGTGGTCTGTCACAAAGCTGTCATCATCATTAGTTCTACTCCTCAAAAGCGCGCGTGCACTTCTATGCAAACCCAATGCGCAGGCGTTCGCACGCCTGCTTCTTCTCTTCCCCTCTTGCCCTCAACCCACCAATCCACTGGCAAAGCTGCGGCTGGCGGCCGCGCGTGTTGCATGTCCAAGCGGAAGAAAAAATTACACCATCTCCCGCTAAAGGGAACCATGTGTTGACGCGAAGCAGCGGGAGATGGTTAGCTTGAGCGGGAGATGGTGTAATTTTTCGCGGCACCGGCCCGAGAGCTCATTGCGGCGCTGCGCAGGAGAGAGAATGAGGCGCGCGCACTCCGTCATACCGCGGAACTACCGTGGCGCCCCCAGCGGAGTATGCAGCTGTCGCACCACCTAACGTGCGCGCCACTCCGTAGACTAGAGGATTCCTAGAGGAGAGAAAGGGGGGAACAGAGACAGGGGGAGGGGACGCGCATGCGCTGTGGGGGTGTGGGACACGGGAAGGAGCGGTGGTGTAGTGGCTACGGTACTCGGCTGCCACCCAAAAAACGCGGGTTCGATCCCGGCCGCGGCGGTCGCATTTTTCGATGGAGGCGAAAATGCCAGAGGCCCGTGTACTGTGCCTTGTCAGTGCACGTTAAAGAACCCCAGGTGGTCTAAATTTCCGGAGCCCTCCACTACGGCCTTTCTCTCTTCTCAATCTCTTTCGCTCCCTTTCCCCCACCCCCACGGACGCTTAGCCGTGCTCCCTACATGGGCTGCAGAAATTAGCGTCCTTTCCTAACCGAACCACAATCATCATCATTCAATCAGGGACGAACAAAGCCCCCGCCATAAGCTGCTTTGCATCTAAAAGAAGACAAACACAATTTGCGTCGTTTTGTCTGATACACAGCATCTCGCAAAGCCACGCGATTGCGCGTAGCTTCGCAGCACGAGAGTATGAGCCCTCTCATGGCGCGAAGGTACGCACAAACGCATAATGTAGTATAGCAAAGGGGTTAGGCGGCGGCAAGCCGAGGCCGCGCGTTCCGCGTCTGGCAACGTCTGTGGTTTGCCGCGAACGTGTTTACGCTGAGCTCGAAGTGAAACTTTGAGAAGCGTTCGCTTGGCCTCGCAATGCTTTGCGAAGCGTTCTCCGAAGCCTCGGAACGTAACAAAATACGTACGAGTGTGCTGTAGACAAACCCGGACTAGCCAAGTGCCCATCAGCTTTGCTAGACTTTCACCAGTAGGGCAAATTTTCACTGTTTTCTTTCCCAACAAATTATAAAGCACATTCAGCGTATCTGTATGTAAGTCTGACTTTACTAACACTTGGTAGTAGTCTGAGTTTTCAGATGATTACAAGTGTTCAGTTCATTACAAGAGCTGTGTGGCAAGAATTCCATAAAAACCAATGCCCAATAGCCACAACGATTATCCCGACTCAAACATTTAGGCGCGCAGTTATCGGTGGGGAGTTATGACAGTGAGCAGTTTGAGTTTTTACTAATGCCGAAAAAAAATCAAAAAGATTCATTCACTCAGAACACGCGAAGAGCACAGAGAAGCGAAAGGTGCGGGCTTATGCTTTAACGTCATGGAAAAAAAACAGCGCGAACACAAGGAGGAAGAAGAGGAACACACACCACACCACGTCCTTGTGTTCTTCGTCCTTGTGTTCGCGCTGTTTTTTTTTTCAATGATGCTTGACCAACTAGCCTGCAAATCCATCCTATTAGTATGCTTTAACGATGACGATTGTTTTTGACGACGATTGATGACGACGATTGATGACGAGACGATGACGATTGTCTACTCCTACTAAGAAAATGAGTAACAGTCTCGAGTACATTCGAGAAATGAAGATAATGACGCGGTTAAAAGTATCGTACTCTAAGGCGTAGAGTTCCTGGAAATGCACCGTTCAACACGTCCTCACTTCACTAGAAGACTCACCTTGTTTGTGACGTCTTAGCAATGCGAACAGTTCAACAAACTATATTGACGTGAGCAGAGAATTAGTGTATACATTAAGAACTTCTGTAGAGGTTAGAGCGCTGTTTTTCGTCATATAAGGCACATTGATGCTCGATGAGCTTAGGACAACAGTTTAACAGTGCGCCGTGGCGAGCTTTTTTTCTCTACCCGGATCTTTCACAATAGTGATTCGGTAGTGGTGCTATAGAGTTCCTGACGATACCGGAGAATAACGAGGAACCCCGCTTCAGCTTACAAGGACTTCGACCAGGTCGCTTTTTCTCAGCAATAACGTAAGCCTAAAGACAAGCCTGCTTAGTTTCATTTCTATATAAAAAGGACCTGCAGGTGGAGCAAATTGCGGGAATCGGTTCCAAGCCGCCTATGACGAGTGATTTAGCATTAAATCAAGTTTTACGAATAGGATCAAAGTCTTTGAGTAAAGCGCATAAGTACGCACTCATCAGTAACAAGAGCTTAGCAGGAAAATAGGCATCACCGTGGAAACAAAATGGTAGCTCATGGCACGAGGTTACGTGATCACTCGTATTATTCTACGCCATAGTCATCTGTTTTGACGAAGAAAAATGCACTATAGGGTGCGTTGATGTACTGATGATGTGATAAATGTCGTCCAGTGAAGTATTTCGGGGTAATCGAGGAAAGTTTCAGGAAAGCATACCGAATGGTTACTGAATATGTGCATTGTTATCATGCTTATCAAACATTAGAAGCGCAGTTCACGTTACGCATGCACCAGGGTTACAACAGCTAGTGCAATAAGTTAATTCACTCTATTATATCTTGCGGAAGGAGCTATCGTAGCGGGCTTGCTTGGCACCTCGAGGACCCGTCTTGCATGGGTGTTGCATGCGTGGCCAGTTGCATGCGTCTCTCTGTGCTTGTTATATGTACATTTTAATCGCAATGGACACCAAACCGTGTTTCTTTCTTGTCTTAAGAATGGAGCTTTCTAAGCCGGCCATCCGGTGGCAACCGCTAACAGAAAAAAGTGAACCGATCCTTGAGGCATTGCACATTCTAAGGTGCATCACGAACTCGAGCTGCCGATCGAAGCACTGGGTTCGATCACTGCAGACGCGGCATTTCACAGGTAAATTCAGATAGCCCTTGATTCACATAGGCTCTATAAAAATTGAAACTCCTGTGGCGAACACCTGCATACCGTGGTCCGAGCACTACGGTCAGGACCTACATGTGATTACAGTACCCTTGCCATAACGCATATCACGAATATGTCATGTTAGTGACGTAAAGATCAGACCTTCATGTTCATCACAGATTTATACTGTACTTCCAAGGTACTGGTGCATACCGTGTTAACGATACTATCAGGAGAGGGCCGAGGCGTAGGCGGCTAGATAGATAGATAGATAGATAGATAGATAGATAGATAGATAGATAGATAGATAGATAGATAGATAGATAGATAGATAGATAGATAGTGTAAAGACTGGACGGGATTTATTGAGAAATTTGTGTGTGTGACGATTTTTTTTTTTTCATTTTGAAGACTTTCATGCCGGCACTGCTACGAAGAAAAAACGGAGACGTGAAAAAGACGAGTCAGGGACACGTGGAGCGCGCGGCAGCGGCACAAAAAAGAAAAAAGAAAAACAAAAAAGAAGGAGAAGGCATCCTGATTATTCGATTGTGACTGGTATTTCACAGTACTTATGACTTAACTCTTTAAACTTCTCACATCTTGGCCATTCCCCCAGGATGGGTATGTGCCAGAATTGAGGACAACAACAACAACAACAGGAGAAGACAAAAAAGAAGTGCGTGCTGAACGCGCAGGGCAGAGCAGCCAGGCAACGCAAACGAAGATCACGCTGTACGGATGCGCTGTTCCTGGTAGTTCATGTGCTCGGTTCTTGGCGAGGTCCTGGACCAGAGGTGCCTGCCTGGCGCTGCAAAGTCCGGGCGTGGCTCTTTCTGTGACGCCGTGCGGGGCAGGGACAACAGGTTTCTGATCGTCGTCGCCGCCGGGGACAGCGCGAAGCCATGTTCGGTGCGAGGCCTAAGGGAGGCCTTGAGCTTTCGTCGCGACCGCACGCAGGGCGCGTGCCACCTGTGTGCCTTGGCTGGCCTACAAGGGTCGATGGAGCTCCCGAAGTTCGCCGCCTCATAAAGTCGCCTTCTGTGCCCAGATAACTTGTGAGGCTTTCTTGCTCAGTTTGAACGTTCCGCCGCTAGGACTAGTTTGTTTCTTTGGCTTGTATGCGTTTGCTCGTCATGTACTTGTATGTCATTAGCGTCTTGTCCCGTTAAACATCCCAAGCCTACTCGCGCGGCATTTGTCGCTCCTTCCGCTGACCGTACACACGTACAGGTGACGAATAGTCCCCTGTTCATTACAATTATTGGTGGACGAAAATGGACGAGAAGAGAACGCTAGTGGTGCTAGGGAAGGAGATGGAGCTGAGTGGAGAGGCGTGGCTGGCATGGGTGAGTGCAGAGCAAAAATAAATTCGGGACCAGCGAGCGGAAGAACGAGAAGAAACACACAGAGCAGCACGAAAGGAACATGAGCGGGAGATGGCACGTCTGGAAGCTGAAAGAGCCCTCCTCCAGGAGCGTTGTCGAATTGCAGACACTCAGCGTTCGAGCATGAGTTCTATGGATGACAGTGTAGGTGCCGGTCGGAGTTTTAAAAGGCCGCACAAGATGATTCCTCCCTATAAAGAGGGCAGGGACGAACTGGATGCTTACATCCAGAGATTTGAGAGGGTTGCTACGAGCCAAGGGTGGGCTTTGTCCAGTGGCAAATGGGCTTTGTCCTTGAGCTTATGCCTCATCGGAGAAGCCTTCATCGTAGTAAGATGAATGTGTGCCGAAGGGTCTACGGACTACGGAAAGCTCAAACTCTCCTTCTTCATTTTCGTTAAACTGAAGAGGGATACCACACGAACTTTAGGGATGCCCGGCCCGAGAATTCTCAAACAGGTCGACAGTTTACGGGACGTCTCTGCGGATACTTCGACCGCTGGCAAGAGCTGGCGACGACTCCCTAAACTTATGACGCACTGCGAGACAAGATGGTATCTGAGCAATTTCTCAGACGTTGCGACGAGAGGTTAGCGATATTCCGGAAGGAGCGATGATGTAATATCCTGGATACGTTGGCTGCAACCTCAGGTCACTATTTTGAAGTCCAGGAAATCCTGAATTCTCCAGAGGGAAGGACGAAAAAGGAAAATCGATGGCCGCCGCTAAAGTAGACACTGTGAGCGAAAACAAAGGGAAATCGCTTTGCTTTCTGTGCAATAAGCGCGCGTGTCACTTCTGTGACTTGGCTCGCCTACAAGGGCCCCGGAATTCGCCGCCTCATAAAGCCGCCTTCGCTGCCAAAGTAAGTTGTGAGGCCTTCTTGCTCAGTTTGAACGTTCCGCCGCTAGGACTAGTTTGTTTCTTTAACGCTGTGCGTGTTTGTTTGTCGTGTACTTGTATGTCATTAGCGTCTTGTCCCGTTAAACATCCGAAACCTACTTGGGCGTCATTTGTCGCTCCTTCCGTTGACCATACACACGCACAGGGGACGAATTGAACGTCGCCATTCCGCAGCACGTGCAACTCATAGCGTAACCTGGCGGTGGGCGTGGCTCCCACAAATGTCAACTTCAAGAAAATATAACTTGACACGTATATCAACCTATTCTACCCGGTGATGTCATGATATATGCCATACCAGGCGGTTGCAAGTCATTTAGCTATCCTGGAAATGAACTTTCAAAATTTTTACCGGATTCCCCTGCGGGCCACCCTCTGTTTTTGACTTCATCACCTTCAGCACTGCCTACGCGAGCCTGCGGACTTTCGATGGGAAAACGACGACACTTTAGCGCTCAAATCGGCGCTGTCATGTTCAGAAAAACCGCCATAACTAAGACATCGTGGCATGATATCGCCACTGTCATTTTTCTGGCACCAGCTTCATATATCTGAGAGCGGGGAGGCTGTGACGTCATCGCATACGCTGCACGAAGCGCCCACCCGTTTCGGTTTCGGTTTGAACACGCTTTTCTGTCGGTTATTTAAAGTTATTGGTGCGTTTATGAGCAACCTTAACAACAGTGCTGCTACAGCTCTACCAGTACCATTCGAAAACATCGATATCAGAACATCGTGGAAAAACAGCTGGAGTGGCCCTTTAACTTGTAGAGCGGCACATCCAGTGAGCACTATGACGAGGCACTTGTCGCATGACATGACTGATGCGCGGTCATGAAAAGACAATAAACATTGCGCTTTGGAGTATTTCAGCACTCGGCATATTTATTGCGTCTTTAGTTGGCTGCACTATGCGCCGTGTTCATGCAGACAGTCAGGTCTCTGGAGATTTCGCCAAGGTAGCAAGTCAGCACGATACCACTGCTTCTTAGCTGCCCATCCCACGCGGTACTTGTCCTAAATAAACATCTTAAATATTGCAACAAATGACGCGCATGATGGGCGTATTCTACATTACACAGAACAGTCCTACATTACGGAGACGTCTACACAAACGTGAGAGCCCTAAACCCACGTTACGCACACAACTGCCCAAATCAAGCTAAGACGTTGATCGCACTCTTACCACTTGACTGTATGGCGAAGAATTCTGCCAATGGACACCTTTCTGACTTCCTGCTTCGCATGACACCGGTCCCGACAATGTGTGGTATCAGCAGGATATTTATTCAAAGCGCGATTATTGCTTTGGCGAAATATGTCCTAATGGTCATCCATGCATTACTTAGCCGCACTTCATTACGCGCAGTACAAGGAGCATGTTCTGAAGAAAGTTAAGGAAAGTGGGACATCGTGTGTGTTTGAAAACTTTTTACCGGCAGTGAGCACCCTCTGCCATCGAAATATATAGTGCGCCGTACTGTAGCTTCAACATCCTTGTGCACCTAGGTGCGCAATCCTAAAGTATTAGTGTCCGTGCATTAATTAACTATCACATTGCGTCCTGAAAGAATTGAAAACGTTCGTTGAAGGTTCATGTCAAAATCAGCGTATGCAGTTTCGAACTCCAAAAGGCAACATCTATATCTTCTTGCAATATACAACCACTAGGGCGACCTTTGGTCACTAAATGTTAAAGTGGAAAATTCGTCATATCCTAAATACTCATCTACAAATGCTAAGCTTCATAACACAATCTTCTTGCATACTACCACTCAGAAAGAGGTCGCGAAGATGTACTTCCTTGAATTCAGCTTATTTCGTTTGACATATATGCACGCATAGAAGCGGGTACATATGTGACTATTTATGCACACGCGTCTTTATATATCTTCTTTATATGAAATAGCTGCGTTTTGCTTCTTTTGCAATGCTCCTTCTTCGCATCCCTTTCAAACTACGCGCACATTTTATTCACTAGGGCTCGCTAAACTACGAAGAACAGAGATCGTCGCTATTGCCATCGTTCCGACGAGTCAACCTGTCTTCGTATGTGCACGAACTGGCATTGATAGCCTCCGTTCCTACACGCTTTGTACCCTCTCCGCTCAAAATCAGAAGGAGAGGGGGAGAAGAGAGAGGCATGCAATGCAAGAAAAAAGAAACAAAGAATAATGTGACGTCTGGTTTCACGTGTTAGCCTGACTGACGTGCTGTAAAAGACGTGTGTTAGAAAACGCAACATGATAAAGAAAAGAAGACGATGACGACATTGATGTTTTCATGGAACTGGATGAGTGGTGCAAAGATGCTAAGAAAGTTTCGCACACGCGCACACTCGGCCGTGCATGAATCCGTTGAGCAGTCTCGATGTCCACATGCCACGAGTGTCCACCGCGCGTCAGCGCAGTGTTGTGTGATTATGTGTAGGGACGGCAGGAACTCGGAGTGTCATTTTTCTTTGTTTGTTTGTGCCATTGCTAAGTGATTGCAGTGTGCATTGGATCAACGCGGCGGTTCGTTTTGTAATGGCTTTTGTAATGGCATTAATGTTTTTCAATTGATGTGTTGGCGAGTATGCATGCCGCGCGGGTTTTTGTTCTTTTAGTTGGTTTTTTTGGTTTTGTTTCTTCGTTTTTGTGAACGGCGGTTTATGTCCATTCCGACGCACCTTTGTTGGATGTAATTAGCGTAGCTGCATCAGAGCGCTACCCTAATCTTAGGAAGGGCGTGTAAGGGTCGTCGGAATGCGAAGGAGAATATGGTATGCAGAGGAGGCACCGGGCAAGACCCACAGCTAAGTAGTGAACGTGTGGGGGAGGAGGCGACCATTGTTGTGATGCATTGTACAGCTGGTGACTGGAAATTGGCGTGACAAGTGTTTGGCGGCCAGAGGGAAAGGAGTAAATTCCGACAGCGTGTCCAGGAATGTCTATAGTCACCAGCTGGTTTGGCGCCCTCACCCCACCCCCGCAGCGTGGTGGGCAGCAAGCGTACCCACTGTATTGTCATTGGTTAGAGCGACGTCGGTGTGTAAATCGCCGTTTGTGATTGGGTGTGAAGTGTTCAGGGGAGGAGCAACCGGTGTATATAAGGTGGCCCTTTTGCCTGGCAAAGGGGTCGGAAGCACTGCTTGTAAAGTGTATGTACTGTCTGTGGTATATAAAGTCGTGTGTTGTGTTTGTGTGAAAGGCTTGTCTCCATCTTTCAAGTCGACAACGCGACGGCGGGCAGATAGCAGGAAGGCTTCCGTTCACTCTTCTTCGCCGCAGCAACGCTAGCTGGAGGAGCTCGGCTCCAAAAGGAACGAAGAAGAATAGCAGGGAGGAGGAGAAGGAGGGAACAGAGGACGAGTTCCTCACCGTAACAAAGTTCACCACGACTAGAGGTCCCCTTCTCTATGTACAATTACCCTATCCTTGCCTTGAAATTTACTGGAAGGCTAGGTTGCCTCGGAGAGAAGCCTTAACATTTACTCGTCGCTATCGTTTACCCCCTACTTAACACTCAGGAGCGCCCTTTGAAATGATTGGCCTACAGGCATGAGTGTATTGACGTTGCTGACGACATACAATGTTTGTTTTCTTTTTCTTTCTTTTTTCTTTGGGAGGAGGGTGGTGGAGTGGTAATGCGAGTTAAAGGACAACTCCGGTGACATTGGGCTGATTGAAATCACTGATCTGAATGAAATTTTCAATACATCCGGCACTGTAATATGGGTGCGAAGCCAGGCAGTTTTCAAGAACACTAAGTGACTTGAGAAACAAGTCATTTAGTGTTCTTCAAACTCCATTTTGAATTTTTCTTTTTTGTTGTGGAACCTTTAAGCTTCGCCTTAAAGGGACAGTGTAGCGGTTTTAAATTCTCGAATTTATTAGAAATCAGAAATCTGCAACCTCGTATAACATGGCTGTGATGGTTTTTTTTTAAAGATAGAATAACGACAATAACGACAGATGGCAAGCTAGTTGGTGATGCATTTCTAAGAACAACAGCACAAAAACACAAAGATCGAAGACACGGACCAGGAAGACACGTGACAGAGCGATGACTTCAACTAACAGTTTATTTTGGTTTAGCTTGCATATTTATGAGGTACCCCTTCAATGACAACAAGATAAAACCAAAAGGCCACAGAACAAAGACACCGCTGATACCTCGAAGGCCACCTCATCATTCACACAAATTAAGCGATCACTCCTTAACTAGCGATAGGTAATGACGTTCCTTCTTTATGAGCGAGTAGAAGGAGCGCTAACACATGAGCCCGCCCGGTCAAGCTCCCGTGATTCAAAGATTTCACGTGCCGTTTTATTCCCGCTTTTGCGCACCAAAGAGGTTTGCCCGTAAAGCGGATTACAGCCACAGGTCTCGGCTGTGCATCGCCTAGTGACCCGACATCAGCCTTGTCACGTTATAGTGGTGCTCCTTGAGTGTTTCATTTAAGCACCTGCCGGTCTGGCCTATGTGCCTCCTCCCGCAGGATAGTGCAATGGAATACACGTAATCCACGCAACCCACAAATGGCGGACGACGCTATAGCTTGGTGCAGCGGGAGGCAGGTTCATCAGTGTTTACTATCGGACCTAACCTTTGAGTCACGGAGGAGACGACGTGAACGCTCGCGCGATTACCCACGTTTTTTTTTTCTTTAGATTGTGGGTAATCATGTGGCGGTATGTGATGACGGTCACATTCCTCTTAGGGGCGAAGCTCCTTAGGGTGTGGGTCGTCCCCTCCTCTGTAGTAGTAGTAGTATGTATGTAGCCACCTCGCGCCGCCGGGAGGCTCGCGCTCGCCCTCGGCACGTGCCTCCCGGCGCGCGAGCTCTCGCACTCTTCCATCTGCTGTCTTGTGAGAGAGAGAGAGAAAGAGAGACAGAGAGAGAGAGTGAAAGGCGCGCGTTGACTATGGAAACGCTCTTTCTTCGATGAACGCTGAACCAGCTCGCAAAGAAGGAGAACACGCCCTCACCCGCGAGAGACAATGTTGGCGCAACTGCTCGCGCTGGAGAACCTTTCACCGGCCACCGATATATATATATATATATATATATATATATATATATATATATATATATAGGCACTTGATTTCGCCTCGCAATGAAGTGCCGGTGGGAGATTTCACTTGTGCGTAGTTGAACCATAAGGATTGGTAGCGTGCGCGTTAACTAAATTAATCCGGAACTCGGCATGATCTACGATGAACCTCCGGAGCTTCGCCCACTCATCATCATTCACTCCGTGTATATGCTGTGATTTTTTTTTTCACTGTGGTTTTTTCCTGAAACCTCACTGGGTTCCTGAGCCTCAGCAGCAGGCTTTCAGCCACTGCTGACAGGATGGGCAAAGGGTATCCAGCTTTCGTTGGGCGTTGCACTTGAGCACTGTTCTCCGCACTGCGGGGGTCTTGTGCTCCGCACTATGAGCACAAGACCCCCGCAGTGCGGAGGACAAAGTCGACTGAACGATTAGCTCTCTTTGTTAGTTTTGAGTGAGCTGATGTAAAAGGAAGTAGCGGTTTTTTTGCACGTGGCGGGAATTCCCAGCAAACGGGCTCTTTCGAGAAATACAAACCTAGATCAAGAAATTTGATTAACTTTTTAACAGGCACTTCATGCGTAACGACCAAATAATGCAACGTGCATGAAAAAAAACTGGCAAAATATGCGAAACACTTTTCACAAAATGCTCATCAGGACAGGTAAAGAAAAGAGTAAATTCATCGAAAAAACGGTAAATCTTTGCAACACAAGTGTCTTTTAAACGATCAGACAACCGTGTGCCAGCTTTAGAAATATATATATATATATATATATATATATATATATATATATATATATATATATATATATATATATATATATATATCTCTGAGCACAGGGGCGATACAGGAACCGATACATCTCCTCAGGTAGTGACACATTACCTAGCACGTGAATGCGGTTTCCTTGAAAAGAAGTCGTTCTCTGGATACGTTGCCGAAGTAACGGGGGCGTCTGCTGCCATAGGAATTCCGCAGATTAGTTGATATTCTTGGAGAACAGGTACCACTGGTTGTAACTGCTCTGATGAATCTGCTGAAGGCGTAGAGGAAGGCACAGGTAGTCTCTGTACGTTTTTCTTTCGCGATTTTAACTGAACAGCTATATGAGTGCCCAAACATCGCCAGAGGGAACGCCCCACAGGGCGCGCGCAGTGCAGGTGAGAAGGATGACAGAGAGTGATTCTGAGGGCGCGCAAGGTAGCTGCATTGGTTTGAGGCTTTCTTTTGCACACAGCGCAGCGTCAGTACAGGAGCTTGAACTTGTTTCTCGGAACCAGACTGCTTTGTTCTCATACTTGGAGATTTTTGCGATAGCAAGTTCACCGACTGCGTTACTGTTGTCGTGTGCTGGCGTGCCGGGCCACGACGACAACGAAGTCAGCCGAGGTGCAAGCAAGGCGAGCGCTTGGGTATGGAAATAAAGATGTTGATTTTTGTTATGTTCCTTTGTTTCCTTTTGTTTCCTTTTTATATTTTGCTCCATTTTGTTCTTGTTATGATTGAAGTGTACTTATAAAATATCTGCATTATTAACACAATCTGTTCCTTTGAATGCATATTTATTTAGACCCCCTACTAGCCAGTGGCTATGGGTCTAACCAGTGTTGTGGATTTTCATGTAATAAGATAACTTGAAATAAAAAATTGATTGATTGATTGATTGATTGATTGATTGATTGATTGATTGATTGATCGATCGTGTTCCAATGTAGCAGCATCGCCATTTTAGGGCGAAGCACCTTAGGACCTAGCTTTGTCGTCGACTCTCGCTGTCACGGTGTGTAGAAATTAGAAATTGTGTGGGCCCATCCTGGAGGAAGGGCAGTGAAACAGTGTGTGTGCATGTGTGGGCGCATCCTGTAGGCAGTACAACCGGACAGTGTATGTATAGGGTTGTCGCGTCATAAGCAATTCTAACCAGTTTCTGCTAATGCGGCCTGGCTATCGGCGTCTAACGTCGCCGTCGTGGGCACGGTAAAGCAAGCCCATCAGCAGCGACTGACTTTTACTGTAGGCAGCCCAATGACAGCACAGTGACCACAATGCACCACAATGACAAAGCCATACTCGCCCTCTATCTCCGAAGTGGATTTAAAGGGTCCCTGAAACGTTTTTTTTTTTACATTGCGTCACTGATTAGGCAACATAATTGTAAAATCATTCACGCCATAAATAAAGCGAAGCACCATGCGCTAAGGCAGCTATGAGCTTATTTCTGTCGCCTTCCTCCTTACCACTGCTGTTCCTCCTCAACTCGATCAGCCGCAGAGTGCGCGCTAGCGACGACTGCGCCTCCCTCGTCAGCCGCCCTGCGGAGCCCTCCGCAGCGACATAGCGCCCCGATATCTTTACTGAGCTTCCCCGCCATCGGCAGTGCTAGCCTCTGTAATAGAGCGCCGGCGACTCGTGTGTACGCCGCCAGATGCCGCGACGATACCGTTCGCTGAAACGAAGGAGCACGTTGTAGGAGCACGTTTTTGCAGTTAGATTGGGAAAATTACGTGCACGTCACTTGTTAGGGGGCCAATCAGCGGCCTCCCATTCCATCGTTCGATAGGCGGGGGCGTTGAAAACGCACTTCAACGAGCCGCTGCGATCTTTTGCGATACGCGTGTTGAAAGCGTTATTGTAAACTACACACTTTACGCAGAGCGCTGAAATCTGTCCTCTAAAGATCCTAATGACTCGCTCTACCGGATCACCATGTTTTCACAAGATCGTCAAAACCGTTTCAGGGTCCCTTTAATAACGTGAAACACAGCAGCATCCTTAACAACCTCAGCGCGATGAATTGCGGCTCTAAGGCTTTCGGGTACATCTGTTCATTCCTCTCACATCGCACCGCTTTCATCGGCATCGACTTTGCTGAACATAGTCCGTATGCATTAGCCACCCGCGGTACACCCCAAGGAGTGGTCCTCTCACCGCTCCACTTCAATCTAGCCGTGCTCCAGCTTCCTACGTTTCTCGCACAGGTCGAGGACATACATTACGCTGTATGCGAGGATGGCATCCCCATCTGGACCAATTCAAGATCCCCGCAGAAATTGAAGACCGCGTACAGCGTGCGGCATTTATTGTAGACAAGTAAGCCTGTTTATGCGGCCTGGAGTGTTTCCATACCAAAACATCTCTTCTGTCGATTTCATCCCTTCCGCCACCTCAAATATCTCTGCCGTCTGGCCCGATACCGGTCGTACCAGAACTCCGCATACTGGACCTTCACATCTCCTCTAATCTCAACCCTGGCTCTACCATTGCGCGTCTCCGGCGCACTAGCGAGCAGGTTAGCCGTATGATTCGGCGGGTCCCCACCAAATGTGGCGGCCTTCGCGTTCAGCCCTCCCTCCACTTGCCTCACGCGTTTGTGACCAGTCGAGTCCTGTACTTTACACCCTACTTTCGCTTGCGTCGCCACCACGGGAACCAGCTGGACGCACTGCTGCGCTAGGTTTACAAGCGAGCACTAGACCTTTCCATCGCTACCTCCAATCACCGCTTTGTGGCCTTGGGAGTGCACAACTCGTATTCCGAGTCGCGGGAGGCCAATCATGTAAATCAAATCAATCGTCTGTCCCAGAGAGCTCCTGGGCGCCGTCTGGATAGGCTCTCACTGAATACGATCACTACTCCACCTACCGATGCCCTCATTCCGGAGCGGTGGCGGCAAGAACTTCGGGTCGAGCCTCTTCCTCGAATCATGGATCCCCGTCAACACTTTCTTCACACTCGATACTCTAACACTCCTTGCGTCTTCAATGTAGGTGTTTCCGGACCAACCCCTCCGGAAACATTATGGCCACAACGATCTCCGAGGGTCACCACATTGATGGTCTCTCTTTCCACTCACCGAATGCAACTCAGGCTGAAGAGGTGGCCATAGCTCTGGCCGCCGCTCATCGCACAGCAAGGGTGATCATCACGGACTCGCGCTTCGGCTCTTCCCAATACCAGCATGATACTATAGCTTCTCTGGCCGCCCAGCCTCTCCAGGCGGCCTCAGGTAGGTGGTGTTGGCTCATGGCGCTTTCACCCTCTCTCTGTCCGCATTCTCTGGTCCTCTGGCGACGCTCTCACCGGTAATGAATTGATTGATTTGTGGGGTTTAACGTCCCAAAACCATCTCTGATTATGAGAGACGCCATAGTGGAGGGCTCCGGAAATTTCTACCGCCTGGGGTTCTTTAAAGTGCACTGACATCGTACAGAACACCGGCCTCAACATTTCGCCTCCATCAAAATGCACCCGCCGCCGCCGGGATTCGATCCCGCGACCTTCCGGTCAGAAGCCGAGTGCCATAACCACTAGACCACCGTGGCGGGGCATGTCGACGAACCAGAACGAATATACGACCTCAAAGACGCAAGGACTCAAGAGAAGATCCAGCGCTGCATAGACTCTCTGCATGCTAAAAGATCGAAGGAACCGGAGAGTCTTTAAATAGTCGTCAGCGCTTGCCTAAAATATCGAGGATAGTGCGTGGACTGCGTGTTATGCCGCATCGGCGTTTCCCTTTCAAGGCTGTCGTCTGAGCCAACCCGGAGAGCAATTGACGTGGCTGAGGAATTCTGCGCGAAACTGGTCTGCTCGCAGCCCATAGCTGCACCATCACTACACGCTACTCCTACGTCTCACGACTAACGCACGGACAGGCTCTTTTCAACAGAGCATCTTGAAGCAGCCAAGCTGCGGGAGATTGTCATCGCCTGGGCTTGACACATTTGGCACTCGGAAACCTAGGCGAGAAGGCTCGACACGCAATGTTAAACCAAAATAACGAGTCTTGGAACAACGTTTTGGGGCCTAGGGATCGAAAATGCAGCCGCTTGTTTCCCCTTCTCGAATCCACCAAATCACCTTCAGATCTGACCTCATACAGGCTATTGCTTTTGCAATTTTTGTGGAATGAGTGATGGACCGGGTGGTACTGACATACTTCTAACGGTACCTGAGTACCAGTTCAGTGTAGCTTGCACATTCATTACGCAATTTCTAACACGAAAGTGTTTTATGCCGGGAGTCACTACGATCACATACGTGAGTACTGTAACGGATATGATGTAAAGTAAACATGTATGAACAATAGAGAAAATCACACGGAAAAACTTCAGTTGATACGCTGGGAATCGAACTCACACCTAGCGAGCGTGACGTAAGCTGCGTAGAAACTTAGAACCAAAACACAATTGCGAATGTGGTTGATATATTTGGCCGCGGTCGAAGCAATTGGCTCCGCGTTGCATCTGCTCGAAATAGTGCGCGCTGTCAGTTTCAAGGCCTGCCTACATTCAGAGAGCACTGATAGCTTGTCTCCTTGCACGCAGGTGGAAACGATGCAGAAGCGGCGCCATATTCCAAACATTTCCATTGTCCCCTGGCTCGCCACGGCAGCTTTAATGGGTAAGAGTATAATATTCGGTGCGTCTGCTTGCCGCCGGCAAGCATTGCTGCATTCATTATGGTTGTGATCTCGGAGAACGTCGACAACCAGTTATGCCCTGAGAGAATGATATGGGCCCTTCGTCAGGGTTTTTGCCGACGCTGTCACCGTATCCTGCCTGCACACATACAATACAAACACACGCACATTATATATATATATATATATATATATATATATATATATATATATATATCATTCATAATGGTAATTAGGCCGAACGCGCGAAGGCAGAGATGAGTAGTAAACCCTCAGAATTGTCAACAAAAATAGGGAAAGCCTTTATTCAACGTTTCAGCCAGAGACCGCCCTTTATCAGGCTGATGAAGGCCGGTCTCGGGCTGAAACGCTGAATGAACGCTTTCCCCATTTTTGTTGCCAATTCCGAGGGTCTACTACTCATCTCTCTCCCTCTCTGTCTCTCTCTCTGCGCATATATATATATATATATATATATATATATATATATATATATATATATATATATATATATATATATATATATATATATATATATATATATATATAGCTTTCTTATCTACGTGTTCGCATATATGGGCGTGTTATGCAAGTAATCCGCTGATAGCAATACTTAAAAAATAATACCGCCAGAAATATTAAAAAAAACTACAATATGACATTCAGAACCCTCCCAATACACCATGCTGTGGGTACGATGCCCTCCATGCTCTTCCAAATACGTGCCTGTACTGAAGCAGGGGCGTATTGGAAGAGCCTGTGCGATTTTAAAAAGAGGGATGTGTATGTACTTGGGAAGCCTGAATAGGAGGCGGTGACATCTGATATTATTGTAATTATTGGGAGCCGCATGATGGTGAAACTACGTCGGTACTACAAAGCGTGCCAGATCTCTTGTATTCCCACCTACTGGCTTTCAGTTGTTTGGTGCTCGAAATGTCACCGCCGTCATGGCGGCGGTCACGGATGGCGTCGACACCATCGGTAAAGCCGGTGGCTATCTCCACCGAAAGAAAGGCCTAGAAGGAATTAAGGCGAGATGCGAAAGCGAGGATTAGATTCTCATCTAGGTGCAGCGCGTTGCGCTTTCGTTTTAAAATATTAAGATTTTTTTTTACAGTTTCAGTGCTCCATCAAGCACACCAAGTAATCTACGCTTCAAGAATAACGCCTGTTACTTGCTGTACCTAAAATGGTATGAAGGATGGAAATGGGCGCACCGCCCATTTAATGCGTGACAAGTTTGCTTCGGCTTCACCATGCATGTCCAAGCGGCAATAAATGACCGGGAGCTCTTTGGCAACCCAGAATGACACCAACACAGTGATACTCACCACGTCGGACCCCGTTAGCGGTGGTCTAGTGGTTATGGAACTCGGATGCTTAAGTGAAGGTAGCAGGACCTAATCCCGGCCCCGGATGCCGTATTTTTGCAAGGGGGCGTAATTCTTCAGTTCCGCATATTGTTTGATGTCAGTACACGGCAAAGAGCCCCAGGTGGTCAAAATTTCCGCTACCTTCCACTACATCGTCTATCATTAAAAATCAAGGTTCAGAGACGTAAACTTTCAGAAATTATTATTATTTATTCCATACCAGCTCCTCGAAATCAATACGTGTCTCCCTTTGCTTCCGTTTCGTCGGCTAAACGCACAGCATCTGGGATGGTTGTGCACGGAGGCTCGCGAAAATCATTTCATTTGTAAAGTTTATCAGATTTGGTGAAGTCACACACCACTTGCGGTAGTAATCGGTGTTCTACGGCTAGCCTGTACTGCCAGGCAGGTACACGCCATCAGCGGCAGTTTTATTTACGGTGGGTTCTTCACTGAGCCTCAAAATATTAGCACATATACGGGCCCTTAAAACATCAAGCGTACCCTTTTAGATGCGAAGCAGCTTGTGGTCGGGGCTATGTCACTCCCTCCCTTCATCCATCCATCCGCCGTGTGGCCTCCACACCCGCACTGCGCATGCGCATCCTCCTCCCCCTCCCCCTCCTTGTATCATCTCCTCTCCTCTCGGCATTCCTCCTCTCCTCTCCGAACGGCGCGCGTTGACTATGGAAACGCTCTGTCTTTGATGAACGCTTTACCAGCTCGCAAGGAACGAGAACGCGCCCTCGCCCGCGAGAGACAACGCTGACGCAGGCAGCGTTCAAACCGATACAAAGCGACACAAACCGATGCAAACGCGGTGTGCACCCCCCGTGCTGCTTCGCATCGCCTCATGGTCCCCTTTAGCGGGAGATAGTCTGATTTTTTTATGCTCAGACCGTCTGCTGTTACATTTGCTGACGTTCTAACTGCTTGCTATAAGACAAGTTTTCGGGTAAGTTCATCGTTCTGTACATGTTTGGAGCGCATGGATTTGAACCAATCGACTGCATTCCACTTCAGTTGCCGGCTTCTTGTGTATTGATTGTGAAATGAAGCATGCCTCTTTTGCTTTTTTTTCAGCTCTGCTGGCAACTTCCTCAGGCTCTCACGACGGTAATTTTTTTTTACTTTTCTTCTTATTTGTGCACGCAGTTTAACAAAAGAAAAGTCAGTGCCACTCCTCTAAGCCAGCAATGCGTAGCTGAAGCACAGGGTTGCTGTGCTGAGGCGCACGCAGAGCATTTCACCCGGACAACTTCTACGCGTATATTGCGCCCTGTATATGAAATATAAACTAGATTTAAACTCAAAAGGGTGCTTTCAGAGGATAGCACATCTTGCAAGGGGGCATGAGGAAACTCACGAAAAAGATTTGTAAATATGAATCTTATAAGGGGGTTGCATGTAATATAAATACACGCGGTGCACGGCATCGAGTAATTGTTCGACAAATGTAGAACGTGCCTCTGGGACTATGGAGGGTTTCACATGTGCCGGGTTCCTGTTCGCTGCCGCTCATGTATTGGGTACAGAAGTTTGGTTACATACCAGTAAAAGTCCTTGCAGCATTCAAAGCTAGAAGGGAAGCAAATATCCATTCAAAATGTTTTGCGTACAATTTAAGTAAATTCAAACTCTGGGTACTTCTCACACAAGCATGGAGTTACATATGTGCAATGCTACGCAGACCCTTGCAAAACGGTTGTAAAAACGAGCCTGCGGTTTCAACACTGACTTACCTATTGCAATCTCTGGGTAGAAAAAAAGCACATATCTTCCGCTTGGTCACGCAAGGCCAGATCACTGCAGAGCTGGCCTATAGCTTACTGAGACAGGTCACTTAATAGTCATGTAATATTTTGGCTGGAGACGTCATGTGACAAAGCGTTATTTTTGCCCAAACATGTCACGTGCCATTTGCTTACGTGATCTCGGCGGGAACATGTCAAGTGATCATCCGAAAATCGCGTAACGCAATGTCACGTGACATGTTCCCACCAAAATCACGTGACGAAATGTCACGTGACATGTTTACGCCAACACCACACAAAACAATTTCACGTGGCAGGTTGCCGCCAAGATCACGTAAGGCATGATGTCTAACAAATTACAGCTAGTTCGAACAGCTTCGCTCTTAAAACTGGCACGCCTGACAAATCACAGCTAGCTTAAGCAGCTTAATATAGTCGACATCTACAAACTGGCTAATGATTCGCTTGTTCGGCCGAATGTACTGATTGTAGACTAAAACTGTCTAAAATGACCTAATGAATTTTCATGGGCTCTATACTCCGAGTGGACACTGGAATAGGATAGTAGCGGGAGAAGTAGTCGATGAGATGTTATTGGCCATAACTACAAGTGGAATTACTAGTAATGATCCTGCCTGGAAGCCTTCGCAACCACGTGAACGAAAGACCGCACCTAAGGTCAGTGTAGCTTGCACATCCATTACGCAATCTTTAACACGAAAGTGTTTTATGCCGGGGTCCACCACGACACCATACGTCACTACCGTAACGGATATGGTGCAGTAAAATAAACATATAAGAACAACAGAGAAAATCACTCAGAAAATCTTCTGTTGATACGCTGCGAATCGAACTCACAGCCACGACGAAAGGTGCCGGGTGCGCTACCACTACGCTAACGAAGCACATGCTCGATGCTGTTCGAACGCGCCTCCCTGTCTCGTCCAACTCGGCACGCGCGCATCCAGGCGCACATTGCCTGTAATGGTGCCGCCATCCAGGAGAGGCAAAGTGAATCACCGCAGTTGTACTTCGTGTCTCCTAGATGGCGGCGCCATTCCAGGCGCGTTCCAAAGTCCGCCTCGATGAACGCGTGCAGAGCCGCGCCCATAGCCGCGTTCATACGGATTCGAGCGCATGTTGATAATATTGGTTCGGTTAAGTTAAGTACGCTAATTTATGCAGCCCATGTAATATTGGTTCGGTTAAGGAAAGTGCGCTAATTTTTGCAGCCCATGTAGGGAGCATGGCTAAGCGTCCGTGAGGGTAGGCGAAAGGGAATGAAAGAGACAGAAAGCAGAGAAAAGTGGTAGTCGAGGGCTCCGCGTATATGCGCCGATAGCGCAGTGGTAGTGCACGGGTCACCTTCGTGGGTGGCGTATCCCTGCCGACCGCTCTTCGAGTGTGATGGGAACAAGAAAACTGCGTTACGCGCTAGAGCACGGCAACCACGTTGACGGGTCAGTGTGGGGCAAGTAAATATTACAGATATCTTTGTCGCGTGGCACTTACTAAAGACATGTGCCCAGTTATTAGGTAAACTACTTCAGTTACCACAAAGGCTTTATGTTATCCTTTAATGTTATGGAGGCGATGAGTGAACGTGGTTCCATCCACGCTAAACGGTGCCGTACCAGCGAAACACCGATAGCAATGGGCAAGTTCATGAACCTCGATGTAACAGTAAACATCCAACTCCTCATGCGAAGAGACATTTCACGTTCGTGTTATGCCGATTCCTCTGACAGAGGGATCAGCCACATTTATTTCCGTAGGCTGATTACACTCCCACTCTCGGCACTGATTTTAAAGAGCCTTAGCTGCATGGGCGATTCGTAACATCCATAATCGCCCCGCCATGTTGGTCTACGGGCTGTGGCACTCGGCTGCTCACCCGAAGGTTGCGTGACCAAATCCCTACCGCGGCGGTTGCCTTTCCATCTCGATTGACTGAGCGATTTCTGGGGTTTTACGTCCCAAAACCAGTTATGATTATGAGAGACACCGCACGGAGGGCTCCGGCAATTTCGACCACCTGGGGCTCTTTAACCTGCGCAGCACACGGGCCTCAACATTTCGCCTCCATCGAAATGCAGTAGCCGCGGTCGGGATTCGATCCCGCGACCCTCGGATCAGCAGCCGAGTACGTTAGCCACTAGACCACCGTGGCGGTACATTGCCATTTCGACGGAGGCGAATGCTGGGGCCCGTGTAGTGTGCGATATCAGTGTGCGTTAAAGAGCCCCAGGTTCAATCAATCAATCAATCAATCAATCAATCAATCAATCAACTTTTATTTTATTTTCTCAGTGAAAAAGAGGAGACAGGACTAAAAGCTAAAGAAGCTTGACAGGGGTCCTGCCCCTTTTTTACAAATGACAACAGCACATTGCAGAAATGTATTGAATAAATACAAACACTTGAAAGAAAATAATACGCGAGACAGAGATACAATTCAATCAGAAAAAGAAAGTATGTGTACATACATATTTACGCATACAGAAATAAAATTTGTACCTACAAAAGAAAGTGTACACTATACATACACATATTTTCCCTTCCCCATACACAAGTATGCTATGTACACAGGTCTATATACATACAAAAAAAATTAATTGAACATCAATCATCTCTCTGGTACAACTGACAGAATATTCTTATTGCATGATTAGAATTTTGTAGTGGATCAAACTCTTCCTTTGTGAGTTTATTAAGTAAGATGGGCACAGTGCGTGTTAATGACTGTTTGTCATATTTACTTCGAGATGTAGGGACATGCCATTTTTCTTTATGCCGAGTGTGACGGATACTACGGTTTTCATTCAGATCAGCCAGCGAAAGTACAATAGAATTGTGGGACTTTAAGTATGACTTGTAGGTTAAAATTAAGCGATAATCGTATAAAAAATGTACAGGTAGAATATCAAACTTTACAAACAGATCTTTCGTAGGAAATGAGCTAGGAGCATTGGCGATACATCATATAGCTCTTTTTTGGAGCAAATGCAGTTTCGTAAGATTTGTCTTGGTAGTGGTTCCCCAAACAAGATTGCAGTACTGCAGAATCGAAAACACCAGAGCGTTGTAAAGCAAAGTTTCAACTTTAATTGGAAGGAAATATTTTAAGCGAGCTATTGTCCCCACAGCGGAAGATATCTTTTTACTGAGCTGTTCGACGTGATCGTTCCAGCTTAGGTCTTTAGAAAATGTTACTCCTAATGTGGAGACTGTGTTTACAATTTCTAAAACATCCGTATCCATTTTGTTGTCGAAATTTCCTTAGTCCTCTACTGCGGTGTCCCTGATATCGTGGTTTTGGCACAGAAATCCCCAGAAATTGTTATTTGTATTCAGAGTGGAAAGTTTCAGAGTTTCATAGAAAAAGAAAATTTGCGACACCACATCTGCTTTGTTAAGCGCAAACGTTCCGTTATGAGGTGCTCGGTAGTAACGAATTCGGGCGCACACTCTTTTACAAGCAAAAATTTGAATTCCCACAATATTTAAAGCACGAGCGTTACTCTGTCAGCTCGCTTAACAACGTCGCTCTACGGTTGTCTTGTTCCGAATAAAAATAAGGCGCCTTTCTGAAGGCTGCGTTTATATAAGAAATATTTTCGTTCAGCAAGATAATTCTATTGTGAGGTTCTCAGGCGGCGAAAGCCATCATGTGAATATTTATCGCACCATAGTGGGGAATTGAGGATCATTTTTTTAAACACCAGGGTTTTTAACCTGCGTTTACTTCTAGTTATACTATATTAACGTTTTTAATATTCGCCACCACTGAAATGCGGCTGGTGGCGAATCCGCGTACTCACCTTCAGCAATGTAGTGCCATGGCCAGAAAGGTAATGCCTCTGGTACCTACGCGCAGGACACAATCAATATGCGACGTTTGTTGTCCTCCTCATGTCGACATTGATAAATTTAGCGCGAGGGAAAGCATACAGATAATGACAGGAGGACGTCGAACAGTGAGAGCGCAAAATCAATGAGAGTTAAAGCTCGAAATTGAAACCATTTATTGAAAGCTTGGAAGGTGACGAAGGTGTGTAGCCCTGCTGACGCCTAGGAGTCCCGTTCGTGGGGCCATAGTGGAATTTGTCAAGTATTACTTTTTGACGGCCAAACAACGCTGAGTGATTACCCATCCCCAACTTTTTAAAGTTTCTTGAACATGCCTCGGCACAGAGTAAAGGGGCATTCAGTGGTATAGTGAATGAGGTTGTTAATGTTGGCGAGGTATTGATGAATAAAAGGGACGTTGTTCGGGGCCGCTCCAGTGACTTCCATTTTAACTCGGAAATATTTCACGCCTTGGACCACAAGGACTTTGCTCATTCAATATTTCGCATGAACAAACTACAAAGTACTGCCATCACTCTCATTCGAACCCACAACGCTACGATACGCGACAATGGGTGACGGGCGCTCAACGTACAACACCCGCAAGACACCTATGCGCTACATTCTCACAGCACTCATTTAAATTTGGATCTGACTTTTGTCAAGTTATTTCGAAGGTGTTTAACAAGAAAAATTATCACTTATTATAATGTTCCCTCTTTTTCACTGTAATCTTGGTTCGCCGCGGTGGTACCGAAAGCTACGAGCGGTGGATCGAACTACTAACAATGTGATGCTAGAGCGCACCGACAGTAAGAGCGTAGCAAGCGGCACTCCAGCGGGAAGCAGAGCCTTCACAGCTCAAACTCTGAATGACAACTCGTGCTTCTGGAGGCGAGCGCGTTTCAACACCACTGGCTACCATACAAGCCGCACAACAGAAAAAATCCGGCAGATCCCACGCATTATAGAAGTCGGCGTAATGCGAAGCAGTTAGCGAGGAAATCCCCTGTGACGACTTGTTCGGCATTCAGCCAAGTGTGAAGAGATGGACCAAGGTCTTCCTGCAAAGTGTATGAGAACTCACTCTTGAGTATGCTTAATGTGGGCTAAACAGGAACGTCGACGCCTCCGTGGAGTCTGAATGGTATCTAATGGTACGACGTAACCTTGGAATTCACGTTAGTTCGAAGCACAGACGTCTGTTTTGTAGAATAAAAACGCACTCTAGGTGTAACAGAGCACTGTGTTGGGGTAGTTGGTACATGACTTAACTACATGACGTGGCGCAAAGTTACATAAGAGAGCGGAAGAGCGAAAGAAACAGGTAGAGCTCCAACCCACAACTTGTGACGCCACGTCGTGTAGTTGCACTATAGGTGTGGATGTGCTATCATAAGCGCCGCTCTTTGAAGTATTCCTACGTGATGCAGCAAATTTGCACAAGAGCATACCTAGAGGTTACGGAGCATATGTATTGCTACCATAGTGCTTATCACACGTTATGAGCAAAATTCACGTTACACAGGCACCGTCATTACAACTGCAGACCCATTACGTTTATTCACTCCATATACCGTGTAGGAGAAGCCACCGTAGCCTAGTGATAGCGTGCTTGCTTGGCACGTAGAGGGGCCGTATTCGAAACCCCACTGTACCACTCGGTAATTTGCATATGTGTCTGTGTGCTTGCCATGCCTACGTTTTAATCATGTGCGAGGGCAATGTTCCTTAATTCTTCGCTTTAAGAGAGGAGCTCTTTAGACCGACCGTCCCGTGTGTGGGCCGATGCTAGAGTCAGTGCCTCGTATGAGGTGCCGAAAACGATGCGTGATTGCACTATCGTTAATCGTGACGTACTAGACGAGTATGTCACGTCAGTTTCGTAAAGAGCAGTCATTCACGTTTGTCATACACTTTATGCCCTACCTCCCTATTTCCTATTTTGGGTACACCAGGTGAACAAGGCTGCCAGGAGAGCACCGAGATGTAGGAGCATAGATAGATAGATAGATAGATAGATAGATAGATAGATAGATAGATAGATAGATAGATAGATAGATAGATAGATAGATAGATAGATAGATAGATAGATAGATAGATAGATACGGTCAAAGTGACTGAAATTCTGCAAGAAATGCTTCGCGTTTAAAATGGTTGCACCTTTACTAGCAGCACGTCCGCAGGACACGTACCACGAGGCAAGCGCACGCAAAAGACAGCCGGCAACAAGCAAAATCATGCGCCTTTCGCTGCAGCGGACTGTCAGGTTACAAAAATATCCCCTGACAACACGTTCGCCTTCACTCTCCGCTTACCAACGCCTCTGGTATATGGCAGGTTTGCAAAAGGCTCAGGCGAGTACAATGCAGTGTTATCAGGGACGCGCGAGTCGTTTGACAACTTTCGCTTGCGTGCCAGTCGTCGAGGATCCCTGTGCAGTCCAACGTGCCGCTGATGTCTGCATGCAACAGGGTTCAGGTCTCAGAGTACCCAACCCATCTCCGGCCCATCGATTCGCCAGAATGCCGCTTATGCGTTGAGCAGATTTATTATGATAGGGATTCTTAGGGAGGGGGAGATGAAGGCCTCTTCCTTTCTGCCGTGTCGGGGACACGGCTAAGCATCTAGTGGGGACTGGAAGCTAGGGCAAAAAGGTAGGAGAAGGTAGGAGCAGGAGCAACAGCTTACGTGAAGACGTTTCACTGGCGTGTTGTACCAATTCCTATGATAGAGGAACCAACCACACTTTTTTGTACTAGAGGTAGCTCAGTTTCGGCAAATTCCAAGCAATGAAAAGAACTGCTACGCAATGGCCAGGTTTTGTTGTTATTATAGTGTATTTGTGAAGCAATGATGAAACGTATGGCGTGTTGTACACATGAGCAACAATTTGGTACCGTGGGCAACAATAAAATTTTCAAATATACTGTTGTAAGTTAATGAGGGAGTTGTGCAAGTTCTGTCGGAGGTGTTCTTCTGTTCTCCACGCTTTCGCACTCAGCTTATCCGCCCAGGTTGACCACGATTAATATTTCGGGAGTGCGAGTGCTATGTATTTAAAACAAAACATGCATGAGCCTTCATTATTTATTATAATATCTACGAGGTTGAAGGGAGAACGCTTTCGTATTGAGGACGTGCGATAGTATCCTGTGATGCGGTATTAATCTGAGTATTTTAGAGCACTGCCACGCTGTGGACTTTTACTCATGCGATAAACAATCGCGTTACAAGTATAGTGCGCCTGTGTATGCTGGCAAGGAAGTCCCTGTAGCGAAGAACAAATGTAGGCGAGCAAACGGCCTTGAGGATTTTCTGCATGAAGTGTGGAGGGGAAGTTAACTATTTCACAGTTATAAATAGCTGACTAGTTGTGAGTCTTTGAAACGATGGCGAGTTGATTGAAGAATGCATCGATAAATGAAATTAGCAGCAGTGAGAAAATACGTCTGATGCATTACAAGTCTCAAAAGCTGTAGTAAGCTAGAAGTCGACGGTCGTATTAGAATATGAGAATTCAGGCAAACAGGTCTCATAAGACAAGCGAGACGGCGAGCGATAACTACATTATTAGGTACAAGGTCGCTATATTATTAAACTCTAGGCTCATGCCTTGTTGCAAGTAGCACCAGATTCGTGTGAAACAAATCGAGCAGTATATCATCACATATATTTTTGTATGCGATTTTCTATAACGCCAGACATATCAAGCATTCTATGACAGCAAATATTTTACTGACAGGTCACATTCCGCGTACCTATAATTCCATGTTGCCTTACACAGTCGTCATGGATTCCACATACATGTGGTATATTTGTGAAATCACCGGTGTCAGTCATACGGAAGCATGCGGAATTATAGAGATGCCCGTAGGGGTTGTTTCAGCAGGAATGACACAATGCAAAAAATAGTTCATTTTCACATGATTGTAGGTGCTATTGCTCCAAGTGTAAAATTTACGGTTGGATGTGAGGCACCCGCTGCCTTACGACGTGATATGAATGTGCTAGATGTGTTCGTATGTAGCGATAAGCTGGTCATGATGTTACTGTGTGAAGACTAATACAAATGCAGGGGAACGGGTGCGCAGTCTGAGAGGTGGGTCGCGTCCTCGCACTGTAAGGTTATTTCATTTGTAACACAATCATGCAACAAGATGTTGCAACTGTAACTGCACACAGACAAGATTTGATGAAATGTCTCACGCAAGACAACTTTCTGCCAGCAGTCATAATTTTCTGTAGAGTGCCCATGACTGAAAGTGCTCATCCGACGGGTAATACCAACAGCAGAATACGCACGCTGCACCTCAACTATAGACTGGGTGTGAGCACACGCACCAAACCCGTTATTTTTCTGAGTAGGAAGTACTCAAAACAATAAGCGTTATTGCACACTAACCAAAACACGCGGATTGATGGCTTGATGCACGCATGCCATAAATCACATGAAGAGTTACACATTGATATCGAGGAGCTGGTTGCTAGACCTACGATTGGAGCTCGTGAAAACGCTTGGTTACCATTCTTGTATGAAAGCGAAACGTTGCCATGCACCCATTCCTGGCGCAAGGCTAGAAGTGAATGTAAGTTATGCGGACGCACAATCTCCTGTATTTCAAGTTGTCGATTAATCTACCCTCGCGTTCCTACGCCCGAGTCTCCTGGTTAGATTAGTTTACAAAATTTCTGATACAAAAGTTAACAACGACCCCCTTGTGAAGCAACGCCCCACCACGGTGATCTAGTGGCTGTGGTACTCGGCTGCTGATCCGAGGGTCGCGGGATCGAATCCCGCCCGCGGGGGCTGCATCTCGATGAAGGCGAAATGTCGAGGCCCGTGTACTGTGCGACGTCAGTGCACGTTAAAGAACCCCAAGTGGTCAAAATTTCCGGAGACCTCCACTACGGCGTCTCTGATAATGATAGCTGGTTTCGGGATGTAAACCCCAGAGATAAATCAACCTTTTCAAGCAAGGTCAAAGACGAACTTACATCTAGCTAAAAAGCTTTCTTCTGGGAAATGCGCACGGATAATACCTTACTGGTGGGAATGAATTGATGACAATTACCTTGAGCCTACATGCCTGCACAGAAATGATGCCTTATATCTGCGCTTATCAGGCCTAATACCCCTGACAGACGGGCAAGAGTAAACTCCTTTGTAGTGAACCCCTTTTTCTACTTTCAAGGACCCTCTGCAGAAAGTAGTTGCGCCGATGACACACGGCAGCACGTGAACTTCTTTAGGTGGTTCCCAAGACGAACGCCGCAAGAAAACGGCGCTGCTTGTCAAAGCAGCAAGGTAGTGAACACCTTTAAAAAGTGGCGCATTTAATTACCTTTAGCGATCGCGGAACGTAAAAATAACGTTTTTATTGCCGATTACTTATAATGTTGATTGTTCGTTTCACGCGCAATCACTGTCACGACGAAGAAGGAAATGACACTGCCGGAATCCCGCATGGCGGCGATGTCAGCGTTCGAGAGTGCGGTAAAAATAAATCTTTGCAGCCCGACAAATCTCAGTACGGCTAAAAGTTAAAGCTTATATGCAAGGCAAGAAAATACTTGCGGGGTGTTGTAATCTTGTGAAAAGTTCTCTCCCGTTTACGGGTCGTGTGCGCTGTCGGCCAGAGTACGCCTTTACGCTCGAAAAGTAGATCGCCGATCTGCCTTTCTGCAAAGGAACTTTGCCGGGAAGGAGATACTCCTTTGTCGTGTGTCACTGGGCATGAACGTCTTTCCGATAGATGTCCCCTTGCCTAAAGTACTTTAGCATTCCCGTGTGTCAGGGGTATCATTTAGAGTACGCAGACCTGGTCTGGGCTCCATATCAAAAATATTTAATTAAAAAGATCGAGAGGGTGCAAAACCTCGCTCTGAGGTTCATTTACTTGAGCTATTCTCGTTTCGCGAGCGTATCTGCCCTTCGCGAGAGGGCAAAGCTAAAGTCACTCGCTCATCGTAGAATAGCCTCTCGATTAAAATTCATTTATGAACTGTACCATGGTCACTTCAAAATACCAACTGAACGTTACATAACCGACCCGCCCATGCGCTTTGGTCGTACTCATCATAATAAGACAGTTAGGCAACCATTGAGTCACCTTAGCGTACATCAATATTCATTATTCCGTCATGCTCTCTCATTATGGAAAGGGTTACCGGAGAACGTGGTTAATGCTTACACTACACAATCGTTCGCCTACCTCGTCAATGACATATCTTTTGATTTTTAAAAGTCTGCTATATATTATTTGTTTCTCATTGGTGCTATGAATTTTTGTATTGTACTTTTTATTCTGTTACCGCTATTATTGCTACATATTATCTACGCTCCTTATTAATGTTGGGAATACTTGTAAATTTTATACCTTGTATTTCATTTTTTATATTCTGTTTGATATTGTCACTGACATTTATGTACCCACTCCTGCTTGGGCCCGAATAGGGCCTGCAGTATTTGTAAATAAATAAAATAAATAAATAAATCTTTAAAGTAAACGTAGTTTCCTTCGAAGGACTTTAACTTAGCATGATTACACGCGTTTGCAGTCTGTTTTAATTTTTTGTAGCGACACACATAGCGTGACAGTGACAACTTGGATGACGATAGCAATTGGAGGTGTAATTGACGCATGCAGAGCTTAAAAGGGACACTCAAGCGTAAATTGAGGACATTGTTAAATAGAACCTCTAGATGATACGCATTAGCGGAACTAACGCTGCAATTTCTCCACATCCTTTCTTTTTGGGGCCAGGTTCTGGAAGTAGTTATGCACAAGCTCTTGCTAAGAAAATCCCGCTGAGTCTACCTGACCAGCATTTCAACATCACTGTGGGAGAAGGTCCGGATGGACTCACGTACCGTTTCAACCTGACGGATGGAAAACTGTACACAAAGCGGGCTCCAACCGTGCTGAATTGTCATAAGAAACCCAATCGTGAAACAACATGTCGTATATCAATGGTCGGCTGGCGAGCCCAGTACTCTGGGACAGTAACTAATTCGTCAGAAGCAACGGATAACTTTAACGTCACTGCAACTATAAAGGAGTACACTCATCCGCCAAATCCAGCGCAGCTGGAAGTGTCCTCGAGCGGCGCAGGTTAGTATTACAGAGGTCAGTTTGCTCTTAACAACGATGCGTGTATGGCACGCAACAAAAGCAGAAGCCTCGTGTCACGATGTTGTCAAAATATTTATGCGAAGAATGGCGCATGTTTGCATAAGCCCCATATAGCAGGCAGGTGTGCGTAACTATAAGAGTGCGATTTCTGTATTCCAACACCCGGTTATTCAAGCTTGCTAGCAAAAAAAAAAGTAACCGATCAAGATGCTCCTTATTGCAAAATTCGGCCGCAGCAGAAGCCTGGTGTTGGCGCCGCTGGCCTCTCCAATGGAAGCTGCGTAAACCTTTTTGAGCCGTGCTGAAGAACGGTTCAAAGATGTCTTGGCAGCTGGTGTCGCTCACTATCAAGAATAACGACACGGGGAAGGGCAAGGGGCTCGTTTTATTCTTAGGCACAAACCCTTGAAGCTAACCGACAAATAGGCCAAGAAAGGCATAGGGGAAATTATTCGTAGCTCTTAGCTGTAATGTAGCAGTTATGACTGAATGGAAAAGAATTAATGTAGACGAAAAGACACACCAGTCGACGGTGGAGACCATATCGGCAAAGTAAAGCGAATCCCTCGAGCCAAAAAAAAAAAGAAAAAAGACGCGCCCATGTCCAAATCTTGAGAGAATTACGTCGTTTCAGCATGCGTTAGCGAGTTTCGCCAGCTTCGTTAACATGTCCCCTCTGACCAAGGGTCCACTGCAGTTCTTGACAGACCACGACGAGCTCGAGAGAAGTGGTGCACATCGTGAAGAGGTGTGTACGTTTCTGATGCAAACGGTTCCGTCTTCTATGAAACGTTCCAGGGTGCTTATAACAGTGAAGGACCCTGAAAGTACCGTACTTCGGAAACTCGGGCTAATTAACGCCTAATTAACGCTTTTTTTAGTTGGACCTCAACAAGGTTCCGAAGAATTCTCGCATAGCTCTTTTTGAGGCACTACCTTTTTATTTCGTTTTTTTTTTGTTATTGAGTCTAATCAATAACAACACTCACGAATACTTAAAAAAATGTTTGACACTGCTTTCATGAAATTTGGCCCAACAGCTTTCGTAAAAGAAGTGGTACATACGTATATGTACTCCTGCCTTTATTGCAGCGTACGAAAAGTGGCACGCATTGCTGTTCTCAGATGGGTATGTCCAGCTGTCCTCAGAGGGTATGAACAAAAAAGATGAGCATCCGACGCAATATTTTCAAATTCATGGGGCTTTCACTTATTGAAGGGTCCGAAGCATTCTACGCACACTGGAACTTCTCATTTGCCGCAGAGGTAGCTTGTTCTCACTTGTTTCTGCGACCTGCAGTGTAATCAGTTCAACTCATTAGAATCTCTAACAACCACAGCTATCTGCCACTACACTTTTATTTTCATTCATACCGGTGACATTCGAAGCCGCCCTAACAGGGTAGTGGCCAATGCCCTATCACATGGCGATCGCAACGTCGCTTTCAGTCGCAAAGCAGCTTTCTTGGATCACGTGCTGGCTGTTCAGTTTTAATGTTCCACGATTGTAAAATGTAGTCATCCTTCGATGAAAACTGACAATTTACGAGACGAATATTTTTGCACCCTGAGGCGGCGTTGCGATATGTAGTAGTGTAAAGCAATTGACAACCTCGGTCGCACGACTTGGCAGTCTTTTTGTAAATGCAAAAAAAAAAAAAAAACACCGAAAGGTACGATCCGCAAGTAAAGAAGAACGCATGATGAGCGTGAGTGAGAGTCGCCGCGTGTAGGAGCCGTGAACATGAGCATGCAAGCGTAACTACTGCCTGGCGCATACACCGGTCAGCCCGACTTTGCGGCAAGTGTCACTGACTGCAGGTAAATCGGGGCTGGCAGCATCGCACAGGTGGCGCTGCTTTTCTTGCAGTAATACCGTAGCTACCGTAAAAATTCTAACACAGCTGACTACATAGGTAGCTAAAATACGGAGATCACCGAGCAACAATAGAGAGGGGGGACACGCAAAATAAAATTTAAGAAAAAAAACTAGCCCACTTTTTTTTTTCACTTCTCGTTTATCAGGACTGCCGTGAAGTCAGAAAGAGCGCTGCATGATTGCCAGTAAAGACTGCAAACGTCAGCTGCCCCGCCACGGTGGTCTAGCGGTTATGGCACTCGGCTGCTGATCCGAAGGTCGCGGGATCGAATCCCGGCCGCGGCGGCTGCATTTCGATGGAGGCGAAATGTTGAGGCCCGTGTGCTGTGCGATGTCAGTGCACGTTAAAGAACCCCAGGTGGTCGAAATTTCCGAAGGCATCCACCACGGCATCTCTCATAATCAGGGCTGGTTTTGGGACGTTAAAACCCACAAATCAATCAAACAGACGTCAGCTATCATACCCGTACTTGTTCTTATTAAAGCGTGCATGTTTAAATGATTACACACACGCGCTGGGGAAGATGTTCAATGACCCCTGATAGCTAATGGCCCCTTGGGCCATATGTCCCAGCTTCTATTCATGGCGAAGCTAACTTTGCGTGCCCAGCGGTGCGCAGTCATCACCAGTCCCTCGCCAGGATAAAGATGAGCTGCGGAACTGGGCCCGTACATTCGGGAGGACTGGTACTAAATTGGGAGTCTACAGGGCTAACCGCGAGTGCTGACAAGCTTGTAAACTCAACATGGGCGGCTCGATCGGTGCGATAACCGAGTGGTGAGCCTTAGCAAAGCAAGCCTGAGACAGGTTTGTTCAAAATGTTGACTCAATACGGCAACAGATATGTCTGTTGCCGTGTAAGAAGAGTTCACCTAGTAAACCGATACAATAAGACACCTACAAGGAATGTTGGAGCAACTTCCTTGAAGAGCTTTCTTGAGGCCACAAGAGCGTGTAGTGAACGATGAACAAGGCACTTGCAAAAACGAACTCAGCATCCTCTCCACATGACGTAGCGAAAAAAAAAACTAACAAACAAGCTTCTAGAATACTTCGATAGACGGCGGCACCAGTAAGCATGGCGCCACATCTAATCCTTTATTTCTTGCGAGTGTTTGAAACAAGGTAGAAAAATGGTACATATTTGTGCCTCTGTCCTACAGAGTACTAGAGGAAACTACCTTACCCGTAGCAAATCTGTGCAAAAGTGCACGCTTACTACCCCTTCATGCGCGCGTATGCATCCACAAGCCAGCCACTAGAAAACGAAAGTTCACCGCCTGGCTACGAGTCGAGTGACTATGGCTTATTGCGGAAAGCAGCTGTAGGAAAGATAGTGTTGTGTTAGTGAGATGCGTACGCTGTTTTTCGCTTACTAGTGAATTCTGGAAAGTTGTTTAACGACGACCTATCACAATGGTATCACCGTGCATGCTACGGTTACAGTTAAAATTAAGAGGAGATTTGCTCGCGGCAGAATCAGTTTGTTGACTGTAAGCGCCATGGTCTGGACCTCGTTCCTACGATTTGCCTCGAATAGAAAGGAATAGCCGAAACAGGCATGTACACGTTAGACTTATCCCAGAAGCCGCTGAGGAAAGCCTACCACATGCGCCAACATCGCAGCCGCAGTGGTACCTGGATAACACAGTGTGTCCGCTAGCAAAAAAGCACAGGTAACAATAGAAACTGAGGCATTTCAGCGCCATGGACTGTGACGTAATGGATCAAAACTTGATACGTGTAACATTAAGATATCAAGATCACGGTGCATCTCATTATGCGCACAGTTAACAGAAACACGTGTTACAGTTTAGAGAAAAGAATATAGCTAGGCAGGTCACATAATGCGCAGCTCAGACAACCAGCGGACAGTGGAAGTGACGGGATGAATGCGTAGGGACGGCAACCATAGCCGAGGATACCAAAAGATCACGTGCCTTTCCACTCACGTGACAATGGTAGAAAACTAAGCTTGTTCATGTGTGTACCTGACGATCCTTCTACCGTGCCCTGGCATTTACCTTTCCACCCCTTTATCTTCAACTTCACCATATATTTATCTTCACCGTTAGCTTCGTCGTCCCGTTAGCGTTAAATTCACTATTACCTTTATGTTCTATTAACTTTCTGACCCTGAGGCTCGTTACCTCTGAAGGCTCCTTACATTGTATTCATTCCAGGGTAGTGTAAGCCCTGCACACGTGAGCGCAAGTTTGAATTCAGCTACCTAATGCGGTTGAACCGCCGCAGTTCTTCGGCATACCAGTTGGTGCCTCAGTGAGGCGCAGACTTCGCCTGGTAGTTAGCCCAACCATAACAAGGGAACACGCAAGTTTCTGCATTCTCCGAGCGTAAGTGATGAAAGAGGTGTAACCTGAAGTAAGCCGCACGTGCAGGAGCTGGAAGTGTCGCGAACTCGCCAGGTTACCGGGAGCAATATACCAATCTCTAGCAAGGCGCATACGAATCCCACGGATGAGAATCACCCCGCCACGGTGGTCTAGTGGCTACGACACTCGACTGCTGACACGAAGGTCGCGGGATCGAATCCTGGCCGCGGCGGCTGCATTTCGATGGAGGCGGAATATTGAGGCCCATGTAAAGTGCGATGTCAGTGCGCGTAAAAGAAGTCCATATGATGGAAATTTCTGCAGTCCTCCGCTACGGTGTCTCTCACAATCATATCGTGGTTTTGGGATGTAAAATCGCAGAAATAAAATCTCGGATGGGAGTCTTGGTAACTCGGTCCAATCCAACTTTGTGTGCGTTTTTTGGGCGAGACGCTTTTCCATCTTTTCGCTCCCTTATTGTGCCTTTTAGGGGCGAAGCTCCTTAAGGTTTGGGTCTGTCCGTCCGTTGTAGTAGCGCGTTACCTACTAGGAACGCGCTACAAGGAGGGCGCGTGTGAGAGGCGCGCCCTCGGCGAGTTCCTCCCGGCGCGCGAGCTCTCTCACTCTTCCATCTGCTGTCTTGTGAGAGAGAGAGAGACAGAGAGAGCGAAAGGCGCGCGTTCACTATGGAAACGCTCTTTCTTCGAAGAACGCACTACCAGCTCGCAAAGAAGGAGAACGCGCCCTCACCCGTGAGAGACAAGCTTGACGCAGGCAGCGTCTTCTAGCGAGTTTCTTGATTGAAAAATACCGACTGCTCGCGCTGGAGAACCGTTCACCGGCCACCCATATATATATATATATATATGCACTGGATCTTGACTTGCAATGAAGTGCCGGTGGGAGATTTCACTTGTGCGTAGTTCAACCATAAGGATTCGTAGCGTGGGCGTTAACTAAATTAATCCGGAACTCGGCACGATCTACGATGAACCTCCCGAGCTTCGCCCACTCATCATCATTCACTCCGTGGATATGCTGTGGATTTTTTTCGTTGCCGTGCACAGGGAGGAAAAAGAATGCCGCATGTTGCCGCGTTGGCAGTGTGACGGCATTCATAGCCCAACACAGCTCGATCGCGTTATCTCGGGTCTACAGCAGGATCCTTTGATGAAACAAAGTTGCCTCTACTTTTAGAACTCTATCGCCACCGCGCCCCGCCACGGTGTTCTAGTCGTTATGACACTCGGTTGAAGATCCGAAAGTCGTGGGATCGAATCCCGGCTGTGGCGGCTGCATTTCGATGAAGGCGGAATGTTGAGGCCCGTGTGCTGTGCGATGTCAGTGCACGTTAAAGAACCCCAGGTGGTCGGAATTTCTGGAACCCTCCACTACGGGGTCTCTCATAATCAGAGCTGGTTTTGGGACGTTAAACCCCACAAAACAACAACATCTATCGCCACCGCGCGACTTTGCTGGCGGGAACTGCTTATCAAGTTCAACGACTGTCTTCGTCATTGCTCCTGGAAGCGCGCGCAGCTCGTGTGTTGTGTGATTGGTTTATTTTTTTTTCTCTTTTGTTGGCACCGTGTTTTACCTTGGCTCGCGTTGCACGTTGGTTGTGCTTCTAGCACTACTTGCTAGGTCTATGCCCCGCTGTTGCGCACGAAGTGCAGGCGCAATAGTTTGTTCAATTACAGTGGCTCCACAACAGCTCCCGTCACAATTTGCACAACATCGCCCGTTGCGACAAGAAATGTTGTTGTGTGCGAGTTAAGACTTCTTTCTCATTCCCCGCATCGAAGCAACCTCTAAGGCCGCACGCAAGTTACTGCGGCCTCCTAAATCAGCTCTTTTGTGTCGCTACTTACACGTTCCATCAAAATGGGGTTTTATTTAGCCTAATGAATGTTTTAATCGCACTTCATCGTCTCGCACGTCGTCAACTTCTATTCAATCAGAAATGCGCAGCTATAAATTATGCTCTCCGCTATGAACTGTTATGTGTCAAGTAGCAGCCTCTCGATCGCACTTTTCGTAATTGATAGCAGTAGTTCCCAGGTTTACTGAAGATTGAAGGAGTGGTTTGTGGACGCGACGTTCTCCTCACCTTACTTCGATGTTTGCGTAAGTCACATAGATACAATGAACATGGGCCTCGGAAAAATTAGTGGCGGGTATACTCATTACAGCTCGGGTGCTGAGCGCTAGCTACTCACATCACGGTATATTTTTTTGTTTCTTTCTTTCATTTACTTTAAATGTGTAGGTCCTGTCGGTTGATGAAAAGTTCGCTAGATGTCTTAAGCACGCTAGAACAGGTAGGACTGAGACCCTAGTCCTGCCTTACAAAAAGAACACGAAAGAAGAATCCCAATCAAGAGCCGGCTTTTTTAAATGATATCAATGACGACCACGTGGAACGAGTTTATTTATCTTTTCTTTCTTTTACTGCCGACTGAGTTTTGCATTTTACTTTTTTCCAGGGGTCAATGTTAAATATGTCACAGATTTTGTTATAGATGTGAATACACAGCCACCGTTCAAGGAGCTTCATGTCTTTCCCAATGAATCTGTTGCGGAGCAAGCGGAACAAAAATTCGGGAGCCACTTGTGGGACACAACAAAGCCAGATGTGAAAAAAGTACTGCTGCAGCAACGCGCTTGATGTATTGTGGACGAAATAAACAAATAATTGATCCACATTTCCGTCACAAAAGCAATATGTGCAAAGTCGTTCTTGTTGAAAACGTGCACCGTCCCATCCCTGTAAGTAACACTTGTTCTCGCGCTTCACCGCTCTTGCAGAATCTTTACGGGAACACGAGTAGTCGTGCTTAGGTACCTTGCAAAATAGTCTAGGTCCTTTTTTCGAACCTATTGCCTAATGCTATCTCACGTAACCGTTATACGAATATTTCGAACGGTTCTTCTCGCGAGTTTGTCACAACTAACAATCACACCCAGTAATTTGTAATGCAAGTATCGTGTTAACGCGAGTGCCTTCTAATAAGGTGGTTCATATTTCTAAATAATTATCGCTAATCTTGCATTATGTGTATAACAAAGACGTCGTCCACGCCTGGTGGTATATTACAGTTCGGATGACGAGTTTTAAGCCTGTGGTCCAATGGATGTGTCACGAAACTACATTAATCAACTTACCAGTCGACTCCACTATTTCCATTCATTTAGTAAAGTAGCATACATCACTACCTATGGTCGAAAGCGATAAAAATGAAACTCGGCAAGCGTTAAACTTTTAACAGAAGAAAGTGAAAGCCGAGCTCCACGTAGGTCATGCATCAAGAAAGAACTTCTGCAAGAACTGGGTTAACCGTCATGCGCGTTTTCCTGCGGTCATTCCACGGTTGCAAGATACTAATTATAAGCAGGTATGAAGTTGAAGTTGCAGTAAAAAGCCATCTTAGTGAGGACACTTCAATTACAACCACACGTCTCAAGTGTAAAGCACAGACTTCTAGATTTATACACCAACAGGCGTGACAACCACGCTTATTGGGGAAGAGAAGAGATAGACAAGATGTGTCCGGAATAAGGAGCTCTTAAAGAAGATTGCAAACAGTATATCCATCTCTCCAAAAGGAACTTCTCCGAATAATAAGGTAAAGATGGAGCGCACACGACAGACATTCCCACATCATTATTGGAAACTTGCCGCTGCCTTTAAAACGACAAGTTTACAAACACTGCACTCTCCCGGTTCTAACATACGGTGCAGAAGCATGCATAATGACAAGGAAACTCAAGTTGGAATTCATGACCACACAACGTTCCAGGGAACGAAAAATGATAGATGTAACGCTAAGATACAAAGAGCGAGCGGAAATCATCATGAAGCAAACAGGAGTAATTGCATATACTTGTGTAAATTAAGAGAAAAAAATGTGGACTTAGGCGGGACATGTTATTCGAAGAACAGACAACCGTTGGACAGTAAGGAAGACATAAGTGCCAAGAGATGAAAAACGCAGTATAGATTCAGGCATGAGGTTAGATAGCATGATGAAATGAGAAAAAATTCGCGGGCACAATGTGGAACCAAATCGCTCACGACATGACGAATTGTAAATCATTGAGAGGGGCCTTCATCTTGCGGTAGAGTTAAAATAGGCTGATGATATCAAGTCGCTGATTATTGAGAACAAGAGACTCAGACAGGTTCCCAGTAAGAATGGAACAAATACCAGAAAAAAATCGCTCGGAGTAACTCCTCAGCCAGTACTCTGGAAAATATTCCAGTCAATACCGATGAAAATATGCAGCAGCTTTCAGAGCACTAGAGTTTTTTTAATGCCGTTCGCGACTTCCACTCATCTCAACGGTTTCAATTCATCTCAACGGTTTCAATTGAACAGATATCATTGTATGACGCTGACACCTAGCGAAATCATATTTCGTGCGCTGCACAACCACAGTGATTTGCACTCTCCTGTGTCCGCCGCGGTGGTGTAGTGGTTACGGTACTCGGCTGCCACCCAAAAAAACGCGGGTTCGATCCCGGCCGCGGCGGTCGCATTTTCGATGGAGGCGAAAATGCCAGAGGCCCGTGTACTGTGCGTTCTCAGTGCACGTTAAAGAACCCCAGGTGGTCTAAATTTCCGGAGCCCTCCACTACGGCCTTTCCTCTCTCTTTCACTCCCTTTCCCCCCATCCCCACGGACGCTTAGCCGTGCTCCCTACATGGGCTGCAGAAATTAGCGTCCTTTTCTAACCGAACCACAATCAATCAATCAATCAATCAATCAATCAATCAATCAATCAATCAAACAAACTCCTGTGAACAACGCGGCGACATCTTATGGCCATGCGCGGAACTCAGCTGTGCAAATAACAGATTATTTGTCCACAGCGCTTCTTTGAGCGTACCACGTTGGTCAATTCCTTCGCTGCCTTGCACGGAGTGCGCCTGCGCGCTTCATTTGAAAGAAGCAACTGTGCTCGCAAGAATAAAACACAACACAGCGCGTCAGGTTGAGGGGGCGTCTTTTATTCACAGATTCGGGTAAGCAAGTGTCGCGAGGACGTCAATGGTGTTGCGTCCGGTCGAGTTGGTTTTCCTCATTTCTAATCACTAAATCTCGTCTCTTCTTTTCCTGTTCTTTTGGTCACGTGTTTGTTTGCTTGTGCATATATGTGCGTGTCTGTGCTTCAGTAGATCTGAGTTGGGAGTCTGCGCTGTGAGCGTGTATTCTTCTTCTGTGTCCGCGTTGTTAGCACCAAGCAAGACGCCCTTCTCACGGATACGCACTCCTACAAGTGGTTCCGCGCTTCCCAGAGGATTTTGCATTCCTATAAGAGCCCCTAAAAAATATGGCTCAAGGCTGGCGGTCCTCAATTCGACCATGCCCTAACGTTCCGGTGGACATGCGCGTCCGGAACGCGGAGCCCTCCAGGCAAATTGAGTTCCTGAGTCGGCTTCCGGAGACGGCGCAGTCTTGCCACTAGCTAGAGTGAGATGCAAGAGGTAAGCACAATGCTCCTGTTTTTCATTATTATTATTGTGAAGCAGGGATAATAACGCCGTTTTGTTAACCCTTGAGGCTACGAAGAATAGCTGACCCAAAGGCGCAGATTGGACCCAGGATGGCAACCCACCACAGACAAAGATGAAGAGACTGAGATGATGAGTATATACAGATGAAGTAGAAGTACCTAATGATTGCCCACACTATTACTAAAAATGGTACCTGCCTGTTCGTTAAAGGTCGCTACGGTTAATGTTAGCGCACTGGCAGCAACAAGAAAGCAAGGCCATTTGTATCGGATTTTCGCGGAACGCGACGGAGACGTAGTGGCCGTGCATGAGACGAAAGTCGGCGGTCAGGAAGAGGCACGAGACCGGGAGCATGGTACAACGTCTCGCGCCTAGGTATCAGCTGTATCATCCGTGCGCACATCTGCTGGCTGCCTACTTTTTGTGAAGAAGTTGCCAGGGCTGCACCTGCATGCCTGCTACGCATGTGGTGAGGTCAGTGGGGAACGGGAGGGGGGGGGGGCAGGGTGGTATTGATGTATCGTCAAACAGCGCAGAGCGGCGTGTTCTGTATTTGTATGCAACAAATGAGGTGAATGAGATGGTTGTTGTTTTTTTTTTTTCATAACAATGCAGAACAATCGTGCGGGAATAGACAGCTGTTAGTACTGGGCTACTTTAACTGCTTCCTTAGTGTGCGTGACAAAAGCGTTCGAGGGTTCCGCGATATGAGCACGGAAACGTTGCCGCGGACAGTTGACAACTGGGACCTCGCGGAGTGGCAGAAAAATCTTGAAGGAGAGCGTATGCTGACCGCATATGCGCATCAGTTGACATTGCCCCAGACTTTCACGGCCTATGTGTTTTTCTGCTTTTCCGGATACTAAAGGCCTATGTGTTTTTCTGACCACTGTCTAGTGAAGTGCTGCATAGGGACTGCAAAGAGAAGTAACAATTTCTGGTGGCAAATGTAGCTATTGAATAAATAGGCTCCTTAAGGACGAGCTTTATAACTGTGCAGTTAGAGAAGAGATAGCCAAAGTATACCCGAGTGATAACCTTCACATATCGATGAACAAATCGCAAAATACGATTTAGAACAGGGAATGTCGTAGGAGCCAACGTTTCCACAAGCAGACTTGTCCGCTTGTTGAAACGTTGGCTCCTGCGACATTCCCTGTTCTAAATTGTATTTTGCGATTTGTTCAACGATTCAAGCATCCATCTGCCCCTGAGCTTCTCTTCTAGTTCGGATTTCAACCTTCACATATTGCAGACGTGGTACTCTGTTAAGAATATTTAAAAGTAAAGGGAATTGACAGGGCTCCCAAGATATATCTCGAGGAAAAGCGGTTAAAGGAACTTGAGCTGCTCAAGCTGGAAACCTGTGTCAAGGGAAAATTGATGGACGACATAAGAAAAGTCGAACAGCAACTAGAGCATTTTGATGAACAGGAAGGTCAGGGTGCGCTTTGAGGGCGAGGGTGGCTGACGCACTTTCTGGTGAAATTATGTTCAAACGCGACCCATGCATGGGAAAAGGAAGAGCCCAAAGAAAGCGCGTTGACGCAGTGTAATGGTTTGGCAACTTATCAAGGGTGGCATGGGTGATATCAAAACTTATTTCGCTGACCGCTACCAGGCGCTATTCGCATTGCATGAGGTTGAAGTGAACAATTCTAAGAAAGAATTTTTGAGCGTTATACCACGATTGGATGAGGAAAGACAACAGATACTGGAACAGGAAATAACAGTAGCCGAAGTTAAGAAGGCCATTGATAGGTTACGCCCTCGAAAATTTCTAGAAGCAGACGGCGTCACGACCGTTTTATGCAGAGTTTAAGCGTAAAGAAAGCCCTGTCTTGACTCGTGTCTTTAATGGAGTGTATAAGTTCAACGCAGTGCCTCCTTTGTACAGGTCATCCCACACTTTTCTCGCAGATGTCGCAAATGAACTAAGATTACTAACGTCCACTACAAAGTCTTTATTCGCTTGAATACAGGAAACGGTGGTTTAGGACATAGTCAAGGCGCACCAAACATGCGAGATTAAAGGCCCATTTATTGTCATAAATATCCATAAAGTGCGTAGCGTACGTGAATCTTCTGATAATTCAAATGGTCTCGTTGCCATTTTATAGAATGACACTCAGAAAGCTTTCGACTCGGCAAGACATAGTTTTGTTCGCCGTTTTAAATCATGCTAATGTCTCTTCTGTTGTTCTCGAGGGAGTGGACCTGGCGTATCGACACTGCACAATGATATTGACTATAAACAAGAGTCCGTGGGGCCGCCATAAGAGTGCAACTTTCGGCGCGTCAGGGATGCCCCCTCAGCCCTCTCCTATACGGAATTTATAATGAAACTGTGTAGGAAAATAATAAGAGGTATTTAAGTTACGGGCAGCCGAAGTGAAACTGCTAGCATATGCAGATCATGTAGCTATAGGGACCAACAGGGTATTACAAAGGCTGTCGCCAAGTCGCAGGCAGCGCAGTAAACTTATTTAAGGACTCTGGCTGTTGGCATGGTCCGTGGTCAAGGAAGCCAGACCATTTTTGCAAACGAGCCTTGGGCGACGACCTCGGGCATGCATTTAAGCGTCCCGAACGATGCTTATCTCCACAGCTAGCCGTACTGGAAAAAGCAGGATAAAGAAATACGCGAGTAAGCGGAGAAGTAGGAAGGGACGACCTTACCTATTATTGCTATAGCTACCGTTTACAATCTGTTTTAGAGGCGAAGCTCCTTACGCCGTGGGTCGTTCCATCCTCTGTTGTGTCTAGTAGCCACCTCGTCTAGTTCGTGAAGTGCTCACTAGATGGCGTGATGGCGCTGCGGTGCTCGCTTCATTCAGATGTATGGGAACGCGTAGTATGGGAGCGCATGGCGCACGAGACCGCTAGGTCTCGTGCTCGCTCTTGAATGCGCTCGCTCTTGAATGATCTCAGAATGATCACGAGATGGCGCTGTGGTGCTTCTTAGCTAGTACGTGAATTGATCAATAGATGGCGCTGCGGCGCTCGCTATTTCGTTGTCTGGTCGTAGCCACGCTCGCGCTCGCCCTCGGCGCATGCCTCCCGGCGCGCGAGCTCTCACTCTTCCATCTGCTGTCTTGTGAGAGAGAGAGAGAGAGAGCGAAAGGCGCGCGTTGACTATGGAAACGCTCTTTCTTCGATTAACGCTCTACCAGCTCTCAAAGAAGGAGAACGCGCCCTCACCCGCGAGAGACAACGCTGACGCAGACAGCGTCTTCTAGCCAGTTTCTTGATTGAAAAATGCCGACTGCTCGCGCTGGAGAACCGTTCACCGGCCACCCATATATTAATCCGGAACTCGGCACGATCTACGATGAACATCCGGAGCTTCTCCCACTCATCATCATTCACTCCGTGGATATGCGTGGATTTTTTTCATCAGCAAGCTTTGCTACGTCATGGAAGTGATGCACTGTTTAACAACAAATCTGCGGAAGCTTTAGAGGATTTTCGCCGTAAATTTCTGGGCTTTTGAATGGGTCTTGTTCTTCTGCGACAGCTCGTTTACATCTTTTTTGTTTCTGTGAAACGTCTCACAGCCGTTCCTGTGCACTATATACGAAATGAGGATGAGCATACGGCTGCCCGATTATGTGATCTCAGCCTTAGAGTTTTCGGAGTGGCTGAGCGTGTCTTATTAAACAATTGTCTTCAGCGTTACATGTGTGACGGTGTGGTATTGAAGAAGTTACCTGCATACTCTCAAGAGGAAAGAACTTTACTTTGCTCTGTGTGATATTGCTTTTTCCTCGGCCTTTGTACAGGTCCTTGTACAGTGGAGCTGCCGGTATGATTGTCTTAGAGTCGAGAAAATGCGCGCACAGGAGGGAACAAGAACCTTCTTTAAACTTCATAGAGGAACATTGCCAGTTAAAACGTCTTGGAGCGGAAGGATTTATTTTTTCCGTGGGGTTCGCTTGGTTTAAAAACTGGAGAGAATAGAGCATGCTTTTTTTTTGCACTGTTGGTCGGGAGTCTGTTTTTTTGTGACGTTTCTCAAGGAACTTTAAACAAACAATGTCCACTACCCCCGTACGGAATCAGGTTCTAAAGTATACATGATGGGGTCGGCATACCATTTGATATAATCTTTCTCGTGGGCCGCCACTGTATTAGGCCATCAACGATTGCGGGTTACCACAAACATAAGGACGCGCGACCCGCACGTGCCTGTTTGTGTCGTGAGTCACGGTCGACAAGCAGCCTGAGATTCCTGCAGCTCCGTTGATGGATGTGCTGCACCGAACAAAAAAAAAATTCAACAGAAAGCTCAGGCGGATTGCTTTGTCGGTACTGTAGCTGTTGTGATAATGACAGCGCTTACTTATTACCAACGGATTAAGGAAAGTTTACTCACCTGTCGTCCGCTAAGAAGCAAAATATATTTTGCTTTGCTGTTCCTCTCTGAGTCCTAGCGCCACATAGCAGCCCAGCACGCCTTAAGCCCTTTCTTCAGTTTTTCGGACATTGTTATCACGTTTACGGGCACAGACAGACAGACAATGAAATCTTATTAAGGGGCAACTCTGGCGATTTTTTAATGTCCACCGATCTCAATGAAATTTTCACTACACATACTCCTCGGTACTGTAATAATATATGCCAAGTCAGGCAGCTGTAAGTCGTCTAGTTTTCCTGCAAATCAATTTTAAGAATTCTTAGCGGATTCGCACCCGGCCATCCAGTGTTTTTGACGTTATCACCTTCAACGCAGCCTGCGCGAGCCAGCGGGCCTTCAAAAGCAAAACGGCCATACCTCAGCGTTCAAATCGTCGCTGTCAAGTTCAGAAAAGCTGGCATAACTCAATACATCGTCGAATGATCTCGCCACTGTTATTTTTATGGCACTAGCTCCATATTTTTGATAGCGGGGAGGCTGTGACGTCATTGCGTAGGCGCCACGAAGTATCTACCCGTTTGTGTTTCGACTTGAACGCGCCTTTCATTTGGTTATTTAAAATTATTGGTGCGTTTCTGAGCAAACTGTACCACCCTGCAAGTTACAGGACTGTCAGTACCATAGGAAAACATTGCTTTCGGAACACGGCCCTGGCTAGCTGTTGGCTAATCACATGATGGAGCTTGGAAGCCATTCTTCTCTGCACAGAAACAAACAATTTCAACTTCAAAGCCTCAGAGGCAATTGCGAACGTCAAGCGTGCAAAAGCGGCTGCTGCAGGCGAAGAAAATGGCAGCCGAAGCTGTGTGAACGAAACCGTAGCCCCTTGGCGCCGCGGATGAAGTCACCAAATAAAGACAGAGGGTATTAAAAAAGTAAATAGCAAAAAGATCATTTTATTAGTACGCATAACTGTATTTGCTGGGTAGGTTTGAAATATAAAGCCACTTATGCAAGAATGTTTGCATTTTCCTTCCTACCAACACATGGCTACTCTTCTTTTTTTTTTTTTTTTGCGAATACCCAGACTAGCTTAAGTGTCTACACCCCAGTGCGCGGTGTCGGTAATGTCCGCTTCGTTCCCATCTTAAGTTTCCGGACGATTTTGTGCTACGTCGCCTTGTTCAACATAAAGAAAGTAGCTTTTCTGCAAAATTACGCAAACCCTTGGTCTTACCACGTAACAGTGCGAGCGATGGATTAGAATGACCTTGGTCAACCCAGCGACAGTCGCAAAAGCAGGTCTTGTCATGTTCAAGAACCACGAAGCAACATGCGGAGCCGCTGAAAATAGATTAATGTAAATCGGGGTTGTCTTTGGTTGTGCAACGGCGTTTTCTATGAACTTTTACAGAACAAGGAACCAGATTAGAGCAGCTACGAACGAGGCGGCGGAGGCACTTAGAACTCCTTGAGGCAAATGACCGATGACACAAGGCGCATGCGAAACAGAAACTTTCTTTTATTCATTTTTATTACTTTTCTTAATGTGGGTGATGTGTCCCCTTCCGCTTCACCGCTGGTCTACGCGAGAGCCGACTAAGTTGCTTCCTGCATGCGTACGCATTCGGCTTTTCCGACTCGTGCCACCTTCCACTTACGCAAGACGACCTAGAGGTCTCGGGTACGATTAACAGGAGCGCCAATTTCATAAAATTGTGCCATTCATTGACAACAGCTTCTTACCAAGGCAGATGTTCTCATTCAGGTTCCTTGTGGACTGCTGAACGAAAGTACGATTGAAGAGAGTCAAAAAATAAGTTCACGTAAATTCAAAGCAAGAATATTTCTGCAAAGCTACAAAAGTATCGAATACTTCCCTTTTGATGATCAGTAATATGCAGCCAGGCGTGAGCTAGGTTATCATGGTCAGCCGTAGGAAATCCGGATACCTAACAACGAACATAGCACTAAAACTCGCTGTTATAGATTTTCGGTGACAATTCATTGCCGGTTAGGAAGGGTAATATTATCCCTATATGTTTTAACACACGCGTTCAGGTATAGGAGCCTTCTTGAAAGCTGTTGCCGGTTCCCTAGCAAAATCGTCTTTGTATATTCAGATTGAATCCGTTACCCAGGTAGTGCTGTACGCCATTGATCCTGCGCAATCCCTGAAGATTATTCTGCGATGAACAGCGAGTTCCACATAAGTTGCTTATATGTTTCATAAGATTCAGCGCCTGTGCTCACCTCCCCTGTGCCTTGCGTGTCTGAAGTGACCTTTCCCGAAACGAAACGACCTTTCCCGAAAAATTCAATTCTGTAACTTCCTCCCCGTGGCTGTATTCTTCTTCACAATAAGGTAACCACTGTTATGATGCATTTAAAATCTCATGTGGGCTTTTCTTTTATGACTTCACGTTGAAAGGGAATTACGAAATTTTCGCGGGAGCAGCTGCGGTGATACAACGGACGTGGTGCTCGGCTGTTGACGTAAAAGAAGCCGGTTCGATGCCAGCCGCAGTGGTCGTGTTTTTACGAAGGCGAAAGGCTGGAGGCCCGCGTGCTGTACGATGTCAGTGCACACACACACACAAAAAAAGACAAAAACAATGGTGAGGTGGTCTAAATTTCCGAAGTATTTCCCAATGCCGTGGTTCACAGTCATATTGGTGGTTTTCCCACTAAAACCATTACAATTAATACCGTCTACTGTGCAGACGCTAAATGCGTCTGGTGGTGCACTGCCCGACGCAGCGTATACCTGTTACTTCCGAAAACAAGTTTAAAGCTAATGGGAAATAAGAAAGTGTGATATACACAGGCGCATATTGTCGCGGGGTCGTAACAATAATAACGGACGCGAAACACAAACTGGGAAAGGTTAAAACTACTCGGCGAACCTGTGACGTGACCCGCATAGCAACCCTCACTGCACAACTATAGTGGCAAGAACAATCGTCAGTCGTCGAGAAAAGTTATCAGCGGCAAAATGCGTCGGCTTTTGTACATGGGTCATAGTAACTTGCGCATGATATAGAACGTACTCAACTGTACGAGCCCTGCACGGAAAGTTAGTACAGCAATCAGCGTCACGTGAGTCGAAGCCCTTCACGCGGTGGCGGGATGACACGGCTGTCCCAGGATTGCGCAAGAATATAAAGTGGGCACAAGGTGTCCAAAGTTTAGCGCTTGTTTTCACATTTTTTCCCGAAGTTCTGAGTTCTCATTGGTGATTTAGCGGGCTAAACGCAGGCGTCAAAGAACTTTTCAGTAGCACAGTACCATCTATGTATTTCTGACAGTTGTAAAGTATTTGACGATATAACTTAGTGTTTACGGCAGGCAAGTCCAGTCGATCGACGAACAATCTTGGTCTGAGGAGGCTGAAGTGACACGTGGTAATGGTGGCGGATATGCACGGTGTAGTTGTAGTGTCTGTGCGGTTTCGGTGCTATGCGCCTGCGTTGGCGGCAAGGAGCGACGTCTGGAAGCCGCTTCTGCGCCGTGGGGCGTCCGGCCAGCGTTCGCTCGAGGATGCAAGCTGCGCAGGCCACCATTAGGCCTAGGAACCACATCCAGAAGGAAGCCTTGCAGTTTTCCAGCGTCAGGGGACGTGTGGGGTCAGGCGCTGGTATCGGGTCCGCGTGGAAGTACGTCTTCCTGTAGTGTTCTATCAGGCCGTGAGACCACAGCTGAAGGATTCTGCGATGCAAAGTGTAACATGTGTGTGTTAGTCCTCGGAGATGTACAGCACTAAATAAACGAAGACAAGGGACACAGATCCGTACAAGATCCGTAGAAGAGATCTTATTTGCTTTTATCGTGGTCAGCGTCTTATTTTAATTGTCTTCATGTATGTTCCTGACCGGACGGGTTTCCGTCCAACTCTCGACTTCGCCCCGCCACGGTGTTCTAGTGGCTATGGTACTCGGCTGCTGATCCGAGGGTCGCGGGATCGAATCCCGGCTGCGGCGGCTGCATTTCGATGGAGGCGAAATGTTGAGGCCCGTGTGCTGTGCGATGTCAGTGCACGTTAAAGAACCCCAGGTGGTCAAAATTTCCGGAGCCCTCCACTACGGCGTCTCTCATAATCAGAGCTGGTTTTGGGACGTTAAACCCCACAAAAACAAAAACTCTCGACTTCAGATCCGTATCAAGACGAGCGCCGCCTTCCAACTCGTTTTATTTGCGCTTCAACGGGACTCGTTTATTAGGCGCAGCACACTAAAACGTGAGCCAAAGCGTCCGAGTCAAATTACTGTTATATGTGGGAGTATTTTTAAATTAATCTAAATTATATCATATTTCTTCATTACTCCCACGCATCTGGAAACACTTCAGTCTCGGACGCCACCGACATGGACGGGCTGTTTTAAAGTCATCGGTATTATGACGCCGTCTGGATGAATATGGCTGAACCGAGCGATCAGGCAGAGCAATTCTTATACCGTAGTCGCTGGCACCCGATATTTAGCAGCAAACAGTGAAAAAGCGTTGCAAAAGGTTACGAAACACTATAGATACCGTCGTTTTTTTTTGCTTTTTTTTTTACGACATGCTTATGGCGCCGTGGTGAAACGGGCTGACATACCTGAAACAGAAGTCATATTCCGCGATGACATCTCACTGACGTACAAAGGGGGCAACGTAGAAGAAACCAGCCGTCGCTACCTTGGTAGCGACAGTGGCAGTCAATATAGCAGAATGTCCACAATGTGAAAATCAGCAGCAAACATGACAACACTCCTTGGCACAGCGATTCGCAAAGATACACGCTCTGGCTTGTACAGTCTGCTGTCATGAACTGCTTTGGGTAACATCACATAGCAAGGGAAGCCATTGAGGTTCGCCGTATTGTGAAGCGTGTCTGCACGAACAAACATTTCTTCCTCTTGACCTCATACATTCACTGTAAAATACAGCGCTTAGTTTTTCACAATAACGTTACGGAAGATGCTGATGACATTTCCACGTCTGGACCAGTTTCTGCACCACATATGGGGTCCAAGCGTTACTCATACATTACAGACCGGATTTTTTTTTCCACATAACACTCACGGGACCATTTCTTTCTTTTTTCTCCTAAAAACTCCGTAACGTGGAAACAAAGCGGGCCAATGGTTCCCATTAAATTCCGTTTTGGTTGATGGTGAAGCATAGACGCCATCGCACTACTTCACTAAACAGAATAGCCACTGAGCATTTTTAGCAGACACAAAGTGAAGTATGTCAGTAAAGCTGTGATAAGAGCTAGTTGGTATGAATATCACGTTATCACAAAAGAGAAAAAACTTACTTTTCGCCGCTAAAATGACGCCTAGGTTATGGGCATGTGTTGATGTAGAACGATCACGCGTGTCTTTCACATGAGCAATGTGCTTTTATATGATATTTTTCTATTCATTTCTTTCCATTTCTGTTTCTGTACATAATGAAGTGAATGACACAAGAATAAACAAGCTGCTAGTGCGCGCTCCATCCTGTTGTGTCTGTTTCTTCACACTGTTGCAATCCTTGACAGCGTCTTTATTATTATTTTCAATACTGCCAGTCTCTATGTCGAGACCATAGCAGGTGGGCATATAGTTACAATGCAAGCGTTACAATGCATTCAAGGTATAATATAAAACATGCATATATAAAACAATGAAAAGAGGCAAAGCGCGACATATATCTAAGCTGTACACCATGACACGTAGACACGAAGCCATGAAACATGTCCCTTACTTTCTGTTGAAGAGAGGTAAAAAGGGGCTCCCCTTGCTGAGGCCAATGCACCAGCGTGATACGGCCATCGAGGTGCTGGCCACGGAGAGTCCAGCCAGCCGTGCCTCCCGAATGCGTGCTCCACCGAACGCTGCTTCGGCCATCCAGCCGGCGGCCTTGTGCTGCGCCACCATAAGCAGGAGATCGTCGACGGGTGTGCGGGCGTTCACAACTCGTACCAGGCGCCGTCGCCACAGAGACTCGTACGTTGGCTGCTTCTGTGCCAATGACAATGCGATAGCAATTCAATGCATCACCTGAGATCGCAAAGAGGCATACTTGATAAGGAAGGACAAGTTGGAACGTTGTGACAAAGGACATAACTGAATATCGCAGACGACCAATCATACCAACATTCGAACTCGTTCGGACCATTTAGAGTGGTCGCGCGATCTCATTCGTCTCATCCAGCACTGTAGGAACTGCAGGAAACAAAGCAACTACGTATCCGAAAGTACAAATAAGACATCTGGCAGCGCGTTTTATTGGCCGATGACGTACATCATGAAATACATAAATTAAGTTCTTAGCAAGTGCTTTCTGCACGCTTGATATTGACATTTAATCTCCATAAAGGTATCCGTTTTATAACACGACCATCGCATGACCTTTACTTGTCTTGAGCTATTTCAATAATAATTTAGATGGCCCCACTGACACTTCGTAACAGGCCGGAGCGCGGTCCCGTCCCCCACACCCGTCCGCTTCCTTACTTCTCGGCTGAGCTCTGCCTCCAGAGTCAGTATATTAATTCTGCTTCTAAACATCGCGGTTGCATCCCCGATGATGATGATCATAATATAGCACCGAAACCCTCCAAAATAGACTTTTATTCCATAGAGTCGTTATGTAAATTTGCGCTGTACGAAAAATTTTGGTCTGGTGCTTTTTTTTTTCGTTTTTCTGCTGCACGAGGCCCGCGAGTCCTATAGGGCGTGCCGATACCGAAAGTCGATTGGCTTAGAGTACTCGTACTCCATAAACACAAAAATGGGTCCGGCGCCACTCACTGCCCATACTGCAGAAATACCGTAGCGCAGCTTACTCATCCTATACGACGTGTGGACAACCACCGCAATGGCTGCAAAGAACACGACGCACTAAGAATGGTGCAAGCCATGCTATGCAGCCGCATCACACACAGAACTCCGTACCTCAACTTGAAGACGGCGGAGAAATAAAAGCCGAACCCCCTAATACGAGAGGCCACGAAGCTTGCCTTAGTACTGCCACCAAACGCTTCCACTGATCGACTCCTTTGCATGGGTGCTCACAATGCCTCGGAAGAACTTGCAGAAGCACACCTCATCAACCAGGTAGAGCGAGTCAAGCTCACACCAACAGGCCGAGCAGTGCTCCGACGCACAGGATACATAACCAACTGAGAAGCCGACGACGAGCGTAAGCGCAAGATCCCGTCGCAACTCCGTCAATGCCTACACACTAACCGGATCCCTCGCAACATGCATCCTGTACATCACCGAGCAAGACGGCTCTCCACGGTAAAAGCCATCAGACACAAACATCATGATAATCCAGACGCCCGCTACGTGGATGCTGCTAAGCATCCGGGCCGAAGCGCCCTCGCCATCGGCGTCACAAACTTTAAGGGGACGGCACTAGCGCTGGCAACAGTTTTCGTGAAACGCGCAGACACAGCCTTGGAGGCTCACCACTCAGACAAGCGAAAATCCCATTGTGGTCTTCATGGACTCTCAAGCAGCCGCAAGCAACTACAGAAAGGGCAGGGTCTCCATCAAAGCGATCAAGCTACTGAAAAGGGGAGACACATTTTCCTCTCTACATCTGTGTCACCTGGGTTCCGGGACGCGAGGAACTCGAAGGCAGTGAAGCGGCACGCACCGCTGCCCGCGCAAGCGTCAACTGAGCCTGCCAACCCGAAATCGTAGACCTGCCCCACAAGCCGCACCAGCAGAGGAAACAGACTCCCTGCCTTTGACTTACCAAGCACTGATGCAGCACTACCGTCTTGGGCGCAGGCTATACCCTCGCCCACACCCCAAAGCTCACGAGTCATGAAGGCACCGAATGCAGTTCTCCTAGACGCATGGCATCCTACCCCACCGAGTCCAACCGGCGCAATACAGCTACATCTGTCCGTACTGCAACATGCCAGACTTAGACTCCTTGGCACATCTTCTACTGCAATGCAAGCAGCCTGAGCACAGCGCCACCACCCCTAACAGCAGACGCAAGCCCAAACCTCCTTGCTGGAGCATGGAACATTTAGAAGCCGAACCTGGACGACCAGCGTCAATTGGTTTTCCGGGCCCGGCAGGTGGTCCAGGCCAGGGGTTTACAGGAACGAGGGACCCTCCTATCCACAGAGACATGTTAGTGTCCCAATGATGATGATGATGTTCCTTAAGAATTACGGCACTTACCCACCAGGGGGGATTGGCCAAGAGGTGATTACGAGTGTCCCAATAAACTCTTCCTCTGCTGCTGCTGCAATGTGTGGGTGGCGCTTGTTATTCATCAAATGGCACATTAATTGCTGCAACGCGCAGAAGATAACTATTTGGTGTCTTTAGTACCAAGATGTTGCGTTTTTGGCTTGGGAGAACTCCGAAAACTACACGCCCTCCGGTGTAACTAGCGCCATCTAGCTTTTGCCACATTTTAAAGAAATGCGTCCACGTGTGGGCACAGAACTGTGACGCACCTCCCCGCATCCTGCAGCGTCTTCTCGCTGACACACGTCTTATGCAATGCGGTCGTCGTCGCTGTTGTCGCCTGCTGGCAACGATTTTATTATGACCGGTATTACCGGGAGTCTACCAGCGCAAGAGCAGTAAAAGGAACGTGGCACTTATAACTTCGGCTGCACAGCTTGGTTACCGTCCTGACTTTGCGAGAGTTTGAAGTCCTCTTCAGTCACCTAACGATATGTCGACGTCGGTAGGCGTGATGTACAGCGCTGCATGGCGCACTCAAACTACAACTTTAATTCAAATTGCATTCTAAGCTATAATCGCTGGTGAGATTCGGGGACGATACATGCATGCCCATAGAATTTTTGCCCTGCAGGCCCTCTCTAAGCAACGACGTTTTGTGCCAACGCCCATGAAATATTTAGTAAAGCCCTAAGCGCCAGCCAATCCACAGAGTTGTTAGTGCAAAGCGTTCGACTTTGCTGCTCACCACGACCTCGAAGGGTAGTGATCCGTTCTTGACAAGAACAATAGCATGGGGCCTGCGGGCCACCAACTCCGCAAGCGATGACACGGGTTGTTCCAAGGTTGCCACGTAGAAGGCTGTCAGACGACCGCAGTACACCGTGGTGAGCACGAGGAAGACCACGTACCAGCAGCCCAGCAGTGGCCTTGGTCCCTCCTCAGAGGATTTGTCTGCGGAAGATAATTGGCTTAGCAATTGTGCTTCTTGAATAATTACACACGATCACTAATGAAGAAGTAATGCGTGTTCCACACATCGAAATCCTTCAGAAAACGAACCCGTAGCCCTTTCCAACAGCCAATTATGGACACAAACGCCCTCTTGAATAACCTAACCAAGAAAACATCAGCGCAACACCTCTCTAGCGCGGATGCGTAGCGTAGTACCTGGCATTTTTCACTTCGGAACGGGGGTCTTCGTCCACATATTTCGTTTCTTTCTTCCTTTTTTTCTCTCTTTCCTTCCTTCTTCAGTCACAAATCTGCGTCGTTCGTATGGCACACGAGGTGAATCTACCTCAACATTTCAAAGGGGCGCACCTATTGCTCAAACATCATTGATCAAAGCGAAACCACGGGAGCTGCCGGCTAAGCCAACGACCCAATATATCCCAGCGCCGCTCAGACATCTTTGCTACAACATGTACGGGACACATTCTAACATGCCACACCCGATGTAACCACATCCCAAGTTTAAAATACAACCAAAATTATGAAGCAAATAAAGGACAAGGAACGAATACCTTAAGAACCAGCAATCATGACATTTCTGCATGAAGATCAGTCGGCGAGCCATCAATGAAAATACCTCCTCCGGAAACTGGGTTCTTGCTGGACGGCAGATAGGCGGGAACATTGTATTATCTCTATTAGGTGTAGGACATTAGACATGTTGACTACCTCTCCGTTCACGTACTCTTTATCACGCGTACGCGTGAACAGTAATCTCGTTGAAGTTTGCATTGGATCCTGTCAAACCATGTGTCAAACCATGTTTCTTTAATGTGCATTTGTAATGTTTCCAGAAGCCCATTGCAAAGCCATCATGAACGAACCAGATTCTTTCATTGCCTTACTGAACATAAGTAACTTGGCAGCCCTTAATTCTGCCGTCATCAGACCAAAATATTCTGGATGTTTGTCCCGCATTCCTTCGCTATCCATGCAGTCTGAGTAGACTCTCTGAAAAGGGTAACAGAAATATTCCTTCGCGACAAGGCAGCGAGTTGGGCTAGTTGGCATACATTCATTACGTAACAATAGCTTTGAAGCAAAAGAAGACACAGGAAAAGTTGACAGGCCAGAGCTTGCAGCAAGCGCTGTCCTGACAACTTTTCCTGTGTCAACCCACTTTGCGCTTCACAGTTGTCGCTTTCTAATGAGTACCTTCACTATTCAGCTCGGCAAGCAGGTGATTCAACAACTCCTTGCAACAAACATTCACACGACTCTGCCACATTTAGAATGGCTCTGTCATGAGTCTGACTACAAAACATGCAACGCTCCGGTGACATACTCAGTGAGCGGAGCTCAAGGAGCATAAAAGCGAATACATTTGGACCACCTTGTGTGAGATACGAGTGGATGACAGATTTTGCCACGGTTAGCACTCTTCGGCTGCAGGTGGTTGTGCCGTCCAACGTTCTGAGAGCTCCACGGGCAACGTTGAAGGCGAAGAGCAGTGTAACCATCAGCAACATGGCGCTAAACGTCAGGGCCCATACCTGAAATGATGTGCAGATGATAAGGCACAATGAAGCTCTTGAAAGGAAGCTTGCGAAATGAAATGACGGCACTTAATGATATTTCTACTTGTGTTGGCTTGCGTTGGACGTAGCACCGAATAGGGTTGTGTCCACGTAATGCTTCTTTTTTTTTTGCCTCCAGGAATGACGGCCGCTACCTCGCGATAAAACTTAAATCATAGCACACAGGTAACGGCTTCCCTCAGGTGCCTGTGGTCTATTTTCAGTATTATATTCTGCAAGTTGACTCCTTTTTAGCTTTTGTTGAGGCTTTGGTTCGTATTTCCGTTCCATTGAAGTACTTCTGTCGTGCAATACATTGCATTTTCTTCTTCAATTTATTCATTATTAATTAAATAGTTTAGCGACGTTCCCACAGCGCCTAGAAGAAACTACGGCGTATTGGGAGACTACATGAAACGGAACGTATTAAAACCTATAACGAGATAAAAACTACAAGATATTCCAATACATCTTGTACTTTTTGCACCAGTACATGATGGAGAGACTTTACGAACAGCATTTGAAGCTATGTTCGCACTGTCAAAGGGCAACCAATTTGAGAATAACGGTATTTACGAGAAAAACTAACTAAGGAGTTAGTTTTACATCAACCTTCTATCGCTTTCAGTTCGTTATCCACTCACCAAGACGCGCACTCAGGCAGCGCACCATGAATACTTGTTCTTGAATGGGGCATAATTAAGTGGTGTTTTCAGAATACGTCTCAATTAGGTTTTCTAGCGTTGGTTACAAACATATTCATGGTATAATTTTTAAGCGTACACTTCAGGGCCATGCTTTAGAATTTTTCGAGCTTTTCAGTGTTTGGTGTTAATTATTTGAAACCATGCTGGTTTGTTTAATGCACAGGCTGAGCACGGGAAAAAGAGTGACTGCACATCGAATGAACATTGCTAAGCTTCTTATTTTTTCATAATGTGAAAAAAAGCCAGGTCGTTTGGCAGCGACACGACGATACCGTGTCGCAATTACCATTGGAATGCTTCCATTCGCGATGTTAATATAGTCATGCTTGTTCCATTGCACCGTGGAAGTAAAGACAGGCCGGTACGCACCTGCCTCTCTACTCCTGTCTTTTTAAAGTCAGTGGAGAGGGTGCAAAGCGTGTACCAAAAAGGACGGTAGAGAAGGGAGTTGTTGCCCTCTCGAATACATATCCACTTGTCGAAACATTGGCGCTAGCGATATTCACTCTTCATCGTTTTAGGCAATCTCATCGTCAGTTCAAGCCTCCATCTTCGCCTGAGCATCTCTTCTAGTTCGTATCGTGACTAATTCCGAGACATAAGCATAGATGTGTCTGCACAAATCGAATACTCTGCCCTGATAACAGGTGCGAAAACCACGCCATTTCTCAGGTTGGTTCCAACAAAAAAGTGGTTCCAACAACTGCTAACGGAGAAAATTGTACCTATTTTCCACGAGCGTATCATAAACCCAAATGTGTAAGTTTCTTCAAAGCGCTTTTCTTGGCAGACAAAGAGGAATTAGTTGAGTATGAGATGTAGTATAGGGTGCTCACCGATGCGGGGAAAGGCTTCAGTACAGTCCACAGTCCAGGCTGACTGGTCCCACGATAGTACACGAATGTGACAGCGTCATCGAGGATCAACGTTGTGAAATCTACGAGGGCATCTCGTGCCGTGGTACGAGACAGGTCACCCACAGCAACATCTGCCACCTACAGGAAATGAGGGCAAAGTTCCCGATACTGATAATCTATATCCGAGTTAAGCTTCATGCTCTTTTTCTTTTCATGATCATATATTATCTTATATGATTTACCGGCAGCAGGATATAACTTACGCAGGAATTCAGACGAGGCCATCGGTATTATATGCTGTTATATAAGAATTAAAATACGCGAAAAAAAGTACGAAGTGTGTAAGTGTGTAGCACTAGAAACACAATACATATCCATTGAAAGCCGGAGCCGTTAATTCTCACGCGCGACCAACTTTCCTAAATGCTTTAGAGCTTAAATATCTCGGTAGTTTGACTGTTTAATGACTAGTGCCGCAGCGCCCTGGCGATTTGATAACTTTCGCGAAACATGACTTTGGTACTGATATGGCCAGAGTTTACATGGTGTAACACTGAAGCGGTTCTCGAAGTATCGTGTTCACAGAAGTTTTTCTTTCGTATTTCAAAGAAAGAATGTTGTACAAACGTTGCTTGTTGTGCACATTACACAATTCACATAGTATCTACAAAGACATTGGTGTTAATCTCAACGGTACATATTGCTACGAGAAAGACACAGAGGACGGCTATTTACAATGTATTTGCAGGGAGGCTTTAACCAGGCAACAACCAAGACGGTGGACAGTCCGCGCATCAGCCAGTCCCGTCTTCGTCTTCTTCTCCATCGATGGTATGAGCCATACCCAGATACTATGGTCGCTTCGTAGCATTACCCCCGGTGGTAGAAGCGCCGTCTCGGCGCACTTTAAACTCGGTCGTCAGACGGGAGGTAGTAAGGCTTGAGTCTGGTCACGTGAACTATGTCGGTGGGAGGAGCTGCAGTAGACTATGTCGGTGGGAGGAGCTCCAGTAGCTGCAGAGTCGGGGAGACGGGAACAATCTCATAGGTAACGTCCGTTACTTGGCGGACGATGCGGTAAGGACCCGTGTATCTTGATAGCAGCTTTTCGGACAAGCCAACACGTCGATAAGGGCACCATAGTAGTACTAAGGAACCGGGTGAGAAGGCAACGTCGCGATGGCGGCTGTCATAAAGGCGCTTCTGGCTTGCTTGCGAGGCGGACAGCCGCGAGCGGGCGACTTGACGCGCGTGGTCGGCACGAGCGATGGCATCACGAGCATATTCGCTAGGAGGCGCTGTAACATCCGGAAGTAGGGTGTCCAGTGGTAAGGTCGGTTCGCGGCCGAAAAGCATATAAAATGGAGAATAACCGGCGGTGTCATGGCGTGAGGAATTATAGGCGAAAGTGACGTACGGTAGGGCCAGGTCCCAGTCGCGGTGGTCAGACGAAACGTACATGGAAAGCATGTCCGTGAGGGTACAATTGAGGCGCTCGGTGAGACCATTTGTCTGGGGATGGTAGGAGGTGGTCAACTTGTGCTGCGTGGAGGAGGATCGCAAGAGATCGTCGATTACTCGCGACAAAAATGCGCGGCCACGATCTGTGAGCAGTTGGCGAGGGGCACTGTGGTGTAGTATAACGTCACGCAACAAGAAGTCGGCGACGTCCGTAGCAGTGCTGGTCGGAAGAGCCCTAGTGATAGCATACCGGGTTGCGATATTTTACGGCATGCGATGTTTTCTGAAAACGAAGTTTGCGACTATTTCTAGAATCTAATGCCAAAACGCGGACACTTGTACAAGTGGTTGATTTCGTAGAGACACTAACAACGGGACAATCGATATCAGAAAGAGCGGTTTCAATTTGGATCCGTAGATGAAAGACTTTCATTTTTCATAAAATGTTTGCCTAGCACAAAATAAAACGACTCCAGCGTCTAGCAATACGCGCTACCCTTAACATGAAGTAACACTTGACCGCCTCTGTAATCCTCCTAATGTATGTAGTCAATTTTCAATAATAGCTATTTTAGACGGCACATCGTTCACTGCACCTCTGAAAGAAACTGCTAGCCACATGCGCTAGCACATCATCTTTAGTCTCATTTATCTCCCTTCGCTGGCGCGTCAACCTCGTCGCGTTTTTGGGAATATGCAAGGGCTACTTAAAGAGAGGGTCAGTCGCTCATAAAGAGAAATATTTTCATCAGTAAACGTGGCTCGTGGCATATCTAGCTTCCCGCAATCCTTATTCACCTTCCTGTGCATTCTGTCTATTTCCGAGCACCGTCATAATGCTGCACGATATCCTGCACGAGATCTATAACGCTATATGAGTTTCGTAATGCTGCAGGAAGTTGATCACCGTCCGCGAATAGTCAATTCACAAACAACGCTAATGAATAGCGGGCTTGCTCGGTGACCGTCAGTTGGCAGTTGCCAGCTAGCTCACACCCATGGCAAAAATAATGTAAAAGAACAGAACGTGTTTGCACTGCAAGCCTCGTTGCCTTGTGCTTGAACTCGAAAATTCGATGGGCTCAATAATTGTTTTTACTTTAGTTATTTAGCCCTAGTGGAGGGGCGTTTGGATATCAGTATACCATAAACGCCAATCTTTCGCAAGAAAGCTCGTGGAGGCGTTCGCACTGTTGAAATCAACCATTATAGAACGGCCAGGCTTACCTTTCGAGCCACGTCGCCAACGACGCCCACGTACATACCATTGGGAAGCTGGGCGAAGTAGTAGTGGTGTTCTGGATCCTTGCTCTCGTACCTGAAAGCGTGGTTTCAGTTTCGTCAAGCTACGGCTGACCCGCCAGCAGCGGAATAAAAATTCTATGAGTGATATTCTGTTGGAAGGCGCCTAAAGCGACCGCTGCTATGACTCTGTTCTGGGGCAGACAACTTCGATTCTTGTTGATCACGCACCAATGACACTGCGCTTTGCAATGACGCTGGCATCTGTGTGTTCGGTGGGACATTCTCTCCTGCAATGGCATACAGCCAATTACATGCAGGAAATAAGCACGTTTGTAGTCGCCTAACAGTTAGAACACCAGCCTGCTTTAAGGCAGAGGATATAGGTTGAATTTTGAAGGGACCCCACAATACTTTTTGACGATAGTCAAAAAATGATTTCAAACACTCGTGGAGACTCTGACGACCATGTGAGCCAGATATTTCTTCACAATTTGAAAGAGACGATTTGCAATTTGGTTTAAAATTCAGCTGGACATCGGTTCTTCTTCTTTCAGCAAGTTGTGTTACTAGGAGCTCCAATTGTTCTGCTTGACTTCTTTTTAGTAGCTAGCTAATATAACTATAAGCATGCTTCCACCATCATGAAATCTCTAATGGTTTTTATGCTTCAAGCGAAGTAGTCGGCCTCTTTCCGAGGCCGTTTCTTTAAAGAACAGGCGATTCCCAGCCGTACTTTAAGTCAAATGGCGAATTTCATGGTGCGTCTGAGGCAACAATATTTAGCTCACACATTCGTAGGAACCTCCAAGACTGACCGGCACTGTTTGCCGGCTGTGTTCGGAGAATGTTTCAGAGCCCGTTTAAATATTGGCTTCGGCTAGTCGCGTGAGCCCAGCACACGGCCGGAGTTCAAGGCATCCTGGGATGCAAAAGCCTCTCCGAAGCTTGTTTCAGATAATGGCAGATGTTTACCCTTTCTTGTTAAAACTGGTCACGGTCCTTGTTTCAAAAACCGTGTTTTAAATAGAATATTTTCTTTCCGTCAGCTACACAACATTCTCCACCCTTATGGAATCAAGATGTTTCGTAACAAAGATAAACGAGGCGCTTCCGGATAACTACAGAAGATAAAAAGACAGGTTATTCGGCCTGCTTCATTTGCGGCTCTCGTAATTTTACATACGAGATGTTCCTCGACGCTTCAATGTTTGTTATAAAAAGTCAGTGCCCTCGCACTCTGTGAAGAAAGAAGGCCAGTGAAGCCGTGGAGGTACAGCAACGGCCCACAGCTGTTAAGTTCTTTGTCGACGGGATCCGATGGACGCGCGCAGTTTCGGTCAGAACCTGGACGCGTGTGCAGCTTATTTTAGGGGCGAAGCTCCTCTTAGCCTAACCTTGTCACGCGTCAGTCGTCAGTCGTCAGGCGTCAGTCGTCAGGCGTAACCCGCGTGCCTCCCGGCACGCGCTCGCCCTCGGCGTTCGCCTCGGCGCGTGCCTCCCGGTGCGTGCCTCTCTCTCTCTCTCCCGGCGCTGCCTCCCGGCGCGTGCCTCTGCTGTCTTGTGTGAGAGAGAGAGAGACAGAGAGAGTGCGAAAGGCGCGCGTTGGCTATGGAAACGCTCTTTCTTAGAGGAACGCTGTACCAGCTCGCAAAGAAGGAGAACGCGCCTTCACCCGCGAGAGACAACGTTGGCGCAGGCAGCGTCTCCTAGCGAGTTTCTTGATTGAGAAATACCGACTGCTCGCGTTGGAGAAGCGTTCACCGGCAACCCATATATATGTATATATAGGCACTGGATCTTGACTTGCAATGAAATGCCGGTGGGAGATTTCACTTGTGCATAGTTGAACCATGAGGATGCGTAGCGTGCGCGTTAACTAAATTAATCCGGAACTCGGCACGATCTACGATGAACCTCCCGAGCTTCGCCCACTCACCATCATTCAGTCCATGGATATGCTGTAATTTTTTATGCATTGTCCCTGTGGTCCACCTAGGGCACACTTAAGTTACTTTCAACAACATTTCGTTCGTTCAATTCATACTCGATTAACATCGTGTCACATATTATAAACCTGATGCACTTTTGATTCCCCGTAAGTCTGCGCTGCTTCATTGAACTCGTATACTGTTTTGCGTGTAATCGAACTCTTCATGCCGTGCGCTGCCTCGCAATCGGCGCACCGCTATGGAATTTTTCATCGCCTAGTTTTATCCGTGGACGGGACGCGCCAGGACCTAACCGTACGCAACTTCACTGTAGAATTGTGCGATGAATAACCAGAAGTTTCTTTATTGCTATTCACCTTGTCAGCGTATACATTCACACGAGAGCGCTATGCTTCTCTATTTCCTGCGTTCTGTATACAACGGTTTTACAGTTCAGAGAGCGAAATGCGAGGCCCGTCGTGTGCGTCTTCGCCTAGCACCACGTCATGAGCAGCGTCAGGTACCTTACAAGACCGCTAAAAGCATTATTTATGCAGTCTAATATTAAATCATACAGAAGTTGCGTTCCCAGACTTACTTATTTCTTCTGATTGTCATTATGTACTGCTTCTGTTAACGATTGCAACTTTGAAAAAGGCGAACTCGATGAAATCGGACGCGAATTTCAGTGTGAGAGGGTACACGTCCCATTGTGAAAACATACGACTTATACCCGTATTCATAAACCTACCTTATACTTATCGCTTGTTTTTCTTATCTTCGCTGTGCCCTTATCATGTTTATTAGTCCAGTATCTACAAATAAGCCATACGATAGTCATTCGCAATGATTACCATTTTAGTCCCCTTAACGCGCCGCAATGTGACAGGGGTGATAAGGAAAACAAGCGATACGGATAAGGCGGGTTTATGAATACGGCCCTCAGTCTAAAAGTGTCACTGGTCACTGTGGAAACACCTACTTTAGTGGCCAAGATGGAAACTGGTCATTGTGGTAACACATACTTTAGTGACCAAGACAAAAGCCGCAAGCGTCTCATGCTCATGTGACTCTGCAAGACATGTCACCGACCTGTTACGAAACACGGCGTCGCCGCGGATGCTTCAACAAATACAACGTGATCGTAGGAAGTCGAGAACCTCACCCTAGCACGACTAGATCGCTATCAAACAATTGTTGCAAGAGCACCTGCGACGCCAGTGATTCGGTAAATATTAGCGATTCATTTCTTCACTTCTCCATGCCCGTGTGCACCAAACGCGTCCGGGCATTTGCCGTACACGCACTGCGTGGAGAGGACGAGCACGCGCTGTACGCGCACTTTCACATAATGTTTGCCAAGGTGTCTGTAATAGACCAGTTACATAAGGGACGTCGATAAAAGGTCAATTAAACCTTGTGCCCCCGGATCACCAGCAACAATTTAAAAACATGCAATTGTACGTCACCTGAAATGAAGAGAATCTGCCAGACAATTGAGGACATCGAAGACGAAGCCGCTCCACCGCCACTCATCCTCTCCTTCTGGCTCCTTTCGAACTGGGTAGAGCTGAAAACATCAAAAGCCGGTAAATACAGTGATTGTGAGAGAAATGGAACTGCAACAATATTATCTGAGCAAAGCACAAGCAAAGGGACATAAGCGATCGCAGTTTTTAAGCGCATTTCAAGCCAGCATCTTGCAATGTCGCAACGCTAGCATCGGCTCTGTAGTCTATATTGAAACGAAGCTGCTTAAGCTTTTCGCAGTTTGTCGTGTCACGAAATATGACTTCGCCTAGCAACCACGCTACATCTACCTCGTATGGCTTCGACATCATGATGCAGTCGCATGACGTCACAACGACATGCGACCGGAAGATCATGATGAAGGTGAAGAAAAAGATGATGATTATGAAGATTATGAAGGTGATGATGATGGTGAAGAGGATGACGATGATGATTATTATGGAGATGATAAAAAATGAAGGTATGATATTGATCATGGTGACTGGCACCAGCCAGTGCCCATCAGCTTCGCCAGCCTTGCGCCACTATGCAAGCTGCGCTAATTTTTTTTGCTGTAAAGGAGAACACAAGACACTTATTACCCATGAGCATGGTGAGAAAAAGAAAGCCTAGGCGGCAGCCTCACGTGATTCTGCTAGCCTTGGCAATCCAACCTCCTTTGACGTCTTGGGCGCGGTGCCTCTCGGGTAGGATTAGGTCCATGACTGGTCGTGGTTGTTTGGACGCAGTAACTCTTTGTAGTGCTTGGCCGAGGTGCCGCTTGCCTGTCACGTGACCGGGGCCTATATCCCATCGTTGTCTCCTTTATTTTTTTGTGAATAGGCTTCAAGATTGTCTCGTAACGCTCTCTACTAGCCTTTTGTTGTTGTTGTTTTTTTTTTCATTTCTCTATGCCCTAGGGTAAGGTTAGGCCCTCAAAAATAAGTACTGCGTCGGAACCGGAGTCGAGCACCAGGAGCCGCGATCGCAAGAGCGCCTTCCTGTCTACAGCCTATCGTTCTCTCCTTTACTTCTTTTTATGAATAGGCTTCAAGGTTGCCTCGTAATGCTCTCTGCTAGCGTATCGAACCGTCAAGCAAGCATCGGTCATTCGACAACCGGCTGAAATTTGGCCCCGCATTTTGCGGAACTTCGCCTTGGAACATACGCGTGATGGCTAACGGGGGCGTTTTATGGACCGCATTTACAGAACACGCGTATTGAAAGGAACACCACCATATTCGCGTTGCGAGTGAGAAATCCTATGCTAAGAAAGCAGGTATTCGTTCACGATTTTTATCACTCCGTATATTGAAGGTCTTACGCAGGATAATTCGTAGGGATTGCCACAATCCCGCAAGAACAGAAGCGGGTGCACACATAACATTCTTATTTAATGTAGGAAATTGTGGCCGTGGCGACCAGCAAAGATACTGAATCAATTCTCTATGTGCTTGGCACATGGCGGCTGTGGGCTGTTCTTCTGTCATATTTTGCGGCTGGCTAGTACGACAAGACGTAAAGAGTTTTTCTTGATCGTTATCTTTTGAGAAATTGTTTCTGCAACGCCCATGCAACACATTATCATAACATGACTTGCAAATCGTACTCCAATGTAGCATTTTTTTGGAATTATTGATTTCCCACACGTCACCTAATCGATCGTACCTCCCTAGTGCGTTTTGTGCAGAGCCCTTTTCAATCGCTAACTCGTTCACTCAATAACCCACCCACACACACTCTCTAGTTCTCTCTGCATCAAATTTAGCGCACAGAATGACAGTAGATCCGAGTTCGCAAGCAACTGGATAAGAAACGAGGACAGCACTCACGCCCAAGGAAACAACTCGCAGGGTCCTGTTGGACAGGCGGCTCGGGTACGGTTTGAACAGTTGCGTTGTCGCGTCTGCAACAGGGTCCCAACAGGTGCTTCCATTCCCAAACGATCGCAAGGAGTACAGTGCCATCCTGGCATCCTGTATGCATTGAGAAAGAGGAACGAGCAAACACGAGTCCGCTTGCCTTTATATACAAGAATGCTGCCGCTCTTTATTATTTAAGGGCGGATGGTACACTAATAGATGACTTGGACGTTTTTGGCAAATACATCAACTACTTGACACCAAAAGCAACTCACAGCGTAGAACAACTGTTTAAATTTGTTTCTACTTCTTTCATTTGAAACTTCAAGCGAGATGGCTAAGTAGTTAGAATTCGCAAGACATTGATAAACACGTGAAATAATAAAGCATAACTGAGAAAAGATGTAGGCTACGGTGTGATGCGACACTTGTTAGGCAACTTATTTTCAAAGCACATCGCTTTACCTAAACAGTATTCCATATCATCCCCACCTGATTAAGAACATCAAATCTGCGACATTGTAATTAGCACCGAGGTGCCATCGTCTTTGACCGACAGCGAGAGGTCTGCGTAATTATGTACACACTCCCACAGCCTTGGCCGCGGACCTTTTCTCGCCGTTCAGTGCAGGTGTTGTGAAGCGACGAAGGCATGGGAAGCTGTAGCGCCACTTGCTCCCCGTCGAATCCCGGTAGGATGATCTCCTTGCTCCCCGGCGATGAAGAGGCCATGAGCCAATGGTTGCCGTATCCCGTCAAATTTCGCTCCTGCGGAAAAGTTTGCAAGACCTACATTTGGAAGAGTTTTACAGCGAAAGCTGTATGTCTAGGCGAAACGAATATCTGCTTGTCTCATGTTTCTAGAAACTTCTCCATAGGCTGCGCGGTCAGTTATGTCCTTCTCTACGTCACACCCAAGCGCGCGCTCCAATGGCAGCACCGTCAGTCTAGCGTCGCGCAGCATACCAGAAGCGAGGTAGAGAGGAGAAGTGAAGCAAGTCATAGAGGGACGCGTAGAGATGTTGCCGATGGCGACCGCATTAGATAAGGAAAAAAATGTAGGTGCGGCAAAAAAAAAAAAAATTCTGGGCCTCAAGGGCTTCACACGTTAAACCTGCTACTATTCTACATTTATTGTTCCCGCAAGATCTGGTATTTGCGTAACGTAGTTCTTACATCGCACACTGTATCCTGTTGTTAACGTTACCGACAGCAGTAATCCTGGTGGGGAGTATTGTAAAGCCTATCTCTGCAACAAGATGCTGGGAAAAGCGATGGGATCTTCCTACAGGAAGTATGCAGGGCGGCGTTGGTGAAACAGCGTCGCATTGTTGCCGTCATTCAGAAGACCACCAAAGACGGACAGCGTCTCTCTCCTTGAATGGCCGGCCACAATCGCCCCTAAGTGATAGAAACGCGTATTTAGTAAACAGACTTGCTTTCATCGTAGCATGTCTATGTCAAGGACGCCGCGCGAAAAACGCAACATTACTTATCGCCACAGTAATTAGAAATGTCTTCAAAGGAGCACCTGTCCGCATATGTCCATCATCATCATCAGCCCGCAGGCCCTGCGAATAAGTGACGTAATAATGACTGCCCAAAATTCTATAACTTATACGAACCTTCATACCCAACTACCTGGGTACACATGTCGTGAGTCACATCGAAAGAGGTAGCAAAGCTACAGGGCTACCAACCACAGTCTTGGGCCCAAAGCTTCCATGCAGATTCCCCAAGCTACGTTTTCAAGTCACTAACGTTATAAATATGGCACTGATTACTCATGCAAGTTCCACTGTGCTCCAGTGCAACGAGGGCTAGTAGCGATAATGCAGTTTAGTTGGTTCAGCATCGATACAACACTGGACCACTCTAATGTTATATTGCATAGTGTCAGGAGGTTTAACTGCGCTGTATTTGTACGCTTTGAGTTATCTTATCATCGCCTCCGAGTGATGGAACGTAACCTTCAATGTTTTAATCGATTTAATAACACCCCGTGAGAATAAATCCAAACTAGCAGAGAAACTCAAGGGAAGATGGTTGCTTCAATCAATGAAAAGATTGCTAAACGACATTTAGAACAGGGAATGTCGCAGGAGCCAACGTTTCGACAAGTAGACTCGTCTTCCGTCCTGACGAAGACAAGTCCCCTTGGTCGAAACGTTGGCTCCTGGGACATTACCTGTTATACACTGTTTTTAGCGATCTGTTCACCCGTGAGAAGAATGCATTCAATTATGCATAATGCATAGCATTTCAAAATAGCCATCATAATTATCGTCATCATCATCATCATCATCAGCCTGTTTTAAGTCCACTGCAGGACGAAGGCCTTTCCCAGCAGTATTTCCTATTCTGAGCGAATTCGTTCCACTTTATGCCTGCGAATTTCTTAATATCTTCGCTCCATCTAACTTTCAGCCTGCCTGTGTTGCCTTCTCCTCCCCTTGGTAACCCATTCCGTCGTTCTTATCTCTCGTCTGCATCACATGTCGTGCCCATTTTTTTAATTGGTATAAGAATATCAACTACTCCTGCGTGTTCCCTGATTCATTCCGCTCGCTTTCTATCTCTTAACGTTTCACCTGAGGAAGCAATTCAAAAATACATGTCGACCCTTTTAAACTGTCTGTCGGTATACTTTACGGATTAATAATGCGTGATTTGAACATACCCTGCTCCACCGTTGTAATGCGTCTCTTGTGAAGTAGAGCGCATGTAATATGATGGAACCTTCAAAAAATCGTATGGCCTTTACGTTCTTTGCAGAATTCTCCTGTTCTTGTGCGTGCACTCGGTGTGACGCAGTCAACGATATATTCTTTTATCTAATGCAGCACTGACGCGCACTGTACTTCGAAAGTGACGTACACACTTGAGCAGCGACTCCAGCTGCACCATTCATGCACTGGAACGTGAAATCTACTCCGCTGTCCGGCGACATGCTGAGCAAGTAGGCAAGCCTACCGTACAAATGCCGTACCCTTAGATGTTCCAGAGTTTTCTTGAGCGTGGACACCTTGGAAGCGAGTACGAGTCCGCACGACGATTCCTCGTCCGGAACGAGGCTGGCGTTTGCGAAGAAGGTGATGGCCGGTGCTCCTCCGAGCAGGCTTTTCCAATGAGCACGGATCACTGTGCAAGTTTGTAGTAGGGAAGTTATGTTAATATGATGTGGGACTAAACATAACGATCATTGTTCTGAAAAGTTCGGTATTCTGAAGTACGTTGTAGCTAAGTAATTTTACAATGCAACTCTATAGGAAGAGGGTGCAGGATTTATAAAACTTCGTTAATTTGAAATGTTCGTAAATGTGGTGTTGGTTGTAACGAGATTTTACGGCATGCATATGAGTTTGATTACGTTCAGCTTCAAAGAAACGTGCACGAATCTAATGTAATTCCTTGTCTGTGTGAACTAAAGGTGTCTCTTGATTCTGTTCAAGTCTGGTGCTTCTAGAACAAAATTATAATTTAATGATACTTTTAACTGGTGTCGATTAGTAAACCTGTTAATCAGAGGGCGAAGTGTTTGTGTCTCTAACATTTAGTCCGTTTTGCCTAGCCTAGGGACTGAAAGATGTTCTTGACTGAGTTTCATCTCTTTCGTATGTATTATGGGCAATTTCACGGTCGCACTTGCTTTGTGTCGTGTAACAGCCGCCGATTTCTCTTCAGTGCTGAACTAAATTGCATAAGTAATTGCTAGAAAATGACACAAACAGTCGCCATTCGAAGAAAAAGCACACCAACCTTTTTCGTCCGCAGGAACCACGATGAGTGTCTTTAAGGACAGGTTTCTCGCAAGCATGACCGCATGCTCCCACGAATCCAGTGGACTCGTATCTAAATACGACACATGACACCACCACCAAATGCTTGGATGATCGCTTGCAGAAATACGGGGAAAGCACTCCACGTCTACTTTCCTCTATACAGTGAAATCTTGGTATAACGAAATTCAGCGGGCAGCAACGAATTGTTCGTTATTCTGAAAGATCGTTATAGTGAAACCCAGAAATTCATCACGAGTGCTTATCTCCCAGTGACCAAAAGTCATACCCTTACAACGCTGGGTCAATGAACTCGCCCCAACCACTAATGTGAAACCTGGGAAGGCTCGAAGCCTACGGTGATGCGCAGTGTTTCCCACGGGAAACGGCAGCCGCTGCTAATGGACTTGCTTTACCGGGGCCACGACGACGACGTTACAAGCCGACAGCCAGGGGCGCATTAGCAGGAACTCGTTAGAATCACTTCTGACACGACAACCAGATATGCATACTGTCTGAATGCATTGCCTCCACGATGGGCCCACACAATTTTCGAAACCCGATTTAACACATTTCTGTTATTAATGCAATTAAATCCTGAATGTTCGTTTATTCTAAATTCGTTTAAATCATGATAGTTGCGTTGTTTTTTTTATCATGGTGTTTTTATTCAATCTTTTTTTTTTACCATAGAATGGCAACTTGCTTTACCCTGACGACAGCAGAGACACGCCGACAAGCCCAGACCCTGAGGTGATCCGCACTGAAAATGCACAGCTGAACATTAGACAATGCACGTTTACTTAATTCAGTCTGTGATTTCCGCACGAGGTCCATCGATGTCCACTTTCCGCACGATGTCCATCGTATCTGCGGCCGTGACATTCTCGACGCTGTCGCTGCCCCAGCACCCTCATTGTCTGTGAAAAAGCCGTTCCTTCCGCAGTCGTCGTTGCCTTCATCACCATGAATGCTTTGCACGATGACCCTGTAATAACCCTTGACTAAAAAGTCCGTGTCAAACAGCTTCGGCGGTTATACAGGGACTTTAGCAGCTACGTCCCCATTCTCCCGCAAGTAGCGCAGTTTTGTCATCGCGTGAAAGACCGTTAAACTGCACCCCTTCCCTATTTCTTTGTGTTACACTGAAACAATCTCTGCGCGCATGGTCCTCTCAACAGCAGCAACAAAAAAGTACTCGTTGTTCAGCTTTCTTTTTATATTTCGCCCAATGTCGCGTTTGCTATGGAGCGAGTTGCTATGCGCCCCTTCGCTGCGTCGTCTGTTTGCCTATCGCTCCGCTCGACGTGACGAATTCACTGCAATTTACGAATTTTCTCTCGTCCGAGTATGAGTTCGTTGTACATGACTGCTTTTAACATCACGCGGAACTAAATATAACGATCGTTATTATGAAGAATTCGGTATCCTGAAGTAGATCGTAGTGAAATAATTTTACATCCCAGCTATTAACAGTCGGTACGGGAATTCTAGGAAGTTCTTGACTCTGAAAAGTTCGCTAATGTGGGTCTCGTTCTATCAAGATTTCAGCTACACTATATTAACATTGTAGAAGCCTGAATGTTGTGCAAAACGTAACTTGACTACTGTAATATAACCATCTCAGCGGGGACAATACGATACGCCGCTCAAGTACAGGGGCCGTTTCATGCGGAACAACGAATGTAATCAATTTATTTGCTCTCAAGTTTTCACAATACAGGTACTGATTAAAATCATTTCTTAATTAACAAGTTAGGCACACCAAGCATGAGTCATAGTGATAACACGGTTTTTTGCAGTTGAAAAAGCAATTTTTCTCATTTATAATGCTTGCTTTCTGAGGCTACGGAAAAAAAGCAAGGGAGACGTCTTTCGCGACCATCTAAAATTCCAGAACCAATTTATCCGCAGAATTGCGAGAAATACCGAAACACGTGATGAATTACCGTACAGTTAAGCCGGAAGTACTTAAGGCCAGTCGGTCCATAAAATTAGCACACAAAAGAAAAGAATTGATTGATGATTGATTTGTGGGGTTTTACGTCCCAAAACCACGATTTAATTATGAGAAGTGCCGCAGTGGAGAGCTCCGGAAATTTCGACCACCTGCAGTTCTTTAACGAACGTGCACTGACATCGCACAGTACACGGGCCTCAACATTTCGCCTCCATCGAAATGGAGACGCCGCGGCCTGGATTCGATCCCACGGCCCTCGCATCAGCGGCCGAGTACCCACTAGACTACCATGGTGGGGTAAAGTTGATTGATTGATTTGTGGGGTTTAACGTCCCAAAACCAGTTCTGATTATGAGAGACGGCGTAGTGGAGGGCTCCGGAAATTTCGACCACCTGGGGTTCTTTAGCGTGCACTGACATCGCACAGCACACGAGCCTCAACATTTTGCCTCCATCGAAATGCAGCCGCCGCGGCCGGGATTTGATCCCGCGACCCTCGGATCAGCAGCCGAGTACCTTAGCCACTGGACCACCGTGGCGGGGCGGGGTAAAGTTGACGTTTCTCTCTACTGTGTAGTAAGGATGCCTATTATACGAAATAAATAATTGTATCATTGAGAACTGTCCGAAGCAATTAGAAATGATCAACGAGAAACTGTTAGTGCTCCCTCGATGTCCGCTTTGTTTAAGCGTTATCATTACTACAGAGAAAGGAATGTGAATGGATGGTTGTCATGCCGGTCGTTATATAATTTTTTTTTGTTAGAACCACCAGAGTCTCATAACACAACCTAGAAAATCTTGAACCTGCGTAATGAGGTGGTTATTGCATGTGAAGAAAATCAAATTATGTAAAATGTCGATTGAATCTAGAAATAACTTTCAGTGTTTACAAAAGCCATCAAATATGGGGTGAGAGCGTTCTTCTCTTTTGGCCGCCAAACAACGCTATATTTTTGGTGAACTGGAAGGGTCGAAAAGTGTTCGGGCAGCTTTACACATGCATAGAAATGTGATCATGATATTTAACTTCTTTCACATAAAACGTGAAGACACTTTCCGCCTCCACTCTTGACATGCATTAAGGACTAGCTGAATTAATCTGCATAATATACATGAAAAACCTATTCGTCAGTGTGCCGGTTTCGCTGTGATTATGTAAACATACTTCGCGAATATCTCTTGAATATACATAAGTAAAGGCCCCTGCGTGACAATCATTGTAGGAGGTAGTGCTGAAAAGCTATGGATAATATATCTACAAAAATATATTTCATGTGGCATAGCAGCCCAGCATATATTGTTCTAAATCGCTGCAATCGCAGCGAGTAGCTAAGTATTACACAAGTATGTCCCAGAAACTGAAAACTGGTTGTTGTTGTTGTTTTTTTACCTTTGCTGACGTATTCAAACACGGTGCGCGATGACATTCCGCCTAAGGCATTTCGTACCTGTCACTATCAAGGCGGCTTCTCTGAGCGGCTTTCAACGAAATATAGTTTCTGTCGATAAGCCGAAGGTGGTGATCGCGCTTGACACGTTAGCTAAGATGGCGCTCTTTCACTTACCTTGCGACGACCCAGCAGTGACCAATGTGAACAAGATTAAAATCATGTCTTCACCGGTACGAGAGAGCAGTCCATAGAAACTGCTGCATAGCGCGGTCCGTGAGGAAGAATAACCAGCTGACGCCACGACCAAACTCAACCTCTCGCTCTCCTCGTCAAAACAACAGTCCCTGATGAAGCGACATCGATAAAACGAGAGATTTTGTTATTGCTTGGTTCTGCAGACGCTGGCCTGGGGACTCCTTCGGAACAATATGGAAGTGGGAATGACGCACATATTCGTTAGGACTTGGATGAAGTGGAGAGCGAGGGAAACAAGCTACCTCTTGTGTCCCTCTAACGTTCGTTTGTCTCACATTTGCCCAGCTATCGTTCTGACGAACCTGTCATCAAGCATTTTGCTAACTATCAGAATCGTATTTTTCGTCGGTTTCACTATTTCGCGGACGCTAATACAATGCCAGCAGAGCATATCTGTTGTTGAATCACCCTTGAAGTGTGCCCACGTGCTTGTGACGAGCTATCAACACAAAACAGAAATGGACGATTGACGCCCTTGTCTTGGTACTACTACGGTTCGCTTTTGTCCGGTTGTTTCCAGCGTTAGTAGGAAGACAGCACAGCCCTAAAGAGCCTCGTCGGCTGACAGCTACATCGGAAAGGCCGAAAATTTGCAGGCGTGTACCATAATTGCCACCTTTTATTGCACCTTCTGGAACATCAAAGAGGGACGACATGGCCACGGCCACGTTCTCGAGACAAGCTACTTATCGGCAGGTTTTGCTCGAGCACTCCTACAAGGACTGAGCCACGCCCAACCTGATGGCTGCGGCTAATTGTACCGGCTAGCTTTTGTCGACACGCGCAGAAAGCTCGTTTATTGATTCGTTAGGCGAGCGGACCAGCAAGTGCGTTGGCTTGCATCCAAGCGCTAATGGAAGTGTCTCTTATAGAGAAATCGATCTCTCGTGAACAGAGAAATTCATAATTATCGCGGCTTTACGTGCCAGAACCACGAGATAATTATGAGAAGCACCGCATCTATTTCTTGTAAGGAACAGACCGACCTCACCGCATGATCTGCGCATGCGCGAGTTCCTACGAGCGGCGGCGCCGCCATCTTCGTTGTAGTACAACAATCGCAGCTGGCGCAGCTGGTGCCATAAATTTATTGGCGTTTCGCAAGACTCCTTGATGTGGACGACGCTTGAAAGTGTGGGGACGATGCGTCCGGAGCTCTTATGTTCGTGTTTTATTTCAGTTTTACGCGCAGGGTAGCGCTCTTCAAGAATAAAAGGACATGGTTTCTGACCATGTCTCGTGCAAAGTGGACGCCAGGAGCACTGAATGGTGAAAAAGAAATAAGAAGACGGGTCAGAGAACAAGAAAAAAAGAATAGCTCTTGGTGCTCGTTTTGTAAAAGCAAACACTATATACATGCACAGCCTGCTGAAAATAGAGGACTTCGGTCACAGGGATGCGTTATAGGTGAGCTGATGTCAAACGAATGCTGCGAAGTAGGTTGAAGGTGCGTCCTCCCTACCGGAATGGCGCCTTGCCACGCACCGTTAGCGAAAACTTGTGGACCGCTGCAAACGTCGGGGAAATATCGTGAGCGACAACATATTTCCGGCAGCACAAAGGATAGGCGAGTCCACGGGTAACTTTGGCGACAAGCGCAAGGCCACGGATAAAGCGGCAGTTCCCTCGGCTCGCCGCCTTGACACCTTGAAGGCTCCGCGCTGATATGGTCGCTAGGCCTGTACCGCTTCAAAACTGCAACAGACGGTACTGCAGTGTGACTCTGAGCCACTTACGCTTACAAGATGATACATTTTGTTACTGGTATTGTCGCTTTATCTTGTGCTCGTAATAACACTACACATTTTTTAAAGTCCCCAAATAATTTCCGCGATGTCGCCGTGGCTAAGATATCGCCATGCGCTGGCGGGACCTGTATATGCACTGCAGTTAGGCTTGGCTTGTATGAAAACCTCGTTCACGCTAGCCACCTGTCAATCGTCATCGTTTTTTGTAAGTGGTCAGTCTTATGCAGCTTATGGTGATCACTCTTCGTCAGACTGCAAACAGTGAACACAAGCTGTTTGCAGCATGACACCACTGGCGATGATCGCCCTGACAAGGGGAACAAAGAAATGATTGCTGTCGCTGATCGCCACTTCGTTTAAGTGCCGAGTGTGTTATGACGCTTTAGCGCACTGCTGAAGCGCCATGCATTAAACAAACAATTCGGAAACACTGCTGAACAAGTACGTGTACCGTGCGAGCCGGTCTAACTGGTGCATTCATTCCTGGCGAAGCTTGACATCAGCTCGGGAACACATGAAATCCTAGACGTTTTAAAGGCAATAGTCTTTCTTGGCACACTTGAACACAGAAATTTTGGTCTGTCTGTCTGTCTGTCTGTCTGTCTGTCTGTCTGTCTGTCTGTCTGTCTGTCTGTCTGTCTGTCACACAATTCAACCACCCGGCCAAAGTTTAAGCACTTGAGGCCCAGCCATCTTGAACTGGTAGCTGCGTTCGTACTTGTGAACATTGTCAATCAAAAAGCAAATATTACGCATATATGAAGCACATCAATTCGTAAATATTTTTTGTTGCTGTCATATTAAGGGGGCTGTCACCCCGTCAAGCTACTCATTGCAGTAGCTGTTTTGTGACTGCTCCTTTCTTTCTGTGAAAGATAAATAAATTGTGAATTGAAATGAAAGTTGTTGATGAGCGCGCGTTGATGCGTTGCCTTGTCCTCGACCCACCACCCACTACTTCGCTCGACCTACCCTATCGCTCAGCCAGTGCAACGTGACACAAAGTTTTAAAAAAATCATTGCGCCGTTGGGGCTTGTTATGTACTTAGTTTCCGTTGTGCACTTTGCGTAAGCCCCGCCACGGTAATCTAGTGGCTATGGTACTCGGCTGCTTCATCGAGGATCCCAGGGTCAAGTTCCGGCTCCGGCGGCTCCATTTCCATGGAAGTGAAATGTTAAGGCCAGTGCACTGTGCGATATCAATGCATGTTAAAGAAGTCGAGGTGGTCAAAATTTCCATAGCTCTCCACTACGCCACCTCTCATAATCATAGCTGGTTTTGGAAGTAACACATCAGAAATCGACTCAAGTACATTGTCCGAAGGCACCACCAGGGGCCTTCCTATGTGTATACATAAGTGTTGGCTGAGCAACTGTTCTCCGGTTTCGACTTCTGCGTGGCTACTACGCTGGAGCGGCTTACGCCCACATCATATGGGCGACGAGGGTAAAGGGGCGTAACCACCTGATACGTGCCACGTGTTTCTCCGGACTCGCACAGCCGCCTCCTGTTCCTGCCAGCACCTGGTCGCCCGGCTGTTCCTCGGTTGCAGCAGCTACAACTATTCAATAACTTGAGCCTCACTTCAGAAGCGTCTGAATCCTCAGGAAAGCGTCGCAAGGCTCTTCTTATCTACAGTCTGGGCGTCGAAGGCCAGCGCATTTTCTTCACGCTACCTGCGATAACCGAAGCCGTCAAAGAAGGTAAGACCACTGCGGATAAAATTCTTACGAAACATGATCAGGAAGCGAGCGCTGGACAGGGAGCAAAACGGATAAGCGCAATGCCTACGTCGTTTGAGAATGTTGTCTGAGCTTTCACAAATCACTTCAGCTGTCCAAGCGAACATCGTCGCACAACCTCACATCTTGCGCAGTCGTCTCCAGCAGCCACGCGAATCTGTTATCGAAGATGTAGTTACATTGCGAGAGCTTGCTGTCCCTTGTTCGTTCACTACTCTGGAATATGCGCTTCGGAATCAATTCGTGCATTTATTCGCAACATTTGCACGAACACCTACTGATCGAACCTCTCATTTCCACGCTCTGCGCCGATCGGCACTCAGCTTCAAAAAAAAAAAAATTACAGCATATCCACGGAGTGAATGATGATGAGTGGGCGAAGCTCGGGAGGTTCATCGTAGATCGTGCCGAGTTCCGGATTAATTTAGTTAACGCGCACGCTACGAATCCTCATGGTTCAACTATGCACAAGTGAAATCTCCCACCGGCACTTCATTGCAAGTCAAGATCCAGTGCCTATATATATATATATATATATATATATATATATATATATATATATATATATATATATATGGGTTGCCGGTGAACGGTTCTCCAACTCGAGCAGTCGGTATTTCTCAATCAAGAAACTCCCTAGAAGACGCTGCCTGCGCCAACGTTGTCTCTCGCGGGTGAGGGCGCGTTCTCCTTCTTTGCGAGCTGGTAGAGCGTTCATCTAAGAAAGAGCGTTTCCATAGACAACGCGCGCCTTTCGCTCTCTCTGTCTCTCTCTCTCTCTCTCACAAGACAGCATGCGCCGAGGGCACGCGCTGAGGGCGAGGGCGAGGGCGCGCGCCGAGGGCAGGAGGCACGCGCCGAGGGCGAGCGCGTGCCTCCTACCCTCCGTGCGCGCCCTCGCCCTCGCCCTCGGTTACGCCTGACATAGGACAAGGTTAGACTAAGCGGAGCTTCGCCGCTAAAAAAAATTCGAGATATTCAGCAATTCGTGGGCACGAGTGTGCAGCATAGTGCTGCAAAGAGCAACGCCCATTTTCACTTTCTTGTGCGGTTCTAATCAACACTCGGCTAGGTCTTTCCGCTGCCCAGCTAAAGGAAAACGCTGTCGCTTCTGCGGCCTGACTCGTCAGGCTGAGTCGGTACGTAAAAAATACCGACGCGCTGCTTCTCTTCGCAAACTAAGCATTCAATATTGTAACGATGGCGCAAGTATGGTGGTTGTGACCGCGTTCACTCAAACCGTTATTAATGTGGACGTTGTAGTGGAAAACACTAGTGCCATCTTCTTAGTTGACTCGGCATCCGCAGTTTCCATAATGTCGTTTGACCCATAAGTTGATTGTAATGAAGGTGTTATTTATTCTGTACCTTTGTCGTGTTAGCACGTATACATCGGCCGAACCAGCTGGTGCTTGAATGAGGGACTAAAAGGACACGGGTAATTAAAATGTCAAAAAAACATCTCTGGACTTTCAGGTATCCACTATACCAATTGTGCGGTTGCACTCCACTGTCCAGAAACACGGGAATCTCAATAGGGCAAAAGACAGTGACTCGCGAAATTACTGAAGCGTTCGAAACAGAGAAAATGAAAAGTAAATGCATGAGCGTTCCCTCTGACCCTCTGTCTCAGAAAGAAAAAATTTTGGGCTCGCAGCCGTGATGTGCCTGGAACCTCCTGCCAATGATGACCGTCATGAATACTGCTCTCTATTTTTTGTTTTGTTTCTATGGTTTGTTATCGTTGCAGTTACAACGTATACAAAGAGCACGTGCTCTCGCACGTGCTCTTTGTATACATTGTTAGCTGTGTGTCTGTGTCTACCCTTCTTTAGTCCACGACTTGCTGCGCTACCCTGTGTGCACAGTAGACGGTGGACCAGAACGAGGAGCGAGGAGGAGAGTTTGGACAGCGTAGTAGCGGTAGTAGTATAGTACAGCGTTCTAGCGTACATCGCACATCGACGTAGTCCACCGAGGTAGTCTAATGGTTACGGTGCTTGAGTGCGGACCCAAAGGACGCGCGTTCAAATTCAGCTACGGTGGCCACATTTCCGATCAAGGGGTAATTGTTAAAGACCCATGTATTTTGAGATGTCCGCGCATGTTAAAGAACCCCAGATGGTCAAAATTTGCGGAACCCTCCGCCAAAGCGTGCCTCTGCTTTTAGGGGCGAAGCTCCTCTTAGTCTAACCTTGTCCCGCGTCAAGGCTGTTTCACATGCTGCGATTGCAGCGACGAAAATCGTTCCAATCGCTCTGTTCGCTCCCGTCGCTTAATGGCGGTTTCGTTTCAGATGACTTGCGATTGCAGCGACTGTTTTTCCCGCGACAGTAGCGACCGGCTATCTTCAAATGTATTTAAATAACCGTGTGTTATAATATTATTAACTTTTGTTTTACAGGATTGAAGAACATACATGTATTGTAATTTAAAAACGGCTGCAAGTGGGTAAATTATTTTGGTGTGCGCAACAGCGGCTCCCGCACATCAGTAAAGACGTGAAAATAGCGGTGGCAGCGGCGCAGCAGCTGCTTCGGCTGCTTCGCGTCGTGAAGAAAAAAAAACATTGCGCCGTGGATGTAGCCGCGTAGGAAGGGTCCGCGTATTCTTCTTCGAAATCGTCGTGCACGCGAAGCATGATCCTCCGTGTTCAGCATCAAGTTGTTAACGAATGGTTCGTGTATCTTGCTCGCAAGTGCCTACTACACTGTAGTGCCTCCGAACCGGACGACGCCGGCATCTGACCAAAGCCCACATTTATGGATCTGCAAATGATGTATATGTGTGTGTCTGTGCACGGAATACGGTTAGTTGGTGTTGTGACCGAACGCGGCAACACGCATGTAACCGAAAACTCACATCTTGAAGGCCGCGAAAAATGACGCCTCTGTGTGTGTGTGCGCGTGCGTGCGCGTGTGTGCTTGCATGATGTTGAATAGTTTGTTTTGTGAACATCGATATCACGGATCGTCCGTCGTGGAATCTGTGGTGTGGATGTGTAACAACTAGCATCACAAGTTTATAAGGAGCTGCAGCTGCAGTCACCTGTGTTGAAGCCTGTATGTTGCGTCACTACATTGTGAAGACACGGATGTCGTTTAGTTTCCTAATGCTAGTAGATTACTGGGAGTCTGTCCAAAGAAGCAAAATACGTTGCACTCCCCACGCCGTGCACGAAATGTATTTTTGATGTATAGTCTTATAACAAGTTAGTAGCGTAGTCATGCACTTAGAGCTGTAGTAGACTGTTCCCCTGCTATGCCTCTTTTCTGCTAGAATCGAATCGTTTGCAAAACAGAAAAACAGCCAATAAGGGCCTGAATTGAGTACTATCTCCAAACAGCCTATATATTTAGATACGTGGTTTTACTGCAATAAAAGGATTCTGTCGACAAGCAGAAATATTAACAGGGCTCACTGTGTTTCTGTGACATGCATTCATTGTCTAATGGTTCAGAAACCTATACAATATCATAGGCGCTCGGCTAGGCCAGATGCTTTTAGAAAGGCCAAAAGCGTTTCGTTGCTTCTGAGCCGTTGGACCGTGAGGACGGTTGTTTAAAGATTGTCTGTTCACAAAGGGACGATGTCGAGCTTGTGAAGGACTCGGTCTAAGCAGTCAGAGTTCTCAAATGTGGGCAGGGCACAAACCAGTGATCTATGGTCTCTGGCATCATCAGACAGCACACGCAGGACATATCAGCCATTCAATGAGCGCAGAGTAGAGTCGTAAATGCCACTCCCAACCAAATTCGGCAAAGAATCGAAAGCCTCAGCGGTGCAAACAGCGGAGTTTCGAGTTGCAGCTATGGGTTAGCCGGTGCAGTCTGGTGCGCCTCGTGTATGGGGTATTCCACTCAGTTAAGGACATGGTACGCTTCTGGAGACTCCAGCGTAGGTGCGGTTCTCAAATATTCTGCAGCTGATAGCAACAACTTGTCCTTCACGTCAAAATTTCAAGTATTTCCGGTGCCCGAATTTTCGCTTCCGCAGATTTTCCCGTGGTCCCTTTTCGCGTCTGGACGACCGGATCAAATTAGGACGTCATATACAGTTTGTGGTGCAGTAACACTGCCGCGCCAAAACCGTCGACGGAACAAGCATAAATAGGGCAATACAGCAGCGCTTGACAAGAAAAAAGGAACACTGGAATGAGTGACCTTCGCGCACATAATTTCGTTGTGAATAGCAGACAGCCCGGCAAGCAAAGGCGCGGCCGCTAAGCCTCGTGCGCATAAATCGCTTCAATGTTACCACGTTCGCGTTCAATTTCTTCGGGGAATAAAAAAACCTCCCGTTCCAGCGTCAGTTTCATTTCCTATCCCCTCACAAGTTCTATGACGTGATGTCGGCAGAGTGAAGTGCTCTCATATCTACTGCGTGCAGCCGTATCAGAGAAGAATGAATTCAAGTCACGACGTTTCCTGCCTGGAGCGGCACCGTATCACACTGCACTAACGAACATCTACGTGAGCGTACGTGTACAACCTGCTCTAAGTCAATGAAAGTCGATCCCAGCGAATAGCCTGCTTTGAGGTTTGTATACTCCAAGCTGATGTCTTGTTAATTTGATCTCACATACGGCACAGTTTCGTAATGCAGTTGGATACGTTGAGTCTCCTGTTCTTTTTCTGTTTATTCATCCATGCGCGGTTACCTTTATTGCCATTTTTGGAAAGTTTACCTAATGAGTGTCCAACATCCTTCGAACCTTCGATACGACGGTCCGCAGCGCCTTTTCTATATCCACTGAAAGATGACCCATTCATGTTGATTTTTCGCAGTCGCTCCCAATCGACTGTGCATTAAGAGCCATTCCCTCAAGTGAGGGCTACAAAAAGAATTTGCGGCCTGCTGGATTATTCGCCAGCTGCCGATCACATGTAGTTGCCTCGCTTAGAAAGTGACCTATATCACGTGGCCGTTAGTCATCCTTCAATTCCAGAATACTTTGCCTAAAATGCAGACGCGTACTTACGAGCACACACGGGGATGTACAGCTGTCATCACGGTTAACTAGAACGCTTTGTAGCGTGGCCTGGACCACTCGCAGATAGGCCAGCGCCGCGTAATGGTGAGTGCTGCTGCCTAAATAATATTTATTTAATTATATATTTACTTAATAAGTAAATAAACATTATTTCGGCATCAACATCCACCGGCAACACGGCGCTGTACTCATGCCAAGTGGTCCAGTCCAGGCTACAAAGCGTTCTACTTAGCCGTGCTGACGGCCGTACGTACATTTTAAAGGTGTGACCTGTCGCGGAACAAAATCCTGGCTACGCCGTCGACGCGGCACAATTAAGAGCCACGGAAGGCAGAATTTGAGAGACGTCTTGAATTAGCAACGACAGGCCGTACTCACCGGCATTTTGTATCAGCTAAAATATTGTTCCGGCCGGAAGTTCCCGATGCAGACGACGCCAGACCGCGGCACCTTCGCGCATGCTGAACGTTTACGTTCACTCTTCCGAAAAAGTTTCCGACAAAGTTTCGGAGACGTCTTCACCGTCCGTTTGATATAGTTACCGCGCACAAAGTTTTGAGACGTCATTCACCCGAAATCAGAACCTAATCCCTCAATAAGACGTCGTAAAGGTTTGTTTGCTAGCTGCGAAGGCCTCCGCTGTAACTCCCTTTGGCAACTATGCAAATACTAGTCGCTTCTAGTTATTTCGTAGTCCTTGCGAATTGTGAATTGTTTCGTTGTGAGAAAAGCGGACGCCTTCCAGGTGCATTTTTAATCTAAATTACAAATTCCCTGTTGCATGCAGTGCAATAATATCTTCATGATATGCAGCAGGAACATTGTTCACAATAGTCTCCATCATTGTTCGGCGGCGCGTTCTTTAGTCCTGTGACTAAAGAAATCGTTTAGCCTTATTCTGAATTAAACTGTATTAGTGCAATTTTTCTCTCTTCGCCATGGTTTCTTGTGTTGCTGTCTTTCTATTGCGAGGCACTCGTCTGATTGTAACAGGAGCATGTTTCTTCGAAAACACGGAACCTGTCATGCTTCATGTATTGCGCATATTCTATGCGGCTTGGGCGTTGCTTGTGAAAACAAAATAAAAAAATTGGCAGATCCCACGTGCAGTGGGAATCAAGGAAATGCGAAGCACGCATCAGGCACGTAAAATGAATTTTGCATTGTTGTCTCGCTATATGAAGTTAACGAAACGGCCGCAAGAGCATCAAGACTGTGGCATGTAAACCATGCCGCTCATACACGCATGTCATGATTCTGATGTTATGGCCTCTCATTTATGTTCGTCATGCAGTCTTGTTGTGCCATAGCAATTTTGGTATACATCCCATTAACGAAACGCGTGGCATGTAAGTCATGCCGCTTATGATATGCATGTCACGATTTTCATGTTATGACCTGCCATTTATGATCGTCATGCTGTCTTGTTGTGCTATACCAATTTTCGTATGCATATCATTAACGAAACGGCAGTACAGCGCCAGGAATGTGGCATGTAAATCATGCCGCTCATGACATGCATGTCATGATTTTCATGTTATGACCTGTCATTTGTGGTAGTCATGAAGTCTTGTACCATAGCAATTTTCGTATACATCCCATTAAGGAAGCGCCTGGCATGGAAATCATGCCGCTCATGACATGCATATCATGCTTTTCATGTCGTAACCAGTCATTTATGTTCGTAATGTAGACATTTTGTGGCATACCAATTTTCGTATACGCCCTATTAACGAAACGGCCAGGAGAGCACCAAGACCGTGATATGTAGATCATGTCGCTCTTGACATGCATGTCATGATTTTCATGTTATGACCTGTCATTTATGTTCGTCATGCAGTCATGTTGTGGCATGCCAATTTTCGTGTAAATCCCCTTAACGAAACGCGTGGGATATAAATCATGCCGTTCATGATTTTCATGTTATGACCTGTCATTTATGTAAGTCATGCAGTCATGTTTTGGCATACCAATTTTCGTATACATCCCATTAACGAAACGGCCAGGAGAGCACCAAGACCGCGGCATGTAAATCATGTCGCTCATGACATGCATGTCATGATTTTCATGTTATGACCTGTCATTGATATTCGTCATGCAGTCATGTAGTGGTATGCGAATTTTCGTATACATCCCATTAAAGAAACGCGCGGCATGTAAATCATGTCGCTCATGACATGCATGTCAGGATTTTCATGTTATGGCCTGCTATTTATGTTCATCATGCAGTCATATTGTGGTATACCAATTTTCGTATGCATCCCATTAACGAAACGGCCAGGAGAGCACCAAGACCGAGGCATGTAAACCATGCCGTTCATGACATCCACATCATGATTTTTCAGGTTACGACCTGCCATTTATGCACGTCAGGCAGTCATGTTGTGGCATAGCAATTTTCGCATACATCCCATTAGCGAAACGGCCAGGAGAGCACCAAGACCGTGGCATGTAAATCATGCCGCTCATGACATGCATGTCATGATTTTCATGTTACGACGTGTCATTTATGTTCTTCATGCAGTCATGTTGTGGCATACCAACTTTCATCAACATCCGATTAGCGAAACGGCCAGGAGAGCACAAAATCGTAGGCGGCTAGATAGATAGATAGATAGATAGATAGATAGATAGATAGATAGATAGATAGATAGATAGATAGATAGATAGATAGATAGATAGATAGATAGATAGATAGATAGATAGATAGATAGATAGATACGCTTAAAGTCGCCAATGTTCGCTAAGAAATGCTTCGCATTCAAAAGGTGGGGGGAGACGGATAGGCAGTCCAAATATTAAAAAAAAGTGCGTCGGTATGTCCACATTTACGCGTTTTCTCACTTTGTGATAATGTCTGTGGGATACCAAGAATTTCTACGAAGTTCCTTGACTGGCCTCCAGTCACTTACGAAATGCTAGTAAACAACCGGCTCAGATCCCTCCATGTCCGCTTATACTTTGAGGCTAGCCGTGTATGTTGAAAGCGAAATGCCGGGGCGAACAAGGGGTTATTGCCATTTTCTCCGGGTCATTACAAGCTATAGTAAAGACGGGTGCTGCCGTACACACTTTATCGAAAGCTCTTCGCCGCTCTCGTTAACGCATGTCTTAAAGGAGTTTTCTGGTAGAAGCTTACGGCTTGGGGAACCCCGGATACCCTCACTCGGGAATCATGTCAGGCGGCCGAAATCTACTTAAAACTATCAAACGCGACCACAAACTGGTGCGACGAGAATGTTGAAAACACATTGTGAAAGAATAGGATAAAAAATGTGGAACGGTGTGATTACGTGCGAGTTTTTACGTGCCAGGTCAAAGACACGGTTATAAGAATGGCCGTGGTGGAGGGCTTCGATAATATCGACCACCTGGGGTTCTTTAACGTGCACTGACGTGGCACAGTACACGGGCCTCAACATTTCGTCTCCATCGAAATGCAGCCGCTGCGGCCGGGATTGGATCCCGCCACCTTTGAATCAGAAGGGGGAGTGGTATCATACACGTTGTGGCACAGAGGTTCAAAAAGACTATGATTGCCGTTAAGGTCGTGTTCGAAGTGTTAAGCACGCGTTCTATTCTCTGACGATTCCTGCTACTGATGAGCTAGCAAAGCAGGCTGCCAGCCAAAACATAAGCAAACCTTGTTGAGTACAAAACTAATGTTGTGCATGTCATACCGCTATCTTTCATCAAGAAGTATGTAGCGGTGCGGACGATACATGAATGAGAGATTTCTAGAGCATGCTAGCAATGTGCGAAACTATGCGTGCCACGCTAGACGCTATTGCGCGAAATCTGGGTCTAAACACCCAGCGAACACAATACTATGTTGTGGAGAGAAGTACTGGACCCGTGGAATTAGAGGAGCCGCGAATATTGCAAAGCCTTCCATGCAAGCCTCGTGTGTGAGGCACCATCGGTTGATTAACGAAAAAAAGAAATTCTCTTAGCAACAAGTGGTGAAAGAGTCAGTGGAGACGGCAGTATAGCGGGGCTCATACTTCGTTTTAACTTCCTCTTCCTATCCTACTTTTAATATGGCTTAATAGGTGCCATTTTCTCCGTTATCATGCCTTATTCGGTTTCATTTCACTTTTGTTCGCGGATATGTGGTGTGAAGTGTTACAGATACAAGTCAGCGGGCTGTGACTCGTCCCCATGCGTAATGTGCCTGAAGTTCCTTTATTGCTTGGTTCCCATGTTCAGGCTCAGTGACTCAGTCACTTCCGTGGCCCGTCGCCAATACCCCTCTCGCGCTTGAGCATTACTTCTACGGCTGAAGCGCCACGCTGCGGCTGATTAGATGTAAAATTACACGTGGAGGATGGTGTGGTGCTCGTCGCAACTTGTTGCGTTTTACCGAGGGCACGGACGATGTCGACAACCCATGCTGCATTTCCTCGGCACAGTCAGGGGCTGAGGGTTGTCAGTGGCTGAAGGTTGCGTACGAGATGGCTGCTTCATTGTGTGTGTGAGTCGGTAGAAATCAGAACCGCATTTTTTTCACAAGTGGCCTTATATGGAGCTCCTGCGTATGCCGCGTGCGCGAAATGCATCGCGATTCTGGAAACAGCGTCAATTTCGTGTTATCTTTCAGGCGTTCTAGATGCATTGAGTAGGCCGGCGGGAACTTCAGTTAGCTCACTTCAGCATGTCCCGCCCATCCTTTCAAAGTGTCGCCGGATGTTAACCGGTGACACTTTACCGGATGTTAACTGAACACCGTTCCGGGCAGCGGCCTCTCGTGGCCTCCCGGTCAAGTATGTAAAGGTTTGCTTGCGCAAATTCGCCGCTCTCGCCGGCCTGCTGCGGGTCCGACGCAATAAGTACCAGGTGATAGTGGCGGTATGCATGGTGTCATTGCTGGCGCGCTGGAAACAGGAGATGTATGCTTCGCTGGGAAAGGAGAAATATTGGGTGCGGCATTTCAGACGGAGTTGAAAGCGTGTCTGCAGAAGTTATCGCACCGCTTAATGAAGCGCGATGTGATCGACGCGTCTGCATTCAGCGTTTCCTAAGACTCTAAACTGCACAACGTTCTCAGATGAGCCACTGGGCAACGGGTTTGAGGTTCTGTCCTGTTAGGGAGGCGGTGGCCGTCCTCAGGGGGACGTCAGCTACTGACGCGCTAGATAAGCATAAGCTGAAGAGGTCACCTCTGCAATGGTGTAGATTCACTCCAGGAGGTTTCAGAGAGCATTTCCACAGCTCCAAGCCACAAGTCAACCAAGACCGGCCAGGAGTTTCTCGCTCCTATCTCAAACTACTTGTTCGCAGGTTGGGGGCGGGTAACTTCAAAAGAACATTGGAGGAATTGAGGCACAAGATTGCAGAGCAGTTCATGGTATCATGTCATCCGGGAGCCTTCGTATTCCACAAACGCTGCGGCGTAAAGACTGCGACTGAGCTGGCAGAACACGCTAGCCGCTATATTGAAGCCTAAAGTCAAAAGCAGGTAACACAGAAGAAAGAATCTAGTAGGAGCGCGGATTTTGTTTGTGGGGTAAGACCAGTCATCCAGGCGCTAAACCTCACTCCATTGTTTGGAGTGAGGTTGCGCACCAAAATATAATTCATGCAAGGTTCCGGCAAAGCACAAAGATAAAGACGCGCGAAAGAAGCCGAAGCTATCTCTCGGAATAGTGACACGTGTGTGAGTGCACCGTCCATTGACCTCTTAGATAAGGAGACGGCATTTCTGGTTGGCCAGGGCGGAGAATGATGTGGCGCCACTGTGCATGGATAAATAGGCGGTAGTTTCTTGAAAATAAAGTTTTGAAGTTAGCGCATTGTAATGTCGTCCTTCTCATGTCCTTGTCTCCTAGCGCTCAACATGTTCTCAGAAGTAGGATACTGCATGAGCACACTGCTTCTTTTGCCATTTGCTGGTGCGAAGACTCTGTAGCCAGGCATTGCTGCGTTTTGTACTCTGCAATACGCCTGCTTAATCTTCTGCTCCCATTTTACTCTAGAAATATTATAAATACTGATATTTTGATATCTTCTTTAGCTCCTTCCTTTATTTTCCCGTGCTTATGTTTTTCTCCGCGTCCGGCCTCCCTCCTTTCATCACAATAAGGGCTTTATGTAAACTACTGGGGGAATCGGAAGTACTGATGTTACGAAAAAGGCTTATGAGGATAATAAACATGAAAATATCAGGAGAGCTTCACTAACGTACAACCTGGGAAGGCGCGAAACATATCCCGGATAAGCGTCGTAGAAGTTTTGTGTCAAATCTGACCCGTTCTCTCGTCCCCAATTACATTCCTCACCTTCACCCTGCCGCTGGATCCAGTCGTCCATTTCTTTTTCCTCGCCCAAGTGTTTCTTGGCCTTGAAGTCCTGAGCAACTTTATTAGAGCACTCATTGTGCAAATGCGACATTCATGTGTCCTTCATGCTTCTGAGTGCCCAAGGTTTTGGGCACTCAGAAGCATGAAGCAAAAAAAACCTCGAGGAGCTTGAGAAGCGCACGGAAGTGCGCTTCTCAAGCTCCTCGAGGATTTTTTTCATCAGTTGCTTAGTGCACTTCGCTGTATTTAGCAGCGATCCATATTCATCGCCATCAAAGCCTGCGAAGATTACCTTGAAGCTCTCTTCAGCAGCAGTGGCATACTGAACATGCCTGTATCGCCCTGTGGACGACCAACCTTGTCATGAAATTCTAGCTTTGGCATTTGAGTGCCAAAGTCACGTTGAGGTCGTCGCGTTGGTTTTGTAACCGGTGTCACTGGTTGAACCCCGCGAGATGTTGCACAAGGCTGAGCCGTAGAAGGCGGAGATGAAACATTGCGCCGGTCTATATGATGCTCGAGCACGGCCAGTGCGCCGGTAGCAGCGTCTTCATATTCAAGAACGCAATCATTCTTCTACCAGCTGCTCGTCCATCATGAAGGCCTCCAGCTCAATGTTCTGCGCAGCTAATTTAGCCTTCCCGGCCTGTAATCGGCTATGGAGCGCATAAAGCTCAGAGATGTCGAGCAGTTCGGATTTGACGAGTTCGGTGACCTCCCTCCCCTTCCTTGTGCCTTCGTAGCCGCGAGACGCCCGCTTGTTCTTGACACGCTCCATGATGGTCTTGTTGCAGCTTTGAATCAAGAGCTCTGATAGCGAGGGTTGGCTTCCCGAGTCTTCGGCACCAAAAACGATGTGGGAAGAGTCCTTCCTGCAGCCTTTGTTGGCGCTGAGTGTGGTGCCGATGGCGTGCAAGAACCGCTCACAGCACCAAAGCCTCATCCCCACTACACCGCCTGGTTCCTTTCAGTCCTCAATGTGCCGCGCACTATTTCCAACACAAGACAACTGTACACTCAGCTTTAATGCATTCTGTTATAACATATTGAGCTAAGTAATTTTCCGAGCATTAGTGACGCATACACAAACCTCTCGTATGGTAGCGAATATTTGTTTTCTTTCATCCTAAACCCCTAGCGTTTTCCCTATGAGCCTCCTCAGGTGTAGTCTACTCAAATATAGGCGCTATTCCGGACGAGATTCTTTTACAGCGTCAGCTGCTATGAGATCACAACGTCGGCCGTTTTTGGCGCCGCAGTTGTCCGCTGCCGCCGCTGGGGTCCGTAAACACCGTCGCGTTAATTTTAGAAAAAAATAACCAGGACTGAGGAGGATTCCACCCCACGTCCCTCAGCGTGGCAGTCGAGTATTCTACCGCTCAGCTACGCCTGTGCTTGAAAAATCATCTCTAAAAGACCTAAACAGGTATAAAGCCTGCCGAGGAATCGCATTAACAAATGCAATGTTACGTGAAAAAACAGTCATACGCCACTACACGTCACGGAAAGTGGATTGCACAACGAGTGCGGGGATCATTTGAAAGAACACAGGGGTGCATGCTTTGTAGCTCTGAACCCATTGCAGAGCATCATCTGCATCATTACGAAGCAATCTTCTTCAACTTTACCGTCATCATTATTAAAAAGCGCTGCCTCGTGAAGCAGCTTTGTCGTATCGTGCCATGCGTCACGTGACAAGCGACGTGCGCAGCCCCGACAGCAACCTGACTTGGCTCTTGTATAAACCCGATGGCCCTTGGCCAAATCCCCAAGCGTTTGCAATGGCCTCTAAGAAGGTCGCTCCTCCAGCTTACGCTTTCACTGTCCTGCTATTCCGCGCAGGCCTGGGCTCTTCTTCGCTGACCTTTACGCTTAGCAAACGCTTAGGTGCCTTTAAACAGAGGACTCCCGCAAGCCACGAACGAAGTCACTGCACTGTGTAAACAAAAATGCCAAACGTGACATTCCTTGAGCCACTGGAAGCATTCGTATATTGAACTAAAGCAGACATTTGCAGCACTCGGGAAAGTTCAGCACATGGGATACCAGGGTGTAGGTTTTAAAAAAAGGCAGTGGCTATATATATTGTCCCTATGCATCTTATACAGATAGCTGGCGCGTACGCGAAGCATGTACCGCAAAGGAAAATGCACGTTTAGCGTTTCTGCTCTTTTTTTCTTTATATTATTTAGCCGATGCGATTCTGAGGACGAGGTCCAAAAATGCACACTAAAGGTCGTGGTTGAAAACGGTAAGTCAACATAACTTCTGTAATAATATCTACATTGTTCCATGCCGCTAGTTTCCCTAGGTATGTATACGCGTGAAATAACAAAATTTGACATTTGTCATAAGTTCATTACGCCCTAAATACTTCGTTAATGTGTGCGCCGTGACATCAACCGAGAAAGCATCAGCAACACGGACAAAGGGACGGCGGAGCCCGGAAGTGCTGTCTCGAAATCGCGCCTCTGCATTCGTTCTCATTCCACCGTTATTTTCCTCTGCCTTCGTGGAGCTTGGATGCGCGCTTTGGTCGCTTCGAATAACTTACATATGTATACCCATATACTGCGGCTGCCTCAGGTAACCGTTATTGCGACCTCTTTTAAGGTTATACAGCATATATTGAAACAAGGCGTGTTCTCCTGGCGACGCTTGGTGATGCCATGACTAAGTAAGCCTGCTCAACTAGAACGATTTACGCAGCGCGTGCGGCACAAGTATCAACGTCTGCTTCCACACTGACACAGAGCTGGTGCCAATGTGCTCTGGTACAATCACTCCCCTCTCAGAAAGTCACCGACCCGGCGACCTAGGGGAATGGCACGATAGGAGGGTCGTAGTATGGTTTGAGCCGTTGTACGTGCACCGTTTCACGCCCTCGGCAGCTCTCCTCGGAAGACTTGTTCAAGCGGCTGGATGAGATAGTTCACCGGGAAATTTCCGCGCGAGAACACGGTAGGGGCCATGGTAGTGCGAGATAAGCTTGGTGTAAAGTCCAGGAGTAGTCGATGAAACCCAAAACCAAACCAGCATCCCCGGAGTAGTGGGCATGAAATGCAGCGAGGTCACGGCCAAACTTCCGCGGTTATTGGTCTTGCGTGGTGAAAGATCGCGCGAGTTGACAGCACTCTCCGCATAGGCAGCTGTTTCTGAAGCAGGTGTCGCCTCGTAACACCGTGTCGGTAGGGGATAACGGCATACTTTGAGGAAGGCGGTCCGCGTTCCTATATCATAAAGGACGGAGAGAAGTCTGTGGTGGTTTGTGGCGCATAGTTATAAGAGCACGTGGCGAAAGGAAGCAGCTGATCCGAGTTTCACGGATCTTTCGGAACAGTACATAGCGAGCATACCGCCGAGACTGCGACTCAAACGTTCAGCCATATCGTTCGTATGGGTATGGTGGGCGGACGTGGTGCGGTGAATAATTCGACATTCGTTTAGCAGATCCTCAGTGGCGCTGGAGAGGAAAACACGGCTGCGGTCACTTAGCAGTTCGCGTGGTGCCCCATTTCGTAATATCAGATTACGCAATATGAAGCGGGTGATGTCTTACGAGATAGCTCATAGTGCATACATTTAGGCGTACCATGTGATGTGGTCTGCGGCGACTACTATCAATCTCTTGCCTTTGGTGGTATTGGGAGTGGATTACAGAGATAGATTCTGGCGCGGTCGTGCTGGGCAAAGTAGAGGTTGCCGTGTTAGTAGGTGGTAGAGCAGTGCTAGTAGATGGCGTCTTGCGTCGCTGGCATGCCGGGCACGACCTAACAACCAGAAGCCACGTGCGGTCGTAGGTGACATAATTGCGTCGGTACAAGCATTCGTTCATCACAAAATCTTGAGCTTCACGACGAAGGGATCGCTCCAGAGATCCTTGCGCTGTTCAGCCGACATGTCGATGATGCTAAGAGCGAGCGTATCGTAAGTGCAATTTCGTGAGTGAACAAGGCCGGAAAGCAGCGGTGAACGGGTTAGGGCGTTAGCCTGTGAACGTCTGTGTTCCGAGCGATAAACGAGGCTTATGTTGTATTCCCGAAGGCATAACGCCCAGCGAACGAAGCGGGCAGCCGGGTCTTTCATTCACAGCCATCATAGGGCATGGTAGTCAGTAACATCAAACTGGCGCCCTTAAATGTATGTGCAGAACTTGCCGATTGCCTAAATAATTACCAGACGTTCTTTTTCGGTCGCAGGATAGTTTGATTCTGCTTTTGTTGGGGTTCGACTCGCATATGCAGCAACGTACTCGTCACAACCATATTTTCGTTGTGCTAGAATGGCACAAGAACCTACGCCGCTGGCATCCATGTGACCTTTAGTAGGCGCACTACTATCGCAGTGGCGCAGTACTGGGGGCGACGTGACAAGCCGCCTGAGCGCCTTGAATGATTCGTCGCAATCGGAATTGCAAGCCGACAGGTTGGCGCCTTCAGAAAAAAGCCAAGTGAAACGGGCGATGATGGAGGCTAAGTTACAGAAAAAACGCCCAAATACGAGCTCGAACCTACGAAGCTTCGGAGCTCCTTTAGCGTAGTGGGCTTCTGGTATTAGGCTGCGACGAAAGGTGCACGCAGACTACGTGGCTAGCACGCAATCGGTACTTTTCCGAGTTTAATTTCAAGCCGGCGTCTACGAGACGCTCAAGAACTTTCTCAAGGCGAGCGAGATGACCCTTAAAGTTAGCGGAAAATATTACAATGTCATCTAAATAGCAAAGGCACAAATGCCACTTAAACACTCTGAGAATCGTGTCCATCATCCTCTCAAGAGTGGCAGGCGCGTCAGAAAAACATCGCATTACGTTAAATTCATATAACTCGTCATGGGTTGCAAAATTCGTTTTTGGACGCTCCGCGCCAGCTAAAAGCACTTGCCGCTATGGGCACTTGGCGCAAATCAAACGGAGTGAAATGTTAGGCACCTTGACGGCGATCCATATTATGGCCTTTTGCGGCACATCTCAGAATACGGCCCCAAAGCATCGTCTATTTGTGGCAGGGGATAAGCATCATTACGCGTGATATTGTTGATCTGGCGACTAATCTATGCGAAATCTGATGAAACCGCCTTTCTTGCACAAGTACGACAGGAATGCCCAAGGACAGTGGGAGGGCTGAATCACGCCACGTTGCAGCATGTCGTGGATCCACGTTGCCGCATGTCGGCCTCTGATACTTTACACGGACGCTGGCGCATTGCTGCATGGTGAGCGGTATCAATACAGAGCACAACCGTTGACGCGCAGCCCAAAGAAGGTTGTCCGATATCTACAAAGGCATAAGCAGGAGTTCCTTGGGTCGCGGGCAATATGATGAGCTGGTTCGTGAATGACTTTGGTGGAAATGGGAGCGTCGGCGCGAAAATATGCCCGGCTGCGACAAGGGCACTCGCATGGGCCGAAATATCGCAGACGTAGCAGTTGGGCCTGTTATCCGAGGAACACTAGGGTTTCACGGGTGGTCTCGGAGGCGAGAAGGGTATGTTCGCCGGGCGTACCGGACGTGGCGGCGTTTAGTAGTTGACTGGTGCGCTTAGTGGAGCTCGCGCTGGTTAGGCACAAGATTGGGTAAGGTCCTCAGCGTACGTCAGTGGCGCAGTGACGTGCGCAGGCGGAGGAGAGATTGGATGAGCCTCAGAAGCTTTTGCCTTGGTGACAGCCGGTCGCTGTCGAAGACGGAGGAGGATTGTTCCACCACTTGAGACGAATCCGTTGCCATCATCTGGGCTACCTGAATATTTCGCCACTGCCTCGACGGCAGGCCCTTCGAAGTCCTGAGCGACCACGACGTCTCGTGATGGCTAGCTAACTTGAAAAATCCATCAGGACGCCTGATATGATCGAGTCTCAACCGGCAATAATTCGAGATCGTACAAGTGCGGACGAAAGCCCTGTGACGCCGAGTGCTTGTCTCGCGCCTCTGTCGACCCGCCGCCGCAGGAAGACCATGACAATGACTCCTTCTAGGGACGTAAATGCCGACGGCTTCGCCGAATGATAGCGGGCTCACCCAGAGCTCGAGAGCCTTGTGGAATAGCTGGAAGGCAAGACCGTCGTTGTGCCGTGGGTATTCAAGCGAGGACTATGGAACGACGTTCTCTTAAGGAAAAACTTTCTGCCGCTCCGAGTCGACCATCTCTACGTGGTGCCTTCAGCGTTACGTTCAGAGGTTCTCGAAGCTTTACATGATGACACTACTTCCTAAGAATACCAACCCGTCCACGGTGCCTGGGTCGGGACGGCGATTCGATGACGGACTGAGTGGAAAGCTCATGCGGCGTAACTTTGTGCCGTACAAGACACTCCGACCCTGTGATGAACATGACTACGAGGTCGTGCGGATGGCTTAAACGGGCAACTTAAGTTTTCAGTGTCCGCTCATCTTAATGAAATTTTCAATATGTATTTCCCCTCGGTACTGTGATAATATGTACCAAACCAGGCGTTTGCAAGTTATTTGGGTTTCCTGGAAATGAATTTTAAGATATTTTAGCGGGTTCCCCTGCGGGCCACCCTGTGTTCTTGACGTCATCACCTTCAACGCTGCCTACCCGAGCCCGCGGGCCCTCAGAAGCAAAACGGTGATACTTGAGTGCTCAAACTGTTGCTGTCAAGTTCAGGAGAATCGGCATAACAATACATCGTCGGATGATCATTTTTCTGGCGCTCGCTCCATATTTCTGATAGGGGGCAGGCTGCACGGCCTCATCAAACCTACAACTGCGTTTCTACATGGGAAGCCGGCAGCTGTTGGCAACATCGACGATTTCTAAGCAAATTGTTTATTGTGCACTGGATAAAGGCACGGAGTAGTAAAGAAAAAAAAAGAATAAGTCCACAACCCCGTATAATTTTGAGAGCTCTGTTAAACATATACGAGAAGCTTTATCCGCTCTCATGAATAAGGAGCCCTTCGCGCTCCTTTTTTTAAACGATCTGTTTCTGAGTTTAACAGGTTCGACCTTGCGGAGGAAATGGGTGCTCTGTAGGTTTGGGGACGGGGACCATGGTTCTATTCTTCCTCAGGGTGGAGTGGTCCCGAGGTCTGCTGTGCTAAATGGTAGCTAGGTCCTTCTTTTACCCTGAAAATGTCCAGGAAGTCGCACCAAAGCAGGAGTGCTTCCTTTGGGCAGATGTGCGGCGGCGGATCGGTCCACTCCTGCACGGTACAAGGTCGGAGCCCTCCCAGGGGAAACAGTGTCCTCTCGCATCGTGACGAAGGCATAGCAACTCCACAGAAGGCGCTCCGCCGTACCTCGGGCCGGGCATTAAGGACACCGGCTCCGGGCTGCATTTTTGGTGTTCGGTTCTTTGCATACTAACACGTTGAGTGAACATGGTTAATCTTCACTTACTACTGGCTTCATTTGCATTATGACCCATTTTGAACTTCATCTGGAGGAGGTTGGAGACTATGTAGTCAAAGAAGTCTTAAACGGATACTGAAGCAAACTCTGAAATCTTTCCAAAATCCTGAAAATGAATTTTCAGTGTGCGATTACATAAGAAAGAATGTGTAGCTTAGCGACTTTTTCACCAGATTGATTACTTTTGACGTTATTTTGAGTTTTTCCCAAGCTTCCTGGCCTATACAAATTGGAAGGCGTCATGTCACTCCTCTCCCCTCAGACAGCCAGCAGTCCTGCCACATTCTTTTCTTTCAAAGCGTGCGCTCACACGTCTGCCGGTGTGGCAGTAGGGTGTTTCGGCAGTGGTGGCTTACCTTTACAGTAAGATAGGTTTTGCACTAAGGCATTGGAAGTGAACTAGTGACTGACTAGCAGTACTTTCATAATTCTGTTTCAATGAGAACACTCATGCAACTAAAGGAACTTTTGAATGCAAGGTCTCTGAGACTGCGCTCGTGGCAGCTATTACGGAAGCCATGTTCGAATATATCTTAGTAAAGAAAACTGCTGTGAGGTGTTGCTACTAGGGCTGCTTCTGCTTCCAAGGCCCCAAGGGCTCCTGTAGTCTTGTTAATTGGGTACCTTTAAATGTATAGAAATTTATGGAAAAAATAAGTTATTCTCATACTTTGCTATCATAGTTGGCACGTAGCAATTTTAGTCTCAAAGCTGCGCGAGTTACTCGGTGAATAGCATAACGGGATGAGATGATGAAAGGGGCCGATATTTGTCCAACCGCAATGCTACAGTGTATTGTGCATACTGTAGTCTCTGGTATCTAGGCATTCCTTACACTGGATTGAATGCTTCAAAAACAAAGGCTGTGGAGAAGGATGCGTAGGACGAAGAGATGAGCTTCCCTAACATTTCAGACATCCCATGTGTAAGAAGTCCTGACGGAGATGAATAGGCAGAGCAGCCATGCACTGGGGTGCTATGACGTCAGTGCCGTGTCAGCCAGTGGCCACTGGGAGGTAAGGAACTATTGAAAACAGCAGAAAAGGAGATGCTTTTCGATCTTTTTTCAAACCAGCTTGTATTTGTCATTTTAAGCTGTTAAATCTCTTGTACTGATTCAGAATAACACCCGCAAAGTTATCATTCCATATGTCGTACGACGATTTATTATCGTGCAGAGGATGCTGATGCTGTTGGTTCGAGAAGGCAGTCGAGAGCCAACATGACGCAACACGAAGATCACGCGCACAGCGACAAATGCCAATGCGCTTCTTCTTCCTCCTCTTCACTACAGTATCCCCCCGGTGAGAAGAGGAGGCAACCTGGCGACTTAGGGTGCTGGTAGGATAGCGGGGTCATAATACGGTTTAAGTCGGCTTACATGAGCCATGTCACGACCGCGATGCCGGTGGTCGGCAGATGGTGTCGAGGGTTCGATGACATAGTTAACGGCAGAGGTACGGTCTACGACGCGGATAGGGCCATCGTAGCGAGCAAGAAGCTTGGCCGAGAGGCCAGGACTGTGAGGTGGGACCCACAGCCAAACGAGGGAGCCAGTCTGGAACTGAGGTGTGGGTATGTCGCTGTTATGGCGCAGTTTCTCGCGACTTTGGGCGCTGGTCGTAAGGGTACGTGCGAGTTGTCGACAATCTTCTGCATATTTCGCCGCTTCAGAGACCGGTGTGCATTCGGATGTATCGGGTCGGTATGGCAGCATCGTGTCCAACGTACACGAGGGCTCTCGTCCATACAACAAAAAGAATGGCGAAAATCCAGTAGTGGCCTGTGTCGCGGTGTTATATGCATACGTCACGAACGGCAACACGGTGTCCCAGTTACTGTGATCCGAAGCAACGTACATAGTCAGCATGTCACCTAGTGTGCGGTTGAATCTTTCTGTCAAGCCGTTCGTTTGGGGGTGGTAGGCTGTAGACTTGCGGTGAATGATGCTGCACGCAGCGAGAAGGGCTTGTATGGCTTCAGAGAGGAACACGCGCCCCCTGTCGCTGAGCAGTTCTCGGGGTGCTCCATGTCGAAGAACGAAGTTCCGCAAGATGAAAAATGCGACCTCGCGCGCAGTGGCGGCTGGGAGCGCTGCAGTCTCGGCGTAGCGCGTCAAGTGGTCGACGCCAACAATTATCCATCGGTTACCCGTCGAGCTGCAGGGAAGTGGCCCGTAGAGGTCGATGCCGATGCGGTCAAAGGGACGATGTGGACAAGGCAGCGGCTGTAGCTCTGCAGAAGGGCGCTGTTGAATTTTTCGGCGTTGGCAGGCCGTGCAAGCTCGAATGTACTGACGGACGAAGTTATACATTCCATGCCAGTAAAAACGGTGCCTTAGCCTGGTATACGTTTTCAGAACACCGGCGTGACCATTATGAGGAGCATCATGGAAATAAGCGCAGATATTGGAACGCATATGCCGTGGTATCACAAGGAGCCATTTCCGGCCATCGGGCAAATAATTTCTGCGGTAAAGTATGCCATCGCGCACAGCAAAGTGAACGGCTTGGCGGCGGAGTGCTCGAGAAGAGGGTGCGACGGATGGATCGTGGAGGAAGCTTAACATTGCCGAAAGAAGTGGATCCTTACGTTGCTCCGCTGGCATATCGGTGACGTCGATGGGTGACAAGGATACGGAAGGTGTTGACGCAGAGGCCAATTCGGGAGGTAGCGGTGATCGAGAAAGTGCATCAGCGTCCGAATGTTTCCTGCCTGATCGATAGATGACGCGGATGTCGTATTCTTGCAAGCGAAGCGCCCATCGACCGAGGCGACCTGACGGATCTTTTAATGAGGACAGCCAGCAGAGGGCATGATGATCGGTAACTACGTCGAATGGACGACCATATAAGTAAGGACGAAACTTGGTGAGTGCCCAAATGATGGCCAGACATTCCTTTTCCGTCACAGAGTAGTTGGCTTCTGCCTTCTTTAAAGTACGACTTGCGTACGCGACGACGTACTCCTCGTAGCCATCTTTCCGTTGCGCGAGAACTGCACCAAGTCCTATCCCGCTGGCGTCGGTGTGTATCTCTGTTGGTGCTGTAGGGTCGTAATGGCGAAGGATCGGCGGCGAAGTGAGCAGGCGACGTAGTTGCTGGAAGGCTTCATCACACGAAGTTGACCACGCGGAGATGCCGTTGCGAGCAGTAAGCAAATTGTTCAATGGTGCGATGATAGTAGCGAAATTCCGCACAAAGCGCCGAAAGTATGAGCAGAGGCCCATAAAGCTGCGGAGTTCCTTAAGAGTAGTGGGCACAGGAAACTCTGCGACCGCGCGAAGCTTGGCTGGGTCGGGGAGCACACCATCCTTCGACACGACGTGTCCCAGTATTGTTAACTGGCGCGCAGCAAAACGACACTTTTTGATATTGAGTTGGAGGCCAGCAGATGTGAGGCAATTCAATATCTCACGCAAGCGAACGAGGTGCGTCGGGAAATCGGACGAGAACACGACGATGTCGTCGAGATAGCACAGACACGTTTTCCACCTGTAGTTGCGAAGAAGGGTGTCCATCATACGCTCGAAAGTGGCGGGCGCGTTACAGAGCCCGAAAGGCATTACGGTAAACTCGTACAATCCGTCGGGTGTGATGAACGCCGTTTTCTCGCAATCCTCTTCAGCCATCGGCACTTGCCAATAGCCGGAGCGAAGATCTAAGGATGAGAAGTACTCCGCTCCTTGTAAGCAGTCGAGTGCGTCATCTATCCGGGGCAGTGGGTAGACATCTTTTCGAGTTATCTTATTCAGCCGACGATAATCCACACAAAAGCGTATTGACCCGTCTTTCTTGCGTACCAATACCACGGGCGAAGCCCAAGGACTGTGTGAAGGGCGAATGACTCCACGTCGCAGCATATCGTCAACCTGCTCGTTTATGACCTTCCGCTCGGCTGCCGACACGCGGTATGGTCGCTGACGTAACGGAGGATGCTCACCAGTGTGAACGCTGTGAGTGACGTTCGATGTACGTCCTAAGGATGGTTGGTCACAATCAAATGAGGAACGAAATTCCTGAAGAAGCGCGAGCACCTGCTGGCGGTAAGAAGACGGCAGGTTGTCGTCCAAAGCAGCTTGTAGGACGGCCGCAGCCGATGACGACGACGACGGCGGCGACATTGAGGATTGGGGCGATGCGCACTGTGTGCGAGAAGTAAGGGCGTCGAGCTGGTAACACGGCGTGTCGTCGGAAGTTTCGAGAACGTGAAGCGGGTCAATCGCCTGAACACGACCAAGTGACTCTCCGCGCAGTAACGTTACGCTGTACGGAAAAGGATTGGAAACAAGCATTGTTGATAATCCGGATGTAGTGGTGAGGATAGCGAACGGGAGAGGCAGAGCCTTGCGGCGTTGAAAAATAGGCGACGGCGCAAAAAGTACGGTAGCATCTGGCTCGGCGGAACAAGATACGGACACAAGCACCGACACTTCGGGCGGGATGTCCGTGTCCGACACAACAGTGAGCTTGGCGACTTTTCTTGCAGAAGGGTCAGGAAGCGCGAAATCAGCAAGCGGGAAAAGCGCTACTTTAGCACGGGCACAGTCTATGATGGCACGATGATGAGATAAGAAATCCCAACCGAGGATGATGTCAGGTGAGCAAGCAGACAACACAAGAAATTGCACAACATACACGACGCCATCAATAACGACCCTTGCGGTACACGCCGCAAGCGGTGCAATGTTCTGCGCGCTTGCGGTACGCAGCAACATGCCACACAACGGCGTCGTTACCTTACGCAGTCGGCGACAAAGTTTTTCGTGTATGACAGACACGGCTGCCCCTGTATCTATAAGCGCAGTTGCGGCAGTTCCTTCGACCATGACGTCCAGTAAATTGCGTGGTGACTGTGCAGGCCTTGTAGAAGTCGCGACGCTTGCAGTTCGTGCCTGCGGAACTGCAGCAACTAGTTTCCCTCGCTAGGTGACTGGCGGCGGCGCAAGGGGGACAGCGAACGACGACGCGGTGACGGCGAGCGGTGGTTGTCGAAAGGCCGCCGAGAAGACGGCGAGCTGACTGGGTCTGGGTCCGTGCGCGTGGCATGCGCATTAGGATTGTGCGGATACACATATCCAGGCGCTGCCACTGCTGGGCCAGCAGGCAGCATACGGCGATCACAGAAGCGCGCGATGTGGCCGGCGAAACCGCAAGCGAAGCATATAGGTCGGTTGTCGCGTGTGCGCCAGGGGCTCTGGACGGCATGGGTTCGCGGTGGCATTCGAGGAGGCATAGGAGGTGGCGACGTCTGCGGTCGCATTGCGCAGGTAACATGAATGCCGGCGATGCAGGTCGTGCTGCGGCTGCAGCATATGTCAGCGGTGCAGCCACGGGAGGACAAGGTTGAGCCATGGGTTGAGTCATGGATTGCGCCAAAGTTAGCGACTCAGCAAGTTCTTCGCGAATGGCCCTCCTGATGGGCGCAGCCAAAGTCGTGTCACGCTGAGGAGGTGGATCGCTCACAGGCAGCATTGACAGTTGCCGCGCCACCTCTTCCCGAATGAAGTCTTTAATTTGGCCGGGAAGTACCGCATCCGACGACAGGTTGGAGGCGAGCGTTAGGCTTGAGAGAGAGGGGGCGGGCGTAACAGAGCTGCGCGTAAGGACCCTTTGTCGACGCAGCTCATCGAAGCTCTGGCAAAGAGTGACGACGGCAGCGACAGAAGTAGGGTTTCGTGCGAGCAGCATTTGAAATGCGTCGTCCTCGATGCCTTTAAGTATATTCTTGACTTTGTCCTCTTCGCTCATGCTAGGATCGGCGCGGCCGCAAATATCCACGACATCTTCTATGTAGCTCGTGTACGACTCGCCGGGTTGCTGAGCGCGCTGTCGTAGACGCTGCTCCGCTTGAAGTTTTCTTAAGGTCGGCCGGCCGAAAACTTCCGCGAAGGCTGTCTTGAAAACAGACCATGTTGGCAGTTCGCGCTCGTGGTTGTGAAACCACAAATTTGCAACGTCGGCGAGGTAGAAGGACACAGCGTGCAGTTTCGCCGCATCATCCCATTTGTTGTGTTCGCTGACGCGCTCGTAGGTGGATAGCCAGTCTTCAGCGTCGGTCTCACCTGCGCCGCTAAAGATAGGGGGGTCCCGCTGCGGCTGGGCTCCGCCGCAGACGACAGGAGGGACGGCGGCGGCTCCAGGCTGATTGTTGGCAGGCTCAGTCATGGTAGCGGCTGATGCAGTCGGCAACCTTCGGCTGCGTAGCTCCAGGATGAGACTCAAGGGGATACCCAGCACGTTCCACCAAATGTCGTACGACGATTTATTATCGTGCAGAGGATGCTGTTGGTTCGAGAAGGCAGTCGAGAGCCAACACGACGCAACACGAAGATCACGCGCACAGCGACAAATGCCAATGCGCTTCTTCTTCCTCCTCTTCACTACACATGTAACATTCTCTCCGATTCCACAGCCGAGCTTTACGGAAACAGTGTCAAAATCAGAAAACGTCACGACGGAGACTGCAATTTTAAACGAGCCGCATTTATTATTACCAGCTGAGCTGTTGGTCTCAGCACTCTGCCTTGAGGCGTTCGATGAAATGTGGGCCATTTCCGGTGGCAGTGCACCATGGGAGCACCACAGAGCTTCAGGCACATGTAAAGAGAATGGCAGAGCAACTCCACGGAAGGCGTTCGCGTACCGGTCCTGGTCACAATGCCCGATCATTTGACGCGACGTGAGAAAACGAATTTTAACAAACGTGTTAGAGAGAGCGGCTTTAGAGGGTCGTTGTCCCGATTATTTAATTGCAACACTTCTATTAACGAATGAAAGGGAAAGGATCAACGGCTCGTTTCTGCGTTAGACAGAAGCTAATGCAGACAACAGACCCTAATCAAAAGGAAGGCATAGAGGTCATTAAGTGCAGCTTTAACTGCAGTGCAGTAATCGAGGCACTGATGAAAAGGAATTGTTTGAAGAAAAACTCGTAATAAGCTCAGAATAAGACCATGCTCTGCTGGACCCCTTCTAGCAAAAAGAGCGTTGCACACTCGCCGCCATGGCTATATGAGCGACGCTGGCCAAAACAGGCAGAATTATACACAGAGCAACACAAATTAATGTGGGCGGGAGAACAACCGCCGTTGTAGCTGAGTCGTAAGAGCATCGGACACGTTATCTGAAAGGTTGTAGCTTCGGTCCGTACCGACGGTGCGTGTTTTTTAGTCCGCTTTAATTCAACCGCAGATAAACCACAATTACTACACTACTGTTAAATATACCGTAATGTCCTTTATGCCTTCTGTGACACAATGTGTGCTGGCTTCATTACCCCTTGCATTAATTTTTTTTCCCGGGTGACCTACCTGTATGTGCGGGCTGAAATATGTGCGTGTTTGTGTGACACTCCTTAATGTTTTTGTTTTTTTAGGCAGTCCTCTGTGCACCGCAATAACCTTTCCACCCTGTTCTGTAATTAACTAATGCTATTGCAGTTATTATGCCGTACTCTGCTTACTTGGACTCGCTTTTGTCTACTGATCAGGTGGTTCCTTTAATCTCCGAAGCCCATCCTAGTTGGTGCTTCCAATGAGGCTAAAATTTATTTAAAAGATTCTATTAAATAATCATATCTGTTTCTCCCACTCAGGGGCCGGATTCACAACTCACGAATAAGTGACATTTTTTAGCGTAAGTGGATTCACGAAGCGAGGAAAATGCCGTAAGTGGCAGTAAGAACATAGCACAACATACATAAAACAGGCAGTAAGAACATATCACAAGATATAAAAAATAGCAGTGCAAATATGCGAGCAATACTTTCGCGGCATATGAAAACATACACGCACGAAATGTACTTATACAAAGTATAGAAACATACGCACACAAACTTTACTTACACAACGTACGGAATACAGGAAAGTAAGTAGAGTGCTAATGTGTGTCCAAATATAAGGGAGCTGTTAGTGGCTGTTCGAACATGCACGAGTCACGCTCTGAGACGATGGCTGCCAGTGAGTTATTCCATTCCTCCATGGCGACAGGAAGAAATGATTTGGTAAATACAGTGGTCCTACCAAAAAGTTCTTGTCTGCTTCGGGAATTAGAGGCGACGAGAATAGCGGGTGGGAGGAAGTAACAGAGAACCATGTAGGTTAGGAAAATAGCTTATGAAAGTTAGACTAGAGAAACTAGAGAAAACTAGAGACTAGAGAAAGTTAACGTGTTTCGGCTAGGCTCTGCAAGTCGAAGCACTCCTCAATGAAAGTTATACTTGAGGAGTGATCGTAATTATACGTAATAAATCGGGCAGCTCGAGCTTTAAGGGATTCAACAGGTTAATTAGATAGGTTTGGCGAGAGCTGCAAATAGGGAATGCGTATTCAAGCTTCGTACGAATGAAGTTACGTCGCAGACATGGCGTCGTATACATTATGTGTGGTGCTGGTCGCGCCCACACGTAACCAGACCACACTTTGCGTGTGGCTGCTGGTTCAACCCACACGCGAAAGCTGAATTTCGGTGGAGGCGCAATGTTGAGGCCCATCTACTGTGCCATATGGCAACCCACACTAAAGAAACCCAGGTGGTCTAAACTTCTGGAGCCGTCCACTACGGCGTCTCGCAGACCAGGTCGTGCTTTTCGGGCGTAACTTCAACCCAGCTCGATAGGGGTGGTGTCACTACAGCCCCACAGATTTTTATCACATATTTGAGCTTTTAGTGCTGCTCTTACTTGTGGCCTTGCTCTGTAATAGCGGTCTTTCAGGTCATATGTTGCTGCAAGTTAAAGAACCCCAGGTGGTCGAAATTTCTGGAGCCCCTTCCTACGGCGTCTCTCATACTCATATTGTCGTTTTGGGACGTAAAACCTCAGCAATCAATAAACAATCCTTATATGTTGCCAGGCTCCAGCAGTAATTTCATGAACGAGAACGAGGAGACAGACAGTGACGATGAACAAGAGAAAGAAGAAAAGGAAGACGAAAAGAAAGACGATGGAGCAGAGAAAAAACACGCAATGGAAAACTAAAAACGCCGAGGGCAGGGGCCGGGGGCGCGACATATGCTGGTGTTTTACAAGCCAAGAGCACGGTATGGTATCGAGGCACATCGTGGTAGAGTACCGCATATTTTACCTCCTGGAGTTCTTTAACGCGCACTGATAGCGTACAGTAGACAGGCCTCTATCATTTATCGCTTCCATCGACAATGCTACCGCCGCGGCCTATAGTCTGTTTCAGTAGTTCCGTGCAGCACAGCCAAGGCTACGAGGCCATCGAGCACAGAGTCCTTCGAAGCGAGACGAAATTCCGTTGTTCGGACACGCACACCTCGCTTCATCTTCCTCCTTCCAGGGCTGCAGGTGCCACTGCAGCACCCGCCATTGGCAGACGACGAGCCGCGGAAGGACACGTTTAACACGTGTTCGTCCTCCGGATTGGTCGAAGAGGGCTGTAGCTTCTACAGCGCTGCACGGAACTTCTGAAACGGATTATAGATCGAAGCCACGTCTTTCAGGTCAGCAGGCAAGCACCATAAGCACTAAGCCACCTTGGTGGCCTGTACGCGGGCTTTTAAACAACCTTATATTGTCCTGCTAACGACAGATCAATATCGTGTAGTTAACAGGCTGATGTCAGCTACGTGAAAGTTATTGTTCTGTTAACGATCAGAAGCACTTGTAGTTCCAGCGCGAGGCATTAGTATAAAATCATGTAAACCTTTCCAGGGTACCTTTAGAGGTGAAACTCAATCGAGCCAACTAGGAATTAGTACCCTAATTTCTCGTCGTAAGACAAGGCATTAAAGACAAAGTTCACAAGCACATGTTCGCAGCACAAAGGTACAAGAAAATTGATGTGGGTTTCACAAAAAGACAATACGCCTAGTGGTCGGAAATCGGTCGTGGCCTGTGGGCCGAACCCTAAGCCGATGTCCATGAGTGTTTCATTATCAATTAACAGGGCCAGTTCGATTTGTTCCACAACTCGAAGGTCGTGAATATGACAATTTTTCAACAAAATAGCAATGTACGCGAGACGCGATTGTGTTCCCCGCTGTCTTATTGAGCGCACCTTTGTAGTTAGAACAGAACAAGTACACGCCAACGCGTTTTCAGTCGGAACTACGTACTGTGCGCTGTATATTTATTAAAGTCAACGCGAAGATTTATTTCCTTTCTTAAATACCAAGTGCATGAATCTCGGCCGAGAGCCTTTGCCATTTTCCTCTCCGATAGCGTCCGAGCTTGAGGCAAAGATATAACATGTACGAGCGTTGGTTTATTCCCTGTCAGTGACCTTGCATTCATCAAAAAGCATTGCACATCAGTGTTATAAATCATAGCCGCTACAAGTGCAATAAAAATGGGCATGCGCTTTCCTATCGCATTTCCCAAGAGCGTAAACACATGTTCTCCGTACGTGTACGCGGCTTTAGCCCAGTGCTTAGACCACGTTTAGCATTTGGCCTTATCAAAATGGCGCCAGCGGTTGCATGGCACGAACAAGATGGCGCGGCAAAAACCCGCAGAGCTGTCGGGTGGAGTGCTTCGAGGTATGTCAAAGGACGTGTGATGGTTGCGGGTCTGACGACTAAGAGCTGAGCGTTGTGCATAAAATCAGAGGTGCAATCGGGAGTGGGCGTGAATCAAAGAGCAATGGGAAGGCTGGCGTTATAGGCGCACACGGGAATACGACAAACTGAGGTGCAATAGGCGATATGGGCTGGTCAGTGTTTGGAGTGACAGAAGTTCACAGGAAAATTAGGTTATCAGGGCGACTAATCAGCTTGAAAGACAATAAATAGGCAGAGAATGTATACCAGAAGAGCGTTGACTCACAGTGGAGAAAACGAACTCGGAGGATAGCGGGGAAGTGCTATGATAATAGTACTCGATCCAGCTCAAACATTCTCGCTTACGATAATGTTAGGTCCATGGCCACCGAGGATACACCTCAAGGCCTTAAATGCCGTTCACCGCTTCTGTGAAACGACAGAAATCGGGGACAGTTATTGGCTGGACTGTGCGTACAGCGTTGGTGTGTGTGAGACGCGAGCGAACCCCTTTGAAACAGCGCCGATTAGTTTATGGTTATATTTTTTATTTATCTTTATTACTATGATGTTACAGCTCTTAAGCCAAAACGGGTAGCTGTCGCCAAAAATGCAACTCCTTCATTTATTTTCACGTCGATAAAAAGGATTAAGAACAAGGAAATAGAGGTAGAGCGTATATTTGGTATGGCGGCAAAGCAACAAAATTCAGGTTTGAGTGACTATATACCGCAAGATACACACAAAATAGGACGCATTTTATGTCATTGAAAAGGAAGCGCCTTCACATGGCCCTGAAACACTTTTTGAACATAGACAGCGGTGTCAACCAGATCAGGAAGCTCCTGTACATATGTGAGCCAAATCGTTACGCACTTCAGTCAGCAGTGTGGTTTCAAACACAATGAAAAGCGCCCACTCTTCTTTCAAATAATGACGTCACTGGGGCCACCGACTACGTCGCTTGGCCTTTTTCGTTCTTTTTTAAAGGAGATACGCACACCTGCTTGATTTGATGGAGTTGAAAATAATAAGGCATGGCAGATGATCTTTTCGCGCTGAAGAGATCAGCCCATGGTATTTCTGCCTCAAGCCACTGCGTCGGCTCCCCTAGTGGCATCGTTTGTTGAAAGAAGAGCGAGCGCTTTCCAGCTCTCTTTGAATCCAGGTTGACAATTTACGGGTTAGCGTAGTGCAATAACATTTGGCTTGCAGTTCACAAGAGCGCCAGCGACTGGTCGGCAGCGTTTCCTGACTTTGCTCAAGTGCTGCAGGGCGTTTTATTGTTTGAATCAGGATTCATTTGCCTTAGAACACGTAGTTTCAAAACCGCGTTAAGTGTCAAACGAGGATAAATGCACTTGAGAGTACTAGGGAAGCGACGGGAGAGGTTTGGTTGAATGTGGAGGTGTTCACCCTAGCGTAGGCTTGGTATTTGATAGTATAATGAACAGCGCACAAGCCGAGTGTCATACCTTGGTCTTTAACCTTCGCGAAGCCTTAGAATTTAGGACAATCACGGGAAAGGAAACAGGCCCGGGGGCGGAGGTCACAAAAGGTCCATTGGGGCAGTCGCGGTAGAAAGTAGTGAGAGAGAACAAAAACTAGGTCGAACGAAAACAAAGGTAACTCCATCGTGAAGCGCGGATGGTTGTGCACTTAATTTAAAATTGCCCTTGAAGAAAAGCGTAATTCATATATTAGGACAGGGGGCGGGGGAGGTTGGAACTCCCCAATCAGTATCGACTGATCACAATCAGTCGATACACATTGTGATCTTGATGCCGGGCAGCTCTTTCGTGGTATCCGCCTCTGGCTCCGGTGGCTAACAAGAACCCAGTGATAGATCAATCACTCTATGGGAGATATCAGGAATATAACCCTTGAACATGCATTATAGAGACACTTGTTCAGCTCTTCGTGGACGATCGCTCTTATGGTTCGCCACCGGATTTGATTGCCTGGAAATCCGCGTAGTTTACCAACAGCGCACAGGGGTTTTATTTTGACGCCATCTGAAGTGTTCTCTGTATCGTCATATTATTTTAAAAAATAGTGAAGGTTGAACTAGTGGCGCAAGGATGGCGAAGCAGCGAAGCTCATGGACACTCGGCTGGTCCGGATTTGTTTCTGGCACACCCGCATTTAGTCGTGGTCCAAGGCTTCGGGAAAAGCCTCGCGAAGCACATCAAGGGCAAGCCAACACTGTTCAATCTAAGCGACGTTCGCGTCGAACCAGACACGGTGGCACACGCGGCACGCGTGGCCTCGTCTTGACGCCGACCCGCCCCTTGGTCGCACTACACTATGCACAAACGCATAGTGTGCGGAGCTGTTTGGTTGGTTCGTCCTTGGATACCTTGGCGCAACCAACTCTGAGGGATCGGCCATGAACTGAAAAAGAGATTTGTGTGGGAGAGAACTACTAATAAAAATGCAAGAATATTATACTACAAATTTCAAAATCAAATTTAGGTTAAAGGAATAGTTTTCTGCGAAGACTGAAGGTATATAATTATTAAAAGGGATGCGAGGCGCTGTGCCCCAAACAAATCGACGCATTTGCGCAAGAGAAGAAAGAAGGGCGCGTGGTAATATCGCAGGTTGATCATTGCATACAAGTGCACGCGCTCTCTTGGGTGCCTAAACTAATGATGATGATGATGATGATGGTAGTTTTTCAGTTCGCTGGTCTAGGAACGATGTGCTAAACAGCTTCGCTGTTAGAAAGAAAAAAAAATGTTCATCCCTTCTACCGTATCGGGAGACTTGTGTATCAGTCCGGGAAAAGCGCCTTTTTATATACAAGTCATTAAGAAGCACGGTTTTTTCTTCAGACAGCTTTCTAGAAGTGGAAGCGCTCAATGCGCTCTACTTCCTTCAGTTATTATCATGGTTGTAGTGTGCCAACGATGAAATTTAACCTTCTGACTTGTCTTCCGGAAGTAGAAATGTCGGCCCGCCTCTGACTTTCTCATATATTTATAATAACCGGCCTCTCCAGAGCGGTGTTTTTGTTGGTCAAACCTAAACTTCACGCGTTCAAACCTAAACTTCAAGGCGCCGAGACGACGCTCGAGCTTCTACATTTATTGGTTTGTATAAAAGCGGACACCGTAATGAACATTAATGCTTTTATAACGAAATCGCCTCCATACCCCTATCGCCACCAAACCTGATTAACCGGCGCTCAGAAATTTTATTTCCAATAACGCAATGCAAATGTACTCCTATCTTTAATGCTACTTTTTCTTGGAGAGTAATCCGATGAATAAATAAATTATCTTGGCAGTCTTCACATTTCACATACGCAGCGAAGTCTGCCTAGTAATGCCGGGTTGCCACGTTCGGGAGCATATTATAGCATACTTACTCGTGAACCGTAAACAGGCCTTCAGTAGAGCTATGGCTGTTTCCTTGCCCACGGTGACCATTAGAGTGTCCATCAGGGTGATTTGAGTGCTAGAGTCGATGCACAGTTTTCGAATAAAAGGCTTACACTGTCTTCTAAACAGGAAGATATATGCCGCAGACTGTGCTGTTTGTTGCTGATGCTGAAGATAGGTGCTGGCTGGTATGTATGGCGAGTATGTGTGGTGTTCAGAAGATTGTTGCGGTGGTTAGAAGCTGTCTGTGCTACTACAATGTACTGTTGACACAAAGGCTGTCACTTTGGCAAGGAGCTTGGAAAAAAAAAGGGGGGGGGGAGGGGGGGTAGGTCGTTTGGCTAATCGGGAAGAGTTTCCTACTGACGCCAGAAATACTCCCGTAATTTTTCTGTTTTGATGGACGTGGTTCACTCTGATGTTTTTTTGCTGGTTGAGCTTCATTCATCGCTCTCCTAGAGAATTCAGCATATGAACGCCGAAGGTTGCGCACTGAGCACGAACCAAGCGTCGCGAGCTGGATGGAGGTATTTGTGTAAAACTATACTATAGTTTGGGCGACTCGGGTTTACCAGGTGCGTTGCATCTCGTGTGACGCCCATACGGTATAGTACTGAGTCCGCTACAACGTGGGCGCTCACGATTAAGCGCTGTTGTCACTTCAGGAGAGAGATATGGAACCTTTAGTTTAAAAAAAAGGCATAGCTAATGCTGCTAGTAGTCACGCTGACGTGTTTAACTGGAGCAGCGTTATTTTTTGCGCTTCCCCAGCTGCCGCACATAGCTTCACTCTAAGTCTATGCCTATCAGTCGAAGTTTAAATCCTATCAACGTTGTCATCCAGGCAGTCCCAGGACGCTCAACTAATTTATGCACAGGGGCGACCCTAGAAAAAAAGACTTCGAAGAATAAGAAGGGGAAGAGCATGCGTAATGGGTACATATTAAAAGCATAATTGTCGCAGCAATAACGTGTACACATGATTTAATGCGCATAATATATGTTTATGCACGAATAATTTGAAAGGTTACCTGCTTCTGAGGACATAAAACAAAAAATACAGGCACTTCAGTTTTGTATACTTCGGAATAAAAAAAATCGGGAGGAATTAACAATTGTCATAAATAGTTGCCGTAAACAGTTCGCATAAACAATGCCCAACAGCTGAAGAGCCGCCCTTATTATGCGAGTCATTAGAGTACATCTTATAATATTTGCGTATGTAAGATTAATTTAGTATGATGTGCATACTCTGACATGCAGAATAACAAACTAGCACGACGTCTTTTGCTCTATTTGAGACAATAAAATGCTGAACGCTAAATGTCGCTGAAGCCAAGAGCCAAGACGGTCGTCTTCGTCCACGCAGTAGCTGGCTTCCCTAGCAGAACGCTTACGTCTGCCTCTCTCGCACTCTCTGAACCTCAAAGGTCGAGCAAGAAAACAAGAAGGGCAGGAGATGGATACTGGAAATGGGGAAGCTTGGGTAACGAAAAGTTTCGCTCGAACTGTTTTACGACAAGGTAATGATAAAAAGTGGGGGCTATGGTGCGAGGGTCGAGTATTGGATATCTTATTTTTCAAAGGGAAAGCGTAGCGTCGGACCATGGTGCAAATTCGCAGCGAGCACGGCTTTAAAATAGCTCTCTTTTTCGAGAGCCTATATGGGATAGGGCCCCGCCATGGTGGTCTAGTGGCTAAGGTACTCGGCTGCTGATCCGAGGGTCGCGGGATCAAATCCCGGCCGCGGCGGCTGCATTTCGATGGAGGCGAAATGTTGAGGCCCGTGTGCTGTGCGATGTCAGTGCACGCTAAAGAACCCCAGGTGGTCGAAATTTCCGGAGCCCTCCACTACGGCGTCTCTCATAATCAGAACTGGTTTTGGGACGTTAAACCCCACAAATCAAATCAAATCATCTATATGGGATACGACTCTATTTTCTATCCCTGGAATAGCGATGGTTCTTCCACGCAGACACGTCAGAGGGTTACCAAAGCACTGACACAGCATATCTGTGCGGCTGTTCAAAATGTCAATCTAAATTCGATTAATGAAAGCACGCTATTTTCTTCTTCCCTTGTCCACGGGCGTGGGAGAGGAGACGAAAATTCCGTAGTGGCGGTGTCCGAAAATTTTTTTTTACCACACGCGCTTCCTGAACTTCCAATGAGACCAAGAAGCACACGACCACCTAGCAATTGTTCTCCTTCGAAACGCGGCTTCCGCGGCTGGGTTTGGACTCAGAATATCGCTTAATTCGAATTTACTGTACTCCTGTCAAGTTACCACTCTCTCAGAGGCCAATAAAATATGGGGTCCTATCCTAGAGTCGTATCTCACTGAACCTTTACGCTACAATGCCTAAATGCAAACGTTTCAAAGAGAGCCCTTGAGCCTCTTTTATAGAGAAGGTGATCAGCCCAGGCGGGCGATGTTCAAGCACTCCTGTAAAAAAAAAAATTTGGCCGTGATTAGCACGAAACAGCTATTTTCAGTTGTTGTGAACTCTGTAACGTGACTATTTGACAACAATTAGTGTCACTATTTGGCGTCACCCTCCCGTCATGATAGCTACGCGCCAGGCTCCCCTTGTGCAACATCCCAAAATACTAATTCCCACCGGCTCTGCTCCCGCTATTTGTTCCTACTTGAGTGCGTAACACCGATGTTCCCTTTGTCACGGTGCAATTCCAATCTTCCGTAACCCGTCCTTCTGTATCAATCAATCAATCAAAGTTTATTTCACCAGAAAATTCTGGATCGTCTTCAGGGCTAAAAGCTGCTCTAGGCAGCTTTACTGAGTCCCTGAAGACCCTTACATAGGCAGCATACAACGTTCACAGCACATATATGCATATAGGATCACAATTGTAACACACCTACAAACGTACAGTATACAAAGTTTACGTAAAGATCACTAGAAGTTAACATACACAGTTAAAGTAGGATTCGCATCAAATGTTTAATACTTGTTCCTTGTACTTGCTCCACTTTGCTCCTTGTATCCTCCGCCTTTCAAGTTTAGGAGACTGAGCAAAGCTATCACTACCACAGGGAGGCGGTCCTGTCCACTTGCGTAGCCAGAAATAACTTTCGCGGCTAAAAGGCAAGAAAAGGAGAGGGGAGGGACATTGTTGTTTGGTGCGTTTCTGTTGACGTTATCCGATGGCTTATGTGAATATCATCGGGGAAAAAATGCTCGTAAGGATGTGGCTAGAACAGTTACGCAGCGCCATTTCCGGGGTTGCTTTCACATCGATACCCCTCTACTCATCACGATACTTCTGCAGATATGTCCTGGCACGCATGCTCGCTTTTTGAAAGCAAGCATAACATATTTCGATTACCGCGGTGAATAATGTGACATCAGGCTGCCCAAGAGCCACACTGGGGCCGCCGTTTTTCTAATGGCAGCTCGTGTTTCGTGTGAGGTGCGCGTATACACATGTACGGTTGAGCTTTCGTACGCGTGTGCGCTACCGTATATTGTTACCATGACTTAGGTGGCACCGCGGGTGTTTCATGTGTTTAAGTGCGACTTCAACCGCACTGAAATAACCTTCATTGCGTTTCAGCTGTGACCCCCCTTCCAAGACACCCGGGATGGTGTGTACTGTGGGATTTGATCCCCCCAGAACGGGGAAACCAACCAGACTTTCGCACTGCTGCCCCCATTATATCTGCAAAACTACTTCGTAGCCTCCAGTACGTGATGGAAGTTATTTCACCAGCCAGTGATTATATCAAATAAAGACATTCTATCTAGCTCAGTGTGCGGTGGCATCCGACAGCTCATTTGCTACGCTGCCGATACGACAGAAATATGCAGTAAAGTGAATCACAAATTTAATGGTTTTCTTTCTTTAATATAGACGTAATTGCCTAATTCTTACCCATGCCTTAAGGCAAGGGTTAAGTGTGAGGTAGATTATTTTCGTATCGCAGCAGGCCACGCTGCCGTGAGTTCTGAACACACAAATGATTGAAAAGCCATATGAACATGCCACACGCAAGACATTTAGCGTAGAAGCACTCGTTGCTGGGCGAGTTGGTGCGACATCGGTACGAGTAAAGACTTAGCGAGCAAGGAACAACCATACAAGAACGTCCTCTGTGTGTGCGTGTCCCGCCACGGTGGTCTAGTGGCGATGGTACTCTTCTGCTGATCCGGTGGTCGCGGGTTCGAATCCCGGCCGCGGCGGCTGCATTTCGATGCAGGCGGAATGTTGAGGCCCGTGTACTGTGCGATGTCAGTGCACGCTAAAGAACCCCAGGTGGCCCTTTGCTTTAACCTGACGTCAGTTATATACAACTTGTAGAGCGCTTTGGTGAAGATATAAGGCCCCTCTGTTCTCGATTTGACCGATGTTGCGGTGGTGTATCGGTAGAGCTCCCAGCTCCTATCGTCGCGTCCCTGGTGAATCTAAGTTCCAGTCCGAGTGGGTGGCACTTTTCCACTGTAAATGTGCGTTCATGTTTTCAGACATCCACTTCCCGTTACGCAAGTACGTCGCTAACTTCTCGGTGGACCAGCGGCATAAAACACGTTTGTGTAAAAAAGCAACAGTTCAGTCAGAGTGATGCATAATGGCTCTTTATGGCCGTTTTAAATTGATTGGTTGATTTCTGGGGTTTTACGTCCCAAGACCATGCTATGATTATGAGAGATGCCGTAGCGGAGGGCTCCGGAAATTTCGACCATCTGGGGTTCTTTAACGTCCACTGATATCGCACAGTACACGGGCATTAACATTGCGTTTCAGCTGTGACCCCCCTTCCAAGACACCCGGGATGGTGTGTACTGTGGGATTTGATCCCCCCAGAACGGGGAAACCAACCAGACTTTCGCACTGCTGCCCCCATTATATCTGCAAAACTACTTCGTAGCCTCCAGTACGTGATGAAAGTTCTTTCACCAGCCAGTGATTATATCAAATAAAGACATTCTATCTAGCTCAGTGTGCGGTGGCATCCGACAGCTCATTTGCTACGCTGCCGATACGACAGAAATATGCAGTAAAGTGAATCACAAATTTAATGGTTTTCTTTCTTTAATATGGACGTAATTGCCTAATTCTTACCCATGCCTTAAGGCAAGGGTTAAGTGTGAGGTAGATTATTTTCGTATCGCAGCAGGCCACGCTGCCGTGAGTTCGGAACACACAAATGATTGAAATGCCATCTGAACGTGCCACACGCAAGACATTTAGCGTAGAAGTACTCGCTAATGGGCGAGTTGGGGCGACATCGGTACGAGTAAAGACTTAGCGCGCAAGGAACAACCACATAAGAACGTCCTCTGTGTTTGTGTGTGTGTCCCGCCACGGTGGTCTAGTGGCGATGGTACTCTTCTGCTGATCCGAGGGTCGCGGGATCGAATCCCGGCCGCGGCGGCTGCATTTCGATGCAGGCGAAATGTTGAGGCCCGTGTACTGTGCGATGTCAGTGCACGCTAAAGAACCCCAGGTGGCCCTTTGCTTTAATCTGACGTCAGTTATATACAACTTGTAGAGCGCTTTGGTGAAGATATAAGGCCCCTCTGTTCTCGATTTGACCGATGTTGCGGTGGTGTATCGGTAGAGCTCCCAGCTCCTATCGTCGCGTCCCTGGTGAATCTAAGTTCCAGTCCGAGTGGGTGGCACTTTTCCACTGTAAATGTGCGTTCATGTTTTCAGACATCCACTTCCCGTTACGCAAGTACGTCGCTAACTTCTCGGTGGACCAGCGGCATAAAACACGTTTGTGTAAAAAAGCAACAGTTCAGTCAGAGTGATGCATAATGGCTCTTTATGGCCGTTTTAAATTGATTGGTTGATTTCTGGGGTTTTACGTCCCAAGACCATGCTATGATTATGAGAGATGCCGTAGCGGAGGGCTCCGGAAATTTCGACCATCTGGGGTTCTTTAACGTCCACTGATATCGCACAGTACACGGGCATTAACATTTCGCCTCCGTCGAAATGAGGCCGCCCCTGCCGGGATTCGATCCCGCAACCCTCGGATCACCAGCCGAGTACCATAGCCACTAGACCACCGTGGCGTGGCTGTTTTGAATTGAGCGACATTAGTTAACAAAGTGATGTCGTCCCAACCTAGAGCCGTTTGTAAAAGTACTTCTGATAGGTCTGTGTGCGAATGCGTACAGGATTAACGGCTTTGAGATGGCAACGGTATTATGTCCGACGTGCGTCTGCGATCAATACGCTGTGCGGTGCAAGGAATAGAAGAATTTGCAATAAAGACGTAGATTTGAGAACTGTCGGACTGCGAGCCAGACGTGACGTCGCGGCTCTCAGTGCGACAGGTTGTGCAGTTAGACGTGTCAACGTGGTTACTTGCCTGGATCCTGAACGTCGTCTTCCTATCTGCATTCACAGCAAAGGTTCAGCCACTCCTGTGGCCACATTTCTGGTGCCGCCTGCGAGTTCGTGTTCGAAGCAATTTTAATTATTCCGTCCAGAAGTAAAGATGCTTAGGTTCCGCTCAAGCACACCGTCGCACACAACTGTATACTAGAACAAAATTCCGTTTTTAATAGCAGTTGTAGTCTTAAACTTTATTTATTTGCCATGGATCTTAGAGGATGTAGGTGTTGTTTCAATTATTTTTAGTTAAATGTTACCATTGGTTACTAAACTCCTTTAACATCCCTTCGGTCACTTCAGTCACATGCAACCATAAACGGCAACCAATCTGCACTATTTATCAGGGCTGTTTCTAATTCTGGATTTCTACTTTCTTGTACCCTTCTCAAAGGCCAACCTTCGCGCGATTCACTTATGGCTACCGTCATGATAAAACGACATCCTGCTTCGGACTCTTTAACTAGCGCAGCATTGCGTGTTCACTCATACCTCGTCTGTCTCATCCTTGGCCTATGATCGGTTCCACCTAGTAAGCCATGGTGTTCAAACAAATGAGAGCGCGACATACTTGCGGACGGCGATGGTGGATCAAACAAATCAAACATCACTCTTAAATAATGTTTATTTTGCGCTCGAACACCACATGTAATATGAAACCAACTTGAAGTTAGCGCAGCATCGTCTGGAACACTGGCAGAGAGGGAGACGTCAGCAAATGCTGGCGTTCAGCGTGTAAGAAGCAGTATATGATCAAGAAGCACGCTGTAGGGGGGAGCGCTCCGCAAAATTTGACCTCTTGTTCGAAGGGGTCGTGCAACAATTTTGAACACAGCCAGAAAGCAGCGGCTACCAGTTCTTGAGGCTCCGGTGAACGTGCGAGCCTAATTTTATTGCAGTGCACTCACCAGGCAATTCGTTGTTTGGTTTCCAATACAGCTGGAAAACGCTCGCTCTTCTCTCTGCAGATGACGTCACTGGGGTCATCGACTATATCCATTGACTGTTTTCGTTGCACTTTAAAAGATATGCGCACATTTCGTTTATTTCTAGGATTTAGAACTAATAAATAAAGCATGGCAGATGATACCTCAGCGATTATCAAATCAACCAACGTTTAAAACGACACAAATTTGACCCAATTGATAAGGTTTCTGTACGTGAATAAATGGCGTGGCAAACACCGACACAAGGGCAGAGGAGTCCTCGGCGTTCGTTCTGACCTCTCCTCTTTCCTTTCAGCGCAATACGTTACCGTGTAAAATTTCAAAGAGCCGCTTGCCGTATGACACACTTATTTTAGTTATGCGCATGCAAGCAAGAACCCTGACAGAAATAAATTACAGGAAAAAGTGATTGACTTATACAACAACCGTTACTCCTTAAAGGGACAGACAACCACCCAAAACTTGAATTGAGATGAATACACTGGCGGAAAGATTGTGTGTTGCATTGGCTCAAACGACGCCACTTTTCCTCAATAAAAGCGGGTTTATGTTTTTATTTCTTCATGCAAACTCGCGAAAACTAACTTTTGGTAACTCAAGCGGCAAACATACGAACTAGAGTTAGAGTGCGGTCACGTGACCTTCTACGAATTTACGCAATATTTTATCTGTTTATTAGTATCGGACCGCATGAAATTTTTGATATAAGCTTTTTGCTACTTACAATGTGCAGATAACCCTTCGTTTGTAGCGCGCGTTGCTACTGCACGCTTCTGCCGTCACGTGCGAAAGCGTGGTTTCAGATCTAGCTGGCCTGGCTTGGCTCGGCTATGGCCAGAGTGGCGGCGCCGGAGCCCGGCCATTCATGAAGCAGGCGCGGACATGCGAAAGAACGCCTTACAAATACAAGATCGGCCTGGCAAACAATGCCAACTCGTCGCACCGTCTTTTTATTTCGAAAAGTAGTTGAACAGGTCAAAGTGTGGGTGGTTAATCACAGCTACGCTCACTCCTGCGAAAGCGGAACGATGTCCGGAAGCGAGGCGGATTATCGGCATCGCGATCACTTTTCAACGTTGCTAGAGTGCGCACTCTGCCTTTTTTAGAGGCTTCTCAGATTGAAAAATTCCGCGTGCGAAATATCCACGCGCTTTTGGAAGTAACCGCTGCAGGTGAAAACAGTACAGAGGGCGAGCTTTCCATTGCGCCATAAAAATAAGGGTCCTTAAAAATCGGTTGTCAGTCCCTTTAACGGAATTAGCTGAAGCACCGTAAAATTACAGTAAAATGTAACTAACTACGAGCAAATCAATAAACACAAAGCGTTACATAAGACATTGTGTGTGACTACAATTGTCCCTAAACTTCCGCTGAGGAAGATAGGGCCGTGGCAGCGTAGTGACGGCGTGTTCCAGGGGCGAAGTACGAACGCGGCCGCTACAAAATTGGTCTTGCGTGGCCGGGTGTGTTGAGTTGCGACGCGCACTGCTCCAGGACCGCATAGACGGCCGTAGACAAGCAAATGATTGGCCTTCCGTGGCAGTGGGCTGTGTTTTCACAAAACGATCCGCGGACAACCCGTACGGCTTCTCTTTCAAGGCGTCACCATTTGCGGACGATCCTCGTGTATGGCAGGCTTGCGCCGGGCACTAGCGCGTGCAATTCAGTGTTTCCAGAGCAGTGTGAGTCACTGGAAAACTTTCCCTCGTGTACAACTGTCGAGAATTCCTGTGCCGTGTCGAGGTGCCGCTGATGTCTAGATTTAACGTGTTCACATGTTCACACTACCCAAGCCATCTCCCGCCCCTCGATTCGCCAGATTGCCGCTTATGCATTCCACAACTTCGCGAAAACAGGTTTCACTTTCGCGTTATACGGATTCCTATGACAGAGGGATGAACTGATTTTTTTATCACTTGCACATCCATACCTCCGCGAACTTCTGTTGCTGCAGCCATTCTAAGGAATGCGAAACTCAAGAATTTTTAATCACTCAATCAATATATCTATCAGTCTATCAATCGATCTAAGAACTTTATTTTCATAAAAACAAAAACAAAATTTAAAACAGGTATTCAATAAACCAACCAGCCACATTATTATGGGTCGTGCAAGTCCTCCGCAGAAAGATGCTATCGTGTGCCACCGGATAATGTGAACATGCCTCACTTGTGATGCAATGGATACAATCTTTTGCCAAGCGATCTCTCAAAAGTTAGTAGTGAAATTCATGCTAGAACGTCTATTTGTTGATTCTGACAGGAAGATATTGAACGTGTCATCTTTATTGAGGACGTCGTTGGATTTTAGCGTGGTGGTGAAATATTATTTCGCCAGCCAACACCAGCAGTGAGAGAAGGCAGCATAGTGCATATATGACGATGTAATCGGTGAAAGGAATTGAGAACGTTACGAGCGTGTCATCGTTAGTGGAACTTCGGCTTGTTCTAGAAGCGATTCCGGATTCGTCCATAGCTTGTATAATTCGTCTGTGCTGGTACCTGCAGTAGAGAAAACGTGGCATAATGTTAAAAATCAGTTCGAACCCAACCAGTTAGGTACTTGATAAAGTAGTTTTTCCTCGGTGATTGAAAAATACGATGTAAGAATGAAGTACGAAATAGTGAAGTCCGCGACAGTGATACTGGTGACGTGTTACTCCCCTGCGGAAGCTTGCCACTAGCACAAAGAACACCCAGTGATTATTTTTTCAAGAAGCTTCACAGCCACCTCACTTTACTTCACCCGGCAGTGTACAATAACATACGAAAGTACCCGGGTGAAAAACTACATATATTAGGTAGGTGTATACCTCACACAACACTTTTGAGCAACCTACCCGAAAAAGAATATAAATTAGTTGACATGGGGCAAAAAAGCTGGAAGTCTGTAAAGGGCGTGCATACATATTTCATTAACGTTGCGCCGATCAATGCACCCAGCAGTTCTAGGTGAAGTAAAGTTGCCGTCTTCACTGAATCAACACGTGACTTTACGATGGGTAACTGTTGTTGCCGTGTTCTCTCAGGCACAGCCAAGACGACTGCGCCGTGCACGGATGGACGTGCGTCTCAAAAAAAAAAAAAAAAAAGAAAAGAAACTTGTGCTTCTAGTACTCGGGGCAGTTTCTCTTTGCTTCTCTTTGCTGATGCCAATGTAACGATGTACATGCGCTGACTGGAACTTCGTAAGCAGTCTCACCAAATCTTCGCGTTCGTCTCGCATATCTTCAGGCAAAACTCGTCCCAGCAGATTCCACGGGTCCAAATATTTTGAAACAATATTTGTAGGGACACCGTGTGTATTGCGATCGGTTTCATGGGGTCGAACGCTCTCCATGCTGCCTGCACGACGAGCCTTTCTCGTGTGTGATCTTGCTTTTGCAATTTCTAGAAGATTCGCCATCGACAAGCTGAACTCTGGGGATTCCAGGCAATGAGGGCTCCCACGCAACTCCCGGTACTTAAACTGGCGGTTCCCGAAACGCGACAGTTTCACGGTTTGTTGAACAGCGCCCGCTGTCAAATTTTATGATGGGCGCACCGGAGTTCGCAGGCAAGTCCAGCCGATAGCGTGATGTGGTGTGCCTCTTTACACAACTTGTCAGCATCGTCTTCTGTATCAGCCCCTGTCAATTCATCTTCGACGTAAAACGACTCGCTCAATGTCTTCGGGGTTGCAGACATACTGGGTGGCGCTCCTTTTACGTGTTACTATTATTATTATTATTATTATTATTATTATTATTATTATTATTATTATTATTATTATTATTATTATTATTATTATTATTATTATTATTATTATTATTATTGGTGATTGTTTATTAGGAGGGAGGAAAAGAGAATTAATTACTGGAGACCGCAGCAGCTGTCTCACTCAACCGCGGAGTCCAGTAAGTGAAGATGAGGGAGGGGGTAAAGGATAACGAGGTTGGTTCCTGTTAGCAAAGATGGGCTGTACGTAGCTACAAAAGGCACTCCAAGTCATTTTCCCTTTTTTTTTTATTCCTGTATTTTCTTTCGCGGAAACTCTGCAACATCGCCTTCTTCGAGCCATAGAAATTGCAAAGCGCCCGTGCCTTCTTGTGTCGAAATTTGAAGGAAAGCCTTCTTGATATCTACCATGGCGGCATGGTGCGTCTTAAAGTGCAATAATATTTTGACGGGATCCTGGTACCAATTACCGCCCTTCTCCAAGCATTCGCTAGGTGCCTTGCATCCCCGTGTTCTTGATGACGCGCCGAAAAGGACGCGCACCTTTGTTGACAGTGCTTACTATCTAATAACCTCTCTGTGCGACATGTAATAAACCCCCGCTCGATTAATAGGTCGGTCTCTTACAAAACTTCAGCATAACCAGGGAGCAGATATTCAATCGTGGCGTTGTAAGTCTGTAGAACTCCCTTCTTTTTGGACAAGTGGTTCACGAGTTTATTTAGCTTGGCTGCGGCAACTTTCTCGTTATGACATAGCTCAAACCCGTCTTTTTATGTCTCTGACACTTCGTATCTGCCATCTCTAGCTGTATCGTCTCCTCAAAGTGCCGCCATGTTGAGCTCATCTCAGTGTGTTTGTCTGCGGAATCGGGTATTCCGAGGCTCTCCATATCCCAGAATGAGTGAATTAGGTTACCATCGACTTCTACTTGTCTTGCACAAGCATACCATTAATCGGGAATTAAGTGTCATTGATGACGAGTTCGATGTTCCCTTGAAAGATCCAACCGAGCTTTGAGTTCATGGCGATGAGTCTTTCCACGTTTCCTGGTCTGGAGATTTCACTAGTCATCATTTACCACATTTGGTATGACCTTATCAACACGCTTAGTCCATTTTCTCTATCAATGGACGGGTGAATCGATACGTCGGCGATATCGTGTCCGAATCTCTTGAACGACGCGACAAACGATGATGTTATCGTGCTGGCTGATATGCGCCTGCAAATATAGGGCTTCTCGATGGCTCACAGCGCTAGTTCACGTCGGATTGCTGACTTCGGAGGCGAACCTCGACGACCCGAAGTTTTCCGGGTGTGTACCCAGTGAAGTTTCCAAAAGTGCTGATAACTGTGGTAGCCCCAATCCAAGAGACTTCAACTTCAGATGCCTAGAGAGACGATTTGTCACGAAAGTTCGTTCGCTCCATCCGTCGAACACGACTTTGTAGCAGCGACACGAACTGTCGGTGACTGCCCACGATCGCAAATTCCCTAGGAGCACTCCCTTAAATGTGTCGTCCCTTTCGTTGTTCTTCGCAATAGCTGCCAATGCAGTCGTATTACTGCCTTTGACGTTTTCATGTGCCTTTCGGCTTAGCTTACCTGGGTCACACGTGCTGGAAGTGTGTCGACCTCTGCAATGGCAGCATGCAATCGGGCGCCTGCAATCCCTTGCGCGGTGACATTTATTGGTCCATCGGAAGCACCGCATGTCGTTTGAAAGAATCCTTCTTTGTTTCCTGATAGGCGGCAGGCCGGCGACGAAGGACACTGTCAAACGCTACGTCGAACTGCAGTAGTTGCAGCTTCATAGAGGATAAAAGTTCTGGTCTGATGAGATAACATCGTCCTTTGTGCCTAGCCACCATAAGTTGAAATGGACACTCGCGCATAAGGTCGGCGATAGATAACACACCAGAGATGGATTGAGAATTTATTACCTACCGAATCCGTAGCAACCCATCATTTCTTACGCCATTATTATCCACCAACGACTGCCTATTTATCGCAACAAGTATTTTATTCTTATCATGCCCATATGTTTACATGTTATCTTAATTTCCTAAACATTTCTTCTGATAATATACGTCAGCAATGGCATACAACATATGACTCAATCAGAGGCGGACTCTTAGATCAAGCCAATGCACATATTACGGGGCATTAATTTGTTACGCAATCATTCTTATATACTGTCACGAGAGCCATTCTGAAAGCGACATAAGGATTGCGTCGCCAGCACGCTAGTTAAGCTCGCGCGGTGTGCTGCTGTCGTGTTAAGACATTAATTTTGCTGACTCGCTTGCTAAGTTTCAGCAAAATCAGTACGACATGGCAGACATGCGGGGCTCTTGTTAAGCTTGACCCTGCAGTGAGATTTTAGCTTGCTTATCGCACATGAAGTACTTATTTGTTAACTTACATGATTGGGAATATAGGGTGTTACGCAAGTTACCTGACACACAGTCTGGGAGCACAGAAGAACGCACAAAGGGGAAAATTTATAACGATGTGTTTGCGTGGAATACTTGCCCTCCAATCTATAGTACAGTATACATTATTTTGTTGTCTGGGTTATGTGCAGCGATAAAAACGCTATGTAGCTCCACCCCCCTCCCCCCCCCACCCCCAACCCTGCACGCATTCTTCTCAACTCTTTTGCTGAAGTCATCATAGCCACTTATATGGTCTCCGAAATTGGCATACTGTCTGAGGCAATGGGTATAAACCACGCTTCATCCCGCCTTGCTTCAGTACAGCGATACCATGCAGTGTCCTAATATTTTCATTCTACGTTTCACATAAATCAATTAGTGCAGAGCAAGCGAAAGCTAACCATACTTCACGCATTTAAATGCCGCACCACGGGGAAGCGTAGCCACCGAATACCGCCTACGCCTCCCTGTTTAGTCGCATGGTTGTTTCGTGGGCACAATGAAGTTAGGACTTCGAACGGGCTTTATTAAATGTGCACTAATTATTGCACGGAAAATGTTCGGAATCACCGTTTCGAATTCTTACCGAGGTAGCAACAATTACAACAGGACCGCTACATATACTTCTTACGGCTTCTTTAAACGTAATCGAGCGTAACAAGTAGGTGTGCGGATTGATTGATTGATTTGTGGGGTTTAACGTCCCAAAACCAGCTCTGATTAAGAGAGACGCCGTAGTGGAGGTCTCCGGAAATTTCTACCACCCGGGGTTCCTTAACGTGCACTGACATCGCACAGCACACGGGCCTCAACATTTCGCCTCCATCAAAATGCAGCCGCCGCGGCCGGGATTCGATCCCGTGACCTTCGGATCAGAGGCCGAGTGCCATAACCACTAGACCACCGTGGCGGGGCAGGTTTGCGGATGAGGAAGCTAGTAATCCTGGACGGAAGCTACTACCCTGGACGCCCTCAGCCTAAATTGCGCTACAACAAAATTGTTCATTGTTAACAAGTGCTTTATCTACAGCCATGACCTTGACCGTGTTAGAGTAGTTGACTCGCGTGGCTTCAGAGCAAGTCATCGGGATGCTGCTATGGCCAATGCACCACTCTAGGGAAAAGAGAGGGGTAGTGGCATTTCTTCGCATTCACAATTGCACCAAATATCCCTTCTTTTTGCTAACGCCAGGAGTATTCTTAACAAACGCCAGTACACTCTCATCCATAATAAACACATGCGATGCGAAAATAATCGCCTTAACTGAAACGTGGTTGCCAGCGCACACACTTGACTCGGAAATATTTCATGATGCGTACAACTATCTGGTTCATCGCTGCGATCGCACCGAACGTAGAGGGGGAGGGGTACTACTTGCGGTTTCAAAGGACATACCTTCATCTCCTATCCAAATTCACAGTTCCCTAGAAATGACGTGGGTTTTACTAACCCTAGGTCACTCTAAACTGGTACTAGGTACGTGCTATAGGTCGCCTTCCTCCTCAACCACATTTGTTAATGATCTACATGATGCTATCAACATGGTTAGCTCTCGTTTTCCTTCTTTTCCTGTGTTTTTGCTAGGAGATTTCAACTTTCCAAATATAATGTGGAACACCATGCCAATACGTCTCTCCCCATTTGCACAGCAGACTGAAGACTTTCTTAATTTATGTTCGGCTTTTTGTTTCACGCAGTTAGTAACTCAGGCCACCAAGATTACAAGTAATGTAGCTAACACTCTCGACTTAGTACTCACAACTCATCCTGACCTCGCCTCCCGCATTACATACTTACCAGGAATTATCGACCATGTCTCGCTAAATTTCACAATGGATGCTCCTCCCACGAAAAAAAAAACTAAATATTGAAAAACCATACGAGACTACCATAACGCTAACTTTGCAGCCATAAATAATGAACCTGCCCATTTCTACGACGACTTCGTGAGAAACTTCGAGGCTCGTTCAGTTCAGTCCAACTGGAATCTGTTCACACACAAGTTCATAAATTAACCGAGCAATACATTCCCAATTGTACATTCATTGCAAATGCTCAAGCACCATGGTACTCTGGTCAACTAAAAAGGCTATGAAATCGTAAAAAAACGTTTCTTTCGGTTAGCAAAATCGTCTCATTCATCGTCGCACTGGACAGCCTACAAATCTGCTTCAAACATTTACATAAAAGCTCTGAAAACCGCGAAACACAACTATTTATCAAGAACACTACCCGAAACACTTAAAACAAATCCAAGAAAGTTTTGGCAGATTATCAACCCTACCACTAACAATGCCGTATCATTGGAAGACTCATCTGGTAATAGCGTTCCCGAGGACATGTTTGCGTCAGTCATTAATGATTGATTTACAAGCCAGTTCACAAAATCTTCTAGCATTGAAGTTCCTAATGCGTGTCATTACGTGTACCCACCCATGGATCCCGTGATCGTGGGAATATCTGATATCATGAAATTAATTGATAATTTACCATTTCACTCTGCTCCTGGCTACGACTGTATTAACAGCAAATTCCTTAAGAGCACTAGCGTCGTTACTTCTATGATTCTAACTAAAATATTTCAGCAATCGCTGCCTTTATGCGAACTTCCAAAGGAGTGGAAAATAGGGAAGGTGGTTCCTATCTACAAATCCGGATCCAGAAATTCACCCCATAATTACCGACACATATCCCTTACGAGCAGGTGTAAATTATTAGAACACGTAATCTTCACGAATCTCGCCAACTTTCTAGAGTCTAACTCCTACTTCACTAGTGCACAGCATGGTTTCAGAAAATCATACTCTTGCATAACTCAGCTTGCTTCTTTTACTCATCAACTGCGTCGAATCCTGGATCGCTCCGCCTGCGCTGACAGTATTTTCCTGGATTTCAGCAAAGCCTTTGACAAGGTATGTCATAAACGACTACTCTTTAAACTAAGTTTACTAAATATCGACCCTAATCTCATGAAATGGATAGAACATTTCCTCACCAGTCGCTTCCAATTTGTAAGTGCTAATGATCATAATTCTTCATTCACTGAAGTGCAGTCAGGTCCGCCTCAGGGATCCGTGTTGGGTCCTCTATTATTTCTTATCTATATTAATGATCTATCTGCTTCAGTAACTTCTAACATACATCTGTTCGCAGATGACTGCGTAATTTACCGGAAGAAAACTAATGCTAATGATACTAAGATAATGCAAACTGATCTAAATAATGTAGCTGACTGGTGCACGAAGTGGTTAATGGAATTAAATCTTAACAAATGTAAAATATTGCATGTATCTAGAACTAATTGCAACCCTAGCACCTATTACCTAAACACCATTCCCCTAGAATCTGTCATTTCATATAAATATCTCGGTGTACACATTACAAATAACTTCAGTTGGACCACTCACGTAGAGTACGTAATTAACAATGCTAATCGCATGCTGGGATACTTACGACGTAACTTTTCCAAAGCATCATCCACGTTAAAACTACTACTATATAACACTCTTATACGCTCCAAACTTGAATATGCAGCCGCAATATAGGACCCTAGCCACGCTAACCTTATCGTCCCACTTGAACCAGTACAAAATAACTGTGTTCGATTCATCCTCTACAACTATAACTGTACCGCGAGTATAACCTCAATGAAAAAAAAGTCTAGCACTCATTCTATTGGCTAACCGACGCAAAATCGCCCGTCTCTCCCTCTTTCATAAACTTTTCTACCATTCGTCACTTCATGATGTCTTTATACTGCGACCTCAGTACATTTCAAACCGTGTTGATCATCGTCATAAGGTAGGAATCGCATAATGTCGTACTAAGTCTTTCTTACAGTCGTTTATTCCCCGTACATCTCAGGAGTGGAACCACCTTCCCACAACTGTCGCAACCATTACTAACCACAAACACTTTTTGCGAAGAATTAGCTAACATTCTATAACCAGGTGAATTGTTCTGTTATTTTCATTCACACTGCACTCGTTTGTTTACTTTTCAACTAAATTCTGTGTATTTTGGAGAACAATTGTATTTATTGAATTCACTGTAATTTTTGTTTCTGTACTTTCAACCACTCCCCTCTATAATGCCTTACGGCCTTGACGGTATTATAAATAAATAAATAAATAAATAAATAAATAATAAATAATAATAAATAAATAAATCGAACATCTTGCAAAGTCAACACACACACACACACACTTACCTGAAAGGAGCGTTGCCATGAATTGCCGAAGCAAAATAGAATGACGAGAGTTCATCTGCACTGTGTACGAGCCCTTCCGCGAACCTCCTGTCTTCAGCAAACACGTGGCAAGAACCAACGATTGCGTGCGTGCCGCGGTGAGCCTTGGGGACGCATTCGTGCAGCGACTCAACGAGGCAGTCGAGACCACAACGGACCATAGCTCTTTCCATTGACTGCAAGTGGGGCACATTAACTGCGAGTCTGGGTAGCCCCCTTCTCAGAGGGAAGAACATGCATGGACGTATCGCGCCAGCATCGAGAGCGACGCCAAGGTCCTCACCGTGTCTGATGACGAAAGTGTGTTCCGGAACGCTCTGAGACGCCGTTATATGCGTCTGGGTGAATTGCAGCAGCAACGTCATTCCAATCATCCACGAGGCAAATGCTATCTTCATAGACGCGCTCTCCAAGCGGAGATTCTCCGGAGGGCTCCTTCCCAAGTACGCGCTCAAAAAGACCATTACCACCGACGAAACGCTGTTGGCAGTTCCTGAGTTCGAGGGGCCCCTTGCACGAAGCACCACGACGAGCAGGGCCGCAAATGGAGCCAGTATTGACGCCACAGCGAAGAACGTGAACCACGTGTTAGCGAAGGAAGGACTTAGCTGCGCGCTCTGGCGCACCATGAAACAAATGGAGTGGTGGGGTAACACGGCGTAATCGTTGAAAAAGCAGGAGTCGCTGCACTTCAGAGACCTACCGACGAAATCGATTCGTTTGGTTAGGAGAAGCGAGTCGACGGTCCCGTAGTTGCATTCCTCTATCAATGTGTTGTTGAGGGTGTCATAGGCCTCCTTAAGTGGAGTCAGTGTGGGGTTGTCTTGGAAGCAACTTGCTGAGGTTTCGTCTTCCTGGGCGTAAGAAAGGCGCTGATGCCTGAGGTACCTAATTTGTAGTCTTTGCTCGTGCATGGCTTTATATTCTTCAACTGGAAGCGAATACCTTCCGTACACCACAAGATTTATAGCTGTCATGTGGGACGTTGAGTTCGTGTCGCTTACGGTCGAGACCTGACACAAATGCTCGCCGAGTCGGCGGAAGACGTCATTGTGTTCGCTGACTGCAGAAAAGCCATTGAACGTTTGAGTGGTATTTCTCGAGGTCAGCGATTTCCTCCAAACCCGAAGAAGAGATGTTGTCCTGCCATTCGGAAATAAGTAAATACCGCGGCGAAAAGGGACCCTCTTTTCCGAAGTGTACCTTCATACCGGACAAGCATGCGTCAATCTCGAAACAATTCAGAACTGTAAGCGGTACGGAGGCGTTTGCGAGAAATCGGCTTGCAAATAGTGGATTTCTTTCGAGCGAGAGTAGGACCACGTGACCTGACTGCTGTGCTAGAGCGTTTGCAGCAGCAATGAAGAACGGATTGGGCGAGTGCAGTGCTTCGCAAGGTAAGGGATGAAATCCGAAATGCGTGATGAACAAAAGGGCGAGTCTGAATGTCATTTTCGGATACGGTATATCTTTTAAATTCTTTACCGCGAGCGGTAAGGAGACGTTCTAGCGGTTTGTCGGGAACTGCGCGTGGGAGCAAAATGTCGCCTGGAAAGAAATTCGATGAGCATACGTTGCCTGCAAACTTTGTTTATTCATGCAATGGCTGCCACTTTGTTGTTGCCTTTAGACATGACAGCGAATGCACTCAGGCACAGCGACGGGCTTGGCATTTATGTCGCGTGAGTTGAGGCGATACAGCCGCCTTGCAGTACAAATGACGGGCGTCGTTAGTACTCCGATCGTGACTCGGCGCATTATGCTTGAGGATTAAATATAGCCAAGAACCACTGCTACCGGTCCCAGTTTCTTGATGTTCATTTTTGGCCTCGTTACCGTGACCGAACGAGACACCACCGTCCTGACTAACGTGTAAGCGGAAAAAAGTGCCTTAGGAGCGCAATATGTCGCAGACAGCATAGCCATAGGGCGCATGAAGCCAACCCCAAACGCTAATTCACAGGCACGGTTAACAGGTACAAAGAACAATAATGAATGCGTAATAGCCTTGTATTTCTCGCATCGTGTTTTTGCACTGTGAAGTGCACAGTTTCCATTGTTTCGCCGAGCGCTGAGAGCTCTGTCATTGATTTTTCGTGTGAGCGTGCGAGACTTTAAAGCGATGCAGAGTTCTTCAAGTGCCTGCCTAGCTAATAATTTGCCTACGCGGTACTGAGATGCTCGAAGGACATTACCCAAGCATGGCAGATAACGAAAAGGCTAGAGTGGCACGTGTGGGGAAGATTCGATTTGGGAAACAGGCCTGGGGCAACAAGCAAACGGCTCATTTAAACTGGAGCCTTTTGCCGTAACGCTTTGCTATAATGCTTGGCATTAAGCTTCGGGTTTCAGCATGTCCTGAGTGCCCCTTGTATTGCTATCGCCGGCGCAAAAATCTATGAGTACACTCTTAGCACGGTAACCTTCAGTTTATTCTATAGGTACACAAAAATGTGAAAATATGCTCCTTTATAAAGGTTAAAGTGCTTTAACCTTTAGTAAAGGAGCATATTTTCACATTTTTGTGTACCTATAAAATGATTTACAGGTTACCGTGCTAAGAGTGTAGACTTTGATGTGCTGTACGAGCCACGTGTGTTTTCCCAATTTTGTTAATGTAGTCAGACCTGGCTGTAGCGTGTGCTACTCGCTGCGACGCGCATTTTAAATGCCGCCATTGGATAAAATGCGCAAATTATTGCCAGCAAACATTTCCTTTTTTTTAAAGAAATGGCCGCATATCTTCTTGCTTGGCTGCAAGTGATGTCGAAACATGATATAGTCTTCTGCCGTCAGTGATACGTAACACCCTCTCTTCTCCCCCCTCTCACCCATCGCGCAGTTCACCTCTCACTCCTACCATTATGGATGCAACGGAGACTTTCCTGAATTGAATGCAAATTTTCTGCGTTCACCTTGCTCTCGTGCCATATGTCGGGACCTTTCATTACTGTTCGCTTACCGCGTGACGTCTCTTCGACACCACCGCTAACGCGTTTCAAATAAATTCAACGAATGCTGCGTATCACGGTTGCGTACGTATATTTTCCATCAAGTAGACCTGGACTAACAAAACTTCATACTGGGCTAGATGGTGCATGTTCATTATCACGGTAATATAGGCGCAGGAACAACACTCACATTGACACGAGAAGAGCGCTTGTCCTGTCTCCTCGTGTCAATGTGCGTGTTGTTCCTGCGCCTATACTACCGTGATAATAGACCTGGACGTTCCCTTTGCGATGTATAATTCAGGTTTAGGTTGGATACGGTGGCGCAAGAGTGACTAGGGCTATGCTGCGCCAGTCACAGGGTGATATGATGGTGGTACATAATGGTGCGACTAATGGCAATGGCTTGATGTAAAGTGGCTGTATAAGGGCCTAAAAGACATGCGTAATAGATGTGCGTAACATATATATAATTCATGAGACGATTACAAACATGAAAAATGTCAGGCGAAGATAAATAACACAGGTGATAAGAAGTCACTAGTCAGTACAATGTTCATTATATTGCTTAAATCTTGTTCAAAAATTCTGTTTGCACTGAAAAAGCTTACGTTGGTTGGCTGTGCAACGGATTCATTTCCTAAAGCGAGCTTTGGGTGGAGTGGTACTTGGGGCTTGCAAAGAGCGTGGAAGTGCTTTTGGCCGTTAGTCTCGAGATATGGGTACGAGATTAATATGTGTAATATTGTCAAAGGTTCTCGGCAGTTTTCACACAGTGGTGCATTTGCGATGTATACGTTGACATGTAGTACACCGTGCCAACAGTGCTAATAGCTCGCTTGGTTTTGACCGCCCGGTTGGATTAGCTTTGTCCGGGCACTTGATCGAGTCACAGACAGAGTGAGTGAGTGAGTGAGTGAGTGAGTGAGTGAGTGAGTGAGTGAGTGAGTGAGTGAGTGAGTGAGTGAGTGAGTGAGTGAGTGAGTGAGTGAGTGAGTGAGTGAGTGAGTGAGTGAGTGAGCTTACCGTGTTTATGTAGCCCAAGAAAGACTACCGTCCTTAAAAGCAATGTCGAAGGGTCAGCCGTTTCTACAAAGACGCATGTTTTCATCGAAGTCCAGTCTGCGATAGCACCAGGGCGTTGAAGTAAAGTTATGGGACGCTTTCAGGCTTTCAAGCATCCAACTTCCTTTTAACATCGATGTAAATTTGGCAAATGAGTTCTGTGCAAACCCGCAAGGTGGAGTAACGTTTATGAAAGAGAAAGTTAGCATTTACCCTTTTGTAGCACAAGGCCACAAGGAAATCCATACGGAATTGTCAGAAATGAAAGCTTCGTAGTTGCCGGAAAATTCGTCCTGGTCCGGTGTTCGAACCCGGGACCAACGCCTGTCCGGGGAGCTCGCTCTGCCAATTGAGCTAACCAGGAGGCTAGCGTATGACAGCGCGAGAGCGAATCCAGCGACAGCCTTGCGCTGCAAAAGGGTGCGTGCTCATTTTATCCCTTTCATAAACGTTACTCCACCTCGCGGGCTTCTTCAGAACTCATTTTCCATATATTCATGCCCCGCCCTTAGATCTTTCGATGGATTCGCCCTCGCGCTGTTAATCGCTAGCCTCCTCGTTAGCTCAAGTGGCAGAGCATGCGTCCCGTGATTGTTCCCGTCCTCTGCGATTGCGCAAGGCACTTCTCCTAGCGACAGTCCCTCGCCGCAGGATTATCATGCCTTGATAATCGACCGCTATCTGAGCAAGCCGTATTGTTGTTTTGTGTGGTTTAACGTCCCAAAACCAGCTCTGATTATGAGAGACGCCGTAGTGGAGGTCTCCGGAAATGTCGACCGCCTGGGGTTCTTTAACGTGCACTGACATCGCACAGCACACGGGCCTCAACATCTCGCCTCCATCGAAATGCAGCCGCCGCGGCCGGGATTCGATCCCGCGACCCTCGGATCAGCAGCCGAGTACCTTAGCCACTAGACCACCGTGGCGGGGCGAGCAAGCCGTATTGGAATGCCGGAACGACAGAGTCTCCCAGCAGAAGGCCACGAAGGGTGTACTCAAGATTTTGCGAGCAACTGGCCTCGTTGACTATCTGTGAAACTGCCGTGTTTGTGTGTGCGCGCGATTAGATCTCTCTCTTTCTCCTTTCTTGCTACCATCCCTTTCTGTCTTCCCTTACCCCTTTCCCAGTGCAGGGTACCAAACTGGATATTTTTCCTTCCGGCTAATCTGCCTGCCTTCCGCCCTTCATCTCTCTCTCTCTCTCTGATCGATACAGTAGAAATACATCAACGAACGACGCTTGTGATAGTACATCAGCGTGACCTATGGTGCATTTTTCTTCTACAGAACAGACGTCTGTTCTTTGTACTAACGTAAATGCCAACGGGACGTCGTACCAAGAGCTGCCATTCAGTAGCCACGGTGCTGTCGACGTTTATTGGTTGGCCCACGTTAAGCATGCGCGCGAGTTGTCGCTCATGCGCTACCGAACAATTTGGAGTTCTTTTCTCTGAGTTTGGCATTTTAATCTCTTGATGTTTTGTCAATGGTTTCCACCACATACAGCCTTCTTCATTAATGTGGGCCTGCGGAAGTGGTTAAGCAACCGAATCACCTGACTGGCACAGGGATGCGCTACTGGCGTACATAACGCCAATGAAACAAGGAAGGAAGGCCTAGCTTTCTGCTTTGCCCCTTCATGACGGCCACCGTTGTACCTGGGAGCGTGTCATAACGCGATCTGACAAGCTCCTCAAAAAGAAAAAAGAAAAAAATGACAGATCGCAAGTGCAGTGTGAATCAAGAAAATGGGAAGCACGCATCAGGAACGTAAACTGGATCTGCATTGTTGTCTCGCTATACCGTACCAAGACATAACACACGTCATAACAGACATGTTAAACATAAAAATAATGACATGCATATCATGATTTTCATGTTATTATGACCTGTCATTTATGTTCGTCATGCAGTCATGTTGTGGCATACCAATTTTCATATATATATCCCATTAACGAAACGGCCAGGGGAGCACAAAGTCGTAGGCGGCTAGATAGATAGATAGATAGATAGATAGATAGATAGATAGATAGATAGATAGATAGATAGATAGATAGATAGATAGATAGATAGATAGATAGATAGATAGATAGATAGATAGATAGATAGATAGATACGCTCAAGGTCGCCGAAGTTCGCTAAGAAATGCTTCGCACTTAAAAACTATATCATCTCTGATACACTACGTCTTGACGATCGCTGCATAGTTTGTCTGTACAACCACGCTATAAGCGGCAAGGCGGTGGAATTCCCGGAGTCTGACTGACTTCTGACGTAATCCCAACATTGCTCGCGAATGTGCCGTCTCACTTGCCCAAGATACTCCCGTCGCAACGAAAGACGGCCACGTCAAACGGTAGTGTGCCGACCAAAGGTCATTCGTTATAGAGGAAGCTGAGGACATCAGGCGGACACAGCAACGTGAGTCCATTTCTTCGACTTGGGATTGTTTTTATCGGTTGACCACATCTGTTGAGAACATCATCCTCGTGACAAGATAATCTTGCTTCCGTATCACTCATCATACTCCAAACTCGTTAAGCGGGCCGTCGTTAACTTGCGCCTAAACAATGCACTTCACAAATCACGTCATCACAAAATGCTTGATAGCTTCAAGAAACAGACAGAGCGCCTTTCGCAAGCCAGATACCCTAATCATGTACTTGTCTCAGGAGCAGAAAGTGCCTTCAACAATTCAAATAAACAACATGCAACGTGTGTAGCTACTTGCGAAAGAAAAAGGGTGTTGTGCCATATATACATTATGTGTCGCATGCACTGAAGAAAGTTGGACGCAAGGCAAACATTGATGTCGTATTTCCTGCATCGGAAAAATTTTTCAGCATATGCAAAGCTACCGATCCGTCCGCCAAGAAACAGAAGAAAAAGATATACTGTAAAAAGAACCATCAGTCCCATTTTGTGGCATGCACAAAGAAGGTCGTTTATCGGTTTCCGTTTTCTTGTGGAAAGGTTTACATCGGAGTGGTCGGACAGACGTGAAGATGCCTGAACGATAGATTAAAGGAGCATAAGCCAATACTAGGTCGCTATCTAGATGGGCATCTAATCATTGCGATTATTGTGGTTGTCAGCCTCTTTTTAATGATTGTTTGGTAGCGTACAAAAGTGCTGATAAACATACCAGAGAAATTGTTCGCTATCTTGATAGAAAAAGCTGGTGATAGCTGCATCAGCACTCCTCCTGCTGCTTTGACGGAAAGTGAATTGGCCCCGCCACGGCGGTCTAGTGGCTATGGTACTCGGCTGCTGATCCGAGGGTCGCGGGATCGAATCCCGGCTGCGGCGGAAGTGAATTGAATTTTCTAGATGCTACTCTGTTTCCACGTGCTATGACGGAAATAAACCATCAATTGAATGTTAGCACTCGTGTCGTTGTCTTCCTTGTCCGTATCTTCTAGCGCTATGTTTCTTTCAAATGCATCTAACCAACTAGCCCAAAAAGCCGTACTTTACCGTACTTTTAGAAAGTCATAACGAAGTGAGTAAAAAAAGTTCGACAAGTCATTAAGCATATTCTTATGAGATGAGAATGCGAGAGCATTTCTTTTCGTTAGATTGTTTTGCCTAGATTGGCCATTGAAAGAACGCTGCAGTGCATAGCATTTATCAGCGATAAAATCGAAATGGATATTGGTGACGGATAGTTTGAGATAATAATGAGATTCCGAATTTATTTAAACTACGGCTATTTCGCCAGCTCCAGGAATATAACTATTTAACTATTTTAAAATTTTACAGGAATATATATGCATCGGCGATATAACCTATATAACAATGAACAAAGCCGTTGCGACTTACTTGAAGCTCTGCTAAAACGGTAAAGAAAAGCATTTGTAAGCGGTCGATAATACGCGAGCAGATGCTACGTATAATGATGCACGAATTTTGATACTCGAGCGTTCCATATGCAAGTTTTCTTCAAGATGCAGCGTAAGAGCTTTCCCTGCGTGCAGTTGCAGGGTCTTAACAGTTCCACTGGTGAGCTCACAAGTAGCGAGTCTCGAATGCCTTGGTCCACGTTGGGCGTCGTCGTATATCCTTCGCCTGCCGAAGAATATGGAAACGCCGCTTTAAAAACAAAAGGGCCTTCCATACGGGCTTTCCCCTAACAAATGGCTAACTCTTGCTGGCGCCATTTTCGAAGGGTGGTAGGCCGAAGAGCTCAGGCTTGAAGCTCGCCAATGAGTCCACACACAGGGTGGCCCGACGCTTGTTTTCTTCGTCCATGCGAGGGTCCGGAAGCATGACGACTTGCATTCCAGCGGCGATGGCGGCAGTGACGCCGTTTGGCGCATCCTCAAATACCAAGACCTGGTAGGGCAAGTGAAGGGAGAAAAAAAAACATTTTGAATATGACGACCGGCGCAGACTCCTTCCAAGAATTCGAATCAAAACTCTGTGAACTGATTTTTTTTTAATTATGCCCACAAGAAGGCCCTCTTCATAATTGGCAGTTGCGCTTCTCTGCACTGCACATTCGCCCAAGTAATTAATGCTTGTGACTGTAGTAATTAAAACGCACTCAAAGTGCGTTTACTGAATGCTGAATAAGTTCTATAAAAGTGCTGAATATACTAGTGGCAGATGCGCTAGTATATTCAGCCACTACATAACGCTTGTTGTGCAGAATGCGGCCTCTGCATAAGACGGCAGTTTTCTTTTCTTTTTTTTAATCAAGTGACAATGCTGAGCACTTACTTTTAAACAATATATCGAAGACAACCGCAATCTAGATGCCAAAAAAAGCAAGCCCAATGAGGCCTGCGATAGATGCATTTTTTTAGATTCTCCAAACAAAAAAAAAAATACTGAGCTGGCGCTTTCCGACATCGCCACATATTGTTAACGTTATTCCGAACAAAAAACAAAGGGGTCGTTATTTTTGCTATGCATATTTTGTACAGAGTATGCGCGGGGATTTCGGAAACATTTGGTGTCCTATTCGCACACACAAGAAAGATTTCGCATATATATGAAATACTGGAGTGCATCCTGCTCATTATTCCACAGTTCCTGCGATCTGGCTGTTTCCTCCAGTATAACAAATTATTAAGATAACTAAAGTGGGAATGCAGGAAAAGTACCGCATGAATGTTCTTCAACAAGGTGAATTCACTCATACATAAACATCATGTCTGAGCATAATGTTGAGCATCGAATTTGCGCCTATATATTACCACACGAAACGAGTAACAAGCTATCGAATAAATCAAGGACGTAGTGTCACTCAACAAATGAAAACGAGAGTTCGATGAAGTTTCAACACTGATAAAAAGCAAAAAAGAAAGGAAGATATTTTTTATCATAAGGACATTCACGGTGACTCCTATGCAATATAAATAATTTATTTCGACAAAAATACACTTCCACTTTTAAAGAATAACCTATGAAACGCAAGAAATGTCCTGAAAAATGCAGTACTTCTTTATCTTCTTGACAACATACGCGTGCGCATGGTCCCGCATTAGAGTAGGCCAACTGTCATCAAAGTGCTCCCTCCCCCGTGTGGCCCCCTTAGAAGATTACCTCTGCATTGTGCAAAGACATGCAATGCTAACGATGATGGCCCATAATATCAATAAATTTAAGAAGTCGTAATTAAAGCTGTACAGTTTCGTTTTCTTTTAAATATTGGCGTATGAATAGTGTTTATCAATTTACAAAAAGTGGAACGCTTACACACAGCCAGAGTGTCACGGAGAGCGGTTGTTTAGACAGTGGGATTCTGAGACAAGCAGGCTCAGACCGGACAGAATCGTGCCCCACCCCAGGGAGCAGTAAGTTATATAACTAAAGTGACATAAGTTTTTCTACTTTTCTGAATGTCATCAGAAATACTGCGCCCTTCCTTAGTAACTGAGGGGGGTACGGGGGGCGGGGGGGGTCGGCATGGCCTCCTTTGCCCGCCCTCCCTCTTCCCGTCTTCACGTCTATGCAAGGTATTTGCGTCTTCACGAGGAAGTTCCTGTAACAATTTCTAGGTTGAACAGTAACATATGGCATACCTTTTCAGGCGGTGGTTTGCCATCGAACTTGGACGCGGCGATCAGGAAGATGTCCGGGTGCGGCTTGCCGTGCTTGACCTCGGGGTTGTCGCCTGCGCACACCACGTGGTGAAAGAGCGCCAGCAGCTCCTTGTGGCGTGATGTCTTGAGCGTGAACGAGACGCGCTTCGAGCTGGTCGCTATCGCCATGGGGACGCTGTGCTTGTGTAGGTGTCGCACGAGTCGTTCCACACCTGCGCGGAACGTCGTTTGCAAACGAGGCGGAAGTCCATGACAAATTCAGAAAAGACAGAAGTCGGGGGACAAGTTGGAGGTGCATATAGATCGACCGTCGTTGAACAAGAGGTACTACGGAGCCAGTGTTTCTACAAGAACACTTGTCTTAATGCGGAAATTGTGACCAACCACTTCGCCACCATGTAGTACTCAGCTCTTTTAGTGGTTAATTGAAGCAAGATTTGAGATTAGGCTAGTTGGTGATCCATAGTATAATAAACAGTGTACAAGCGGACGATGGACAAATAAATCAGACACAGAGACAAGCGTTGTCTCTGTCATTCCTTTCTTTGTCCGTCGTCCCCTTGTGCACTGTTTATTAAACTATGGTGATTAACAGCAGCACTACGCTTCGGCAGCGTGTCAGCATTCCGCTTATGTCTATACCGCCTAGAAACTTTACTGGCCTAAGAACTCGGTTAACAGGACATCAGAAGGGTAGTTTACGTTAGCGCGGCACATATCAAAGAACCACGACGCAAGAGAGGTATGTACTTAAACAAGCTCGTGCTTCTCTTTTTCTTTTTTTTTTCTTGTGTGTGTGTGTGTGTGTGTGTGTGTGTGTGTGTGTGTGTGTGTGTGTGTGTGTGTGTGTGTGTGTGTGTGTGTGTGTGTGTGTGTGTGTGTGTGTGTGTCATGGTTCTCTTTAGCGCATGCCTCTTTTTGTTTAGTGTGTGTCGTGGTTCTCTCCTATATGCGCCGCACTAACGCAAAGTACAGTTACAGAACACCATCTTGCCAGCTTGGCAACCCTTCTGAGACAGCAAAGTAGGCCATGATGGTCTAGTGGCGATGTTGCTGCAACATTGATTCCGTAAGGATATGGATTCGACACCGGCTTCGGCTGCCGCACTTTCAGCCTAGGCGAAAGTGTTAGAGGCCCATATACTACGCGCTGTCAGTGCATGTTAAGGAACCAGGAATGGACGAAGTTTCGATAGCCCTCCGCCACACGGCGTTCGTCAAGTTTAGTGCGAACAGAACTGGCCCAACTGTATAACGTCACTGCTTCCCAATTCAGTGAGAAACTGATTTTCTTCGCTGAACTCACTCCTCTCACCTGACGATAGCTCAAAAATTAATCACAAAGCGGCAAGACCAGGTATTGCCGGCCAGAGTCCAATCTAAATCGTGTACGTAGACGAAAAATTAAGTGCCATATACTACCTGGAATGAGGCCGACTTTGGGGTACTTCTCGGCGTAGATGCGGCCCAGCTCAGTAAGGTAGTCGTCCACCGTTATCGGCAAGTTCAGACCACTGATCACCATCCGCGCAGAGTCGGGGCCGGTGGTACCCATCAGTTTCACCTTCAGGTCCCACGTGTACTTCTTGCCGTAGCGGTCGGCGATCGACTGCACTGCCTCCTCGTGCATCTTCTCCGTGTCTACGCAGGCAAAGGGAGAAAGACGCATCGCCATTGGATCAGTGGGAACCCCGAAGCAGCGACAGGTTCTGTTTAATTTTTTCGACTATCCGGTTCGTTCGGATGGTCGAGATAAACATTACATGACAAGATGTCGCCGGCATCTCAGCTGAGGTACATGACATAGTGTTCTGCTCTACCTCTTGAAAGGTTGAACTTACCACTGAATGAAACATACATACACAAGAAGAGATGGAAGGGACGGGGAAACCCTTTTTCTGCCTCTCTCTATGTGCGCGCGCGCGTAGCGGGGCGGGGGTTACAAAACTCGCTCAAAAAAAAGACTGTGCCAAAGACTGTGACTGTGTCCCCACTCTGTGGACACAACCATACGCTCTTCCCATGAGGTGTGTGTATGTGTCTTGTCCTTAGTGCACACTCTTGGCAGAGGTCCTCACAAGACTGGCCAGTACAAGTTCCGCGAACGACGGTAGCAGAATTGGAATTGATACTGTTCCCCCGCCGTTTCCGATACCTGTTATGGGCTCGTACGCAAAAGGCCTCGTGAACCCAAAAGCGCAATGCTTCCATGTGTTTTCGTGCACCATGCAAGGACTTATGGGCGCATAACATTTGCAAATCACATTAAACGTTTCGGAATATTTAGCTGTAACGATAGAAAAGTACTTCACCGTCCTAGCTCTCCGTACAGAACGTTAGGGCCAGCAAAGCTGGAACATGCGGCCTCGGCGGTTACCGTTGCATTAATCCCGGCAGCTCATTAAATTCCTCCTCAATTAACGTCTTGGCCGACATTCCCGCATGCAATCCGCGTGGCAGGCCCGATCCTTTCTGGTGGCGCTGGCTTGGCCTCTTATCCTAAACATGGACACAATAAGCGAAAGGCCAGTTATTGTGAACCTGGACTCACCCAGAACCACGCCGTCCAAGTCGAAGATCACGTGCGTCACTGGCTTGAAAGCCGCTGCCATGGCTTGCACACCACGTCGTCTCTTATTCTTGTTCTTTTTCCAAGGCAATGGAGTATACCCACTGCGGGTAATTCACTGGCAAACACGAAAATTTATATCACTTAGGAGAGTCTGTCATGTTTGACGTCACTGTCCTCGCGAAGAATCTTCTTGCCAGATAATGCAATGATTCACCAAAGAAACGAGCCCACCCAGAAACGTATATATACTACTTGAGTTGCTAAGATATCAGAGAAAGGAACAATGTATGTTGATAACATTTGTTGTTAACACTTGCTGTTAACATTTACGCTTTGTGACAACGTGTTGATAACTCGGAATGTGCCACTACGACACGTGTGTTCAGCTTCAGTTTCTTTTTTTTTTACGGTTCGGGATTTTCTGGGTTTTTTTCTTACCATTTGCCGCCTTTCAGTCGTGAGTCGGCGCTGGTCTTGTTCCCTGATTGTGCTAGTGTCTGTGAGTTGCGTGCGCCAAATTCCTTCACAGTGATTGATAAACTAAAACCGACCGGCAGGATGGAGCTCCTATTTAATCCCCACTGGCACGGACAATCCACTCGGCTCGTCGATCAGCCGCAGCAAACCTTCAAGGACCGAGCTTGACAGCAGTGCCTCCCATTCTTACCATGTACCCTTTCTGCTGTGTTGTTCTTTGTTCTGTGCACTCCCACGTAAAATGAAGAAAGTGTGTTGCTCCTCACCACGTACTCTACATAACCTGGTGTTATTTATGCAGAGTATGCGCAGGCTGATGTGAGTATTTGATCGTAGCCTTCACAGAGCGGTTGCCTCTGCGACGCTGAGTTCCTGTGTGGAGATGGATGTAGTGTTCTATCTCCTCTGTAGTAGTCCATAATTGCAACGTGGCGAGGGTCCAGGGGTGTAGGGTCCTCCGTGGCAGAGTCCGGGACAGCACAATAGCGCTTGTGGGCGGCGATGGAACCGCAATGGCCGCGGCACCAACCGCATCAACACCCTAAACGGATAGACGTGGTGCTATCGGGGCACCCTACTTCTCCTCTACCCTTGCGTCCGTGTTCGCGCGGCTTTTCTTTTAGATGCGAAGCAGCTCTTTGTCTAGCCTGTGTAACGCTCTCCCTCCGTGCGTCCGTACGAACGCGCCGCAACGCGCTCCCCTCGCCGCAGGTGTTGGAGCGGTGCCAAGTAGGTCACGCCGCAGCTGCGCGTTGACGTCACGCTCCCCTCGCAGTGCGCGCTGACGTCACTCTCTCCCTCGCCTGCCGCGCGCTCGCCGCAGCGCCCGCAGCTGCCGCCTCGTCCGTTCGCCCGCAACACCTGCCGCTACCGCCGCTCGCTGCACCGCCGACTCGTCCGTTCACGCGCAAAAAATTAACACCATCTTCCCAAAGGGAACCCTGATGGGATGCGAAGCACCCGCGTTAGCGCCGTTCAACCCGTGACGCCACCCGTGCGCAACGCTGCTGCTTCGCATCCCATCAGTGTTCCCTTTGGGAAGATGGTGTTAATTTTTTTTCTTTGCGTAATGAATCCTTTCGAACTCGTTCAGCTTTCTGCCGTTGGTTTCCCTGGAACTGCGCTTCTAAACAAGTTGCAAGTCACTAATAATCTTGCAAAGGCAATATCAACTGAACCGGTCTTACTATCTCCACAATGCAATATGTGTCACCCTTCCGGAGTACATGCAGTATGCACTGGAAAAAAACCGGAGCAATATACTCTACATATCCATTCGTTCCCTTGCTGTGCGATATGATGGTCGAGTGGTAATGGCACTCGGCTGCTGATCCGGAGGTCGCGGGATCGAATCCCGGCCGCGGCTGTTCACCATGGCCGAACTCATAGCGGCGATTCAAACGTCCAGGCAACGAACGACACCGGGTCCCGATGCCATTCCTTATGAGGTTTTCAAGAACATGGAAGGGGCAGCGCTTGACGCACTCCTAGAGGCTATTAATACAGTATGGGAGACTGGTATTGTTCCGCCTGATTGGAAGCACTCAGTTGTCCCCATACCAAAGCCAGGAAAACCTCCAAATAATCTGCAATCCTTACGGCCGATCTCACTAACCCCAACTATTTGCAAGCTCGCAGAAAAGATGCTAGCTACACGTGTCTCCTGGTGGCTTGAACGAAACAACAACTACCATCCTGCACAAACTGGATTTCGTTCTTACTTGGGAACTGAAGACGGACTTTCCATATTGTCGGACGATGTGTTGCAGGTTTTACCACACAGTCACGCCGTGCGTACAGTAATAGCCACAGATATAACGAAAGCTTACGATAATATCGACCATGAAATTATTATCACCAACCTCATCGAATTGGGGCTTCCACAAAGGGTCGTGAACTTCGTCTATTCATTTCTCCGTAATCGCACTTTTGCGATAAGGGTAGATGGAAGGCAAGAAGGGTGCTTCACGTCGAACAGAGGAGTCCCACAGGGTTCGGTCTTGGCTCCTGCTCTATTCAATATTGCTCTCGTGCCCCTTGCTTGGAAACTACACCAAATTCCGGATGTTAAGTTTTTAATACACGCGGACGATATTACTTTGTGGTCCGTACATAAAGACATGTCAAGACAATCTCGACAGCTTCAAGAAGCCCTTGATGTCGTGCACAACTACGCTCGGCAAGCTGGGCTTGACATCTCCGCACAAAAATCTAGCTACGTTGTGGTAGCCAATAAAGCAGGACGCAGAAAGCTCACTCTGAGCCCATTTACACTTAGAGTTGGCGTGTCCACGATCCCAGAAGCTTCAGAGATCCGCGTCCTGGGCCGTGATATTCACCGATCCGGCAGTGCTGCACACTGGCTCCGCAAAATTAGACAGAGTTCCACACAAACGCTCCATCTCATCCGACGCATTGCTTCAAAATCAGCTGGAGCTCGTACTGACGTAGCTCGACGAATCGTACGTGCAGTCTTGCAGCCACGGATTTTGTACCAAGCGCAATTTCAACGTCTCACTTTAGCTCAGTTGGCACAATTGGGGACAATAAATCGTGATGCTATGCGCACCATTACTTCGCTACCTCGAATCACACCAGTGCCAATTCTGCAGGAACATGCTCAGCTGAACACAATTGCAGAACTGATGTCGCAGCGTGAACAAGCACGTGAAATAAAAAAGCAGCTGGTTCCGGTTGTCGCCGCTTTGCATGCACATTTTCAGCCTGGCTCTCGAATAGAAAACGCGACTGAACCAATGCCTCCCTGGGAATTTACCCACACCACGACTAATAAAACAACGAGGCTAAGGCGAAGCGACGCCGAAAATACTGGTGCGAACAAGGCAGTAGATTCTACATGCGCTGATACTTCCACAGTATATACAGATGCTGCTATTCTACCTGACGGCGGTACGACGTCCTTCCTCAGCTCTACGCATTCCTTCATCAGTGGTTACCAACAATATACATCTAAAGAAGCCAGTGCTCTGGTAATGGAACTTCAAGCCATTCATAACGCCCTGAAAGACGCCATCTCTAAGCTACCTACACTTGAGCGACTAGACATATTCAGCGACTCTCTAGCAGCCATACAAGAACTTAAAAAAGTGTACAAGGCAATGGAAATCTGCGAAGCCATACACGCCCTAAATCGCACAACAACTACGTGCGTCAAGGTACACTGGGTACAAGGACATGCTGCGAACCCTCACAACATTGCTGCCGACCACGCGGCACACTTTCCTCCCAATCCACATTCCCTATCCATTCCCCTCCCACTCCAACCCCTCACCTCCCTTTGCGCCCGTAAGAACTTTCTCCGGCAGGGCACACGTGCTCTTATCCCACCGTGTGTCTGCTCCCTCCCCCATCACCTTACTAGGGCGGAGGAAGTTGTGCTTAGGAGACTTCGGGCCGGGGTGGCCCTTACACAGGCTGTAATCTCTACGTGGAACTGGTGCACCATACCACTTGGTGATACGTGCCCGTATTGTTCTGTTCCCGTGACGGACGCAGATGCACACCATCTCATATGGACATGTAAAGGACTCCATCGGGAGCGCTCTCGTCTCCTTAAACAAGACGGTGTCCGATACGGTGCCTCGACCAGTTATGATCGTTGGATACACGACAACGGATACCACAAAACACTACTTCAGTTCATACACAACACAGGACTTGCAGCACACATTTAACAAAATACACCATATACTATGCCTTAAGGGCAAGCCCATTTCGCAATAAAAAAAAATGTTGAGGCCCGTGTGCTGTACGATGTCAGTGTGCGTTAAAGAACCCCGGGTGGTCAAACTTTCCGGTGCTCTCCACTACGGCGTCTTTCATAATCTTAGGTGGTTTGGGACGTAAAACCCCAGAAATCAATCATGTCACGAAATAAAACCCTTTCGAGTAATCACAGCTAGTGTTAGACAGGAGGACGTCTGCACTTCGATTAATTCTTTCAAGTAGTCAGTTTTTCTTCACGATAATGAACGCTTATTACAATACTAAATTAGAAATATTTTAATAAATGTGAATATTTCCTGATTCAATTAAATCTTTCAACTTAATGTGTCTCGGAATGATATTTCCTCGACTCGGTTTAAGTACAACCCACCTCGTAGACAGTCTCGTAACGCTAGCCCAGAGGGAAATCAGCCAAGAAAAAAATTTTTGGCACAATTCAAAAACATCAAATACTAAAACTGCTAAATAGAGACGCGAATGCGATGCATCTTGCGTTTTACCTATATACTGCGACACGTTCTCGTTCCACCAAGATGACTTCATCCACGCCGCGTTCTTACAACATCGCTTCCTATAAGCTGTGGGTATGCACCATTAAACATGGATCATCATCATCGCTGTTGTAAATACCATCACCTTGTTCATTAGAGAAGAATAAGAATACGGCACGGTCATTTCGAACGATGGCGAAAGCATTCAAGCCTGTAACACACGTCATTTTCGACCTGGACGGCGTTGTCCTAGGTGAGACCGACGTTTCCTTTGAAGTTCACCTCGTGCGTTTCGACGCGAGCGTTTCGACTCGGCATAGTCGGCATACTGGATAGAAGATTGGAGAAAGTAGGATTCGTGCATATCCAAGAATTATACTGCATTCCTCACAGTGAACTGTATTTTAGCGGATCGGTCTAGGATTAACCATTCTAGGACTTCCACATAGTGCTAAATAATACATAGACAAGATCCAAGAGCCACAAGACAGTACACGCAATATGTGAGCAACATAGCGAAGCAACGACCACCACTGCCTGCGTCTTTATCTTTGGATTAAGATGCTGTCAGCCATCCCTTGATTTGGGGCGATAAATGCGCTGAAGTACAATTTCTCGACCACATGGCTTTGAATTCAAACGGTAAAATGCGGGTGCTCCGTTGAACATGCTCTAGCAGCACACGAAGGTTAATTGGGCAGGAAGAGGTGTCAGGTAATACCGACGAAGACCGCAAGTGTGTAGTTCAAGCAGATTTTGCTAACAAAGATACGCCCAGCAAAGCTCGATCGAACTGCAGATACTTCTTTGTAAAGCCAGGTGTTCCAATCCGTTGCTCCTATGTCTCGAGATTGCCTTAGTGTAGGACGCTTCCCCTTCTCACGGAAGGCGAGCGATGAAATGACAGCAATAGATCAACGAGTTTTGAAAGCCCTTCGAGCCGCATTTCTCCTTTAAATATTTTTTTAGAAAGATATATTCTGATCTCGCTCTTTCCAAGCCCAGCTTCTTGCAGGAATTCATATGTTCTGCATCGACACTTCATTGCTGCCTTACTTGTGCACGCTCGAGCTTTCTGTATGTTCCCTCACAATACTAATAAAACCAGTTCGCTAACCTAACAAAAGATATTATTTAATGATTAGTTCTAACCACTGTTTGTAACACGATCATAATAAGCGCCCGCTCACCAGCAGCTACTAATGGTATGCGATTCTGACCTCAGCGAAAGTTCTCTAACACTGGGATTCATTAAATCGGTCTATCGCCGCTGTCCATATTTGTCTTAATTATACCCGTAAGCATAAAATAAGCCCATTTCTCTTTTATATCTCTACGACACAATATGATAGCCCCGTTTTGTGTCCGTCTGATTTTAGCACCGCTTAAAGTAACTCTCCCTGCCCCAAAAAGGACGTACATCATATTCATAATAGTGCTGATATTGTATATCGATCTCGTGCTGGTATTCTTGATTCTTTTCTCGTATGTAACTACTACGTGTTTATTGATTTTATGAAGCGTAGCGACTTCTTTAATTCTTTAATTTTTTTTCTTTCTATGCCATGTGCACGTGCTGTACTTTGCTAGCTGATAAAAAAAACTGTGCTTCCGTTCTTCCTCTTGTATATTTATTGTGTGTTTTGGAGGCGGGTCACGCGGTCATGAGCCGCTTTTGAATTCCTCCACTCACCCTCTGCAGCGTCTTTTTTTTTAGTTTGGTGAAAAATAAAGAATACATTCACATAAAAATTGTGAGCGTTCATTCAAGTTTACGAATGGATTAGAATAGGTTTATTCTGCAACGTTACAGAAACGGTGGCAAGAAATCAAGGCACCAAGGCCTGACAGAGGCTCCTACCCCTACATTATTTCGACAGCAGCGAACAGAATATGTGCAAGTACAATACTGTCATCTTACAACATTCTACGCAAAAATACAGCGCTGTCTAATAACACACAGCAAAAACAGATAATTGGAGCAGCTGAAAATAGTTATTCGATTGCTATGGGACATACGCTGGATAAAATCACATCGTCGCCCGTTAGATAGAGAATATAGGTATATTAACCAGGAAGGAGCAAAAATTGAGAGAATGAAATAGAAAATGCAACTTAAAAAGTTCAGGTTTTCAAAGAACATGAAAATGTTATGAAATGTTATGAAGTGAGAAATACTACTGACACCTCAGTAACAGCGTACATCAAGTATGATACTGTAAATGAAACAGTCAGCCATATTCAAATTTGTTTTCAATCAACAACGTCTTGAATGAACTCTTCGTGTATTTAATTCGGTCAATCCTGGTCGACTGAGCAATGCCGAGATTTCATCATTTACGTGTTGTCTGCTGTAATGAGTTCTAACTGTCCGCGTAGTTCGAGTAGCTTTTCTGCTGTAGTGGATACTGAATCTTGGATTATGACCGGTGTCCATTAAACAGTTTATTAGCTTTTGTGTGCTAAAACAATCTAAAATAATAAATCTGAGATGCACTCTTTTTTGTGATGTAATAAGCTTCTTATAATTCTTTGTATATGTAGTGCCCCATATTAACATACAACACGTGAGCCTAGAGTAGAATAATGAATAATATAGCACTCTCTTTAACCACATGGGTACAATATCGCGTATTTTGAAGAAGCAACCTGTGATTTTTCTCAGATCACCCGTGAGGTTAATAACATGAGTATTCCATGACAGACCTCTTCAACCATACACCCAGAAATTTGTGTGTTTTTGTGTGTATTCAGAGCCAATAAATTACGAGCGTGAATCGTTTGAGCCATTTAAGCCGCACCCAGCTGCATACTAACTACCACTCACAGTCTGTAAGGTTCACCCTTCCATCCCTATTTCATAAATATGAAGAAGAAATGTCAACCTTGTTGCATTTACAGAGGAAATGCGTGAATTTTTTCTACGTCGTGTCTGATGTTCTGATTTATGGTATTTTGTCCTAACAACAGCTGAATGTTTCATTACTCTTTGTAATGTATTTGTTTCCCTCAGTCGATCATATATTCTGTTCTATTTCTCAACTACTCTTTTGTTCAATTTGCATAATTTTTTGTAAATTTTAATTGCCCTATCCTGTGTTGTTATTGTAAACATAACATGTTTTTAATTTTAATTATGTTACTGCTGCCATGTATGTGGGCCTTCAGACACTTTCAAGTGGTTTTGTAACCACTTTTCGCCTGAGGGACCCCCAACTTTTGTTGGAAATAAGGGTTTTGTTGATTTATAATTGATTGATCTCTCACACGTCTCACCTTCAAAGACGCAGACAGGCTGTACACGGCGGCAGTGGAAAAAGTGGCCGAACGGTACGGCAAGAAGTACACCTGGGAGCTGAAGAAGCGAGTGATGGGAACGCCAGATACCGAGGCAGCCCGAGTCGTCATCGACACTCTGGGACTGCCCACCAGCCTGGACGAGTACATGGCCGAGCTGGACCGCTTGTACGCCGCTTCCCTGTCCAAATCGCAGCCCATGCCAGGTGGGGTTTTCACCGCTAACAGGTCATCAGGCACGGACCGCTAATGACTGGGACCACCTTCCTAGATCAAGCGCATCTATACAAGACATTGTTAGTGTTTTGCGCGTCATTGCCAAGCATTGCATAACTAGACAGCTTCATGCGCACTAAGAATTTCACGCAACAAAACATTACCAGTTGTGATTAATTCACTAACCGTGTGCAGCCACGAACTAGATTTGTATATTTGATTCTAACCACTCCCCTATGTAATGCCCTCGGGCCTTTCAGATACAGATGTTTTAATAAGCAAACAAATAAATCAGAATTCCTCTTGAAGGCTTAGCCGCTCCAGACCCACTAACGTTAGGTCGCAGTATCGGTAGTCACTTGCGTGCTTATAGGGGATATATTATCCCAGTACGCTGATTTCCAGCATTGATAAAATAGCTGCTGAAGTTTTAGGTTCCAAATCGAAGACATGGTTTCGAGGCATACCGTGGTGAGAGGTACCTTAAATTACCGTGATGAGGGACCACCTGGGGTTCTTAGCATGCACAGATATCGCGCACTACATTGGCCTTTAGCATTTTGCCTCCATCGCGATGCGGCCCCCGTGGCCGCATTCCCAGTACTTGTTGTATAGTATAGAACGTAAAACACGGTGTGTATGTTAAAGCTCCTCTTTAAAGCAGCCGACCAAGGCGGAAACAGAAAAAACGTCACGCATTGACGACCGACGTTAATAACAAGGCATAAAACGAACACAAGTTCAGCGCCCTGTTCTGTCGTCTTCCTTGTCTTGGGTGTGGCCTTTTCTGCGCTGCCTTCCTGCTGTCCCGCTCTATTCGTAAGCAAATATTACTACAATGTATGCCTAGAATTTTCTCTTGTCATAAACCAGCCTCGCCAGTGAAGGCTAGCCGAACGTCACTAGCTCTATCGTCGACAGAGCTAGGAAAGGAGATACCATGCTATTTCGACGTGGTGCATGAGGACGCAGTGCTATGCGTCGACGTAGAAGTGTGCTTGTCTCTAAATTTTGATACGCGGGACCATTGACTATGGAGTTGAGTAGGTCTGCTTAGTAGGGAAAGGTCGTTCGTTTTCAGGAAGCGGCTATTCACGTTTCGTTGTGGTGGAAATTTTGCCATCGGCGGCGTGGCGCACGTCCAGAACTGAACGTGACGAGGCATACAGAGCGGCATCTGAAGAAGCGTTAGGAAACAGGGAAAAATAGCTCTGTGTTTCTTATTGGGTGACGAAGCTCTACACTGCCGAAACTGTCGCACCTACTCGCGTGTTGTTGCTGAAGGCGACGACGTTCTCTCTCGCCGTGACCTTCAGACACACATATCAGAATATGGCCCCAGGAGCCCGTATTCTGAGATGTGTCGCTAAAGGCGATAGCATAGCTTTGGTAACGTGTCTCCTTTGGTGTCTCCTGCAGTGTTGACTGGCTGGTTGAACAAGCGGGAAAAGTGGGCCGGGCTGGCTTCCGGTTTGTTCAACCAGCCAATCACCATCGAAGGAGACACCGAGCTAGACATTTACGTCACCAAAGCGATGCCGCCACCTTCAGCAACACATCCCAGAATACGGCCCCAGGGCGCATATTCTTATATTTCTCACAAGTGCTAACACTTTCGCGCATGATATGTCACGCGCGATCACCTGACAGCTGTGCCCCCACTTGAGCATACGATCGCACAGAGCAGGAGTGTGCGACAGATAGGGCAACAGTTTCAGATATTAAAGGTCCTCAAACTTGGCAATAGTCGTATTCCTGTTCCGGCTAGTCCGTCCCAGCTATAGCGCTTCTATAGGCGAACGCTGTGGGGCTGCTGCTGCGTCGGCCCTTGGCGGCCTGGCTATATATGCTGTCCCAGGTGGAGATGTCACGGTAAGACGGCGATGAGGCAGACATAGCGGCACGCGCTTCAACAGCAGTAGCTTGCTCCTGTTGCTCCGTTGAAACGGCCGTACAATTATTTCTTCCTCGTAACATTTTTGGTGTAACGGTCGGGCTAGACTCGCAAGACCCCTACATGAATCTTCGCTCTCAGTAATTGCGCGCTTGCGCAGTTGCGACCGATCGCCACGTGCATTTCGAAAACTTGCATGGCCAGGGCGAACGCATGTTCCCACTTCCTGTGGAAGAGCGGGGCTGCTGCTCTTACAGCGCATCTAGCTGAACGTTAAGCACGTTCACCTGTGCGTGCCGGGCTAGCATAGTGCTCATGGCGCCTAAATTAACGTCACTGCAAAGATGCTGCAATGTTCACGAGGTTTTTCTGAGTCAATAAAGTGTCCCACAAGGCGTTTTTTAGGCGGACGGACGTGTCGAGGGCTGTCATTTACGTCATTTGTCATTTGGGCAGCAAGTTACCATCTAGTCCTAAACGCAAACAGCACACTAAACTATTTCTCTGTCACGCGCCGTTATCAACTCTGCTGTTTCATTTAACCGCCAGGTGCCGAGCAGCTGATACGACATCTGCATGGCCACGGCATTCCCATAGCCGTGACCACGAGCTCCAAGCCGGTCTCGTTCGGTCTCAAGATGACGCACCACGGCAAACTGCTCTCCCTCTTCAACCATGCGCTCATATCAGGCGGGGATCCCGAGGTGAAGCACGGCAAGCCGCATCCGGACATCTTCCTCATCGCAGCATCCAAGTTCGAGGACCATCCGACACCCGATAAGGTATACTGCTGCTGCACATTGAATGCTATCGAACGCCAAGCTTCGTCATGCTGACCAACGTATTTGAATTACGCAAAGAAGACAGAAACTCGGAGAAAGACGCAGGCTTTGAGCGATGAGAGATCACGATTACTTGCTGGGGTTTTACGTGCCATAGCCACGATATAACATGAAACACGCCGCGTAGTTGAAGACTCCAGAAATTTTGGCCACCGGTGGTACTTTATTGTGCAATGAAAACATGCAGTACGCGGGCACTTCGCGTTTTCGCCTCAATCGGCGGTGCGACCGCCAACCCGTGCCTTTTAGGTCAGTATTCGAGCACCGTCAACCCTGTACCACAGTGATAGCTGATAGATGAGAAATCGTTGAACAGGGAATGTCGACTGACAGTAGTAGTACTGCTTCGAAATCTTCGGTTGAGGCACAAAACGCGTAATATTGGTACCACTCTAAAGCTTGATTGCCTCTAATCAAACTTACCTTTACGCACTCCTAATCGTCCTGTCATTCTTAAACGTTCTATTCACAAACTGTACTGCCCGACATTATTTGCGTGCTTCTGTGAATCGAGGTTCTGGTGTTCGAGGACACACCCGCTGGTGTGACGGCGGCCCTGGAAGCTACTTTCTTCAAAATAAGCGTCCTGATAAATCTGTTTACTTCAATGAGCAAAGGCTCGATGTGGGTAAGTTTGTTTTGCATGCTTTAAATGCCTGTCCTTTGTACCTGTTGTCACCGTTGTCTTGCGCTCTTTTTTCTTCATGGAACTCATTTGCACTTTTGCTTGACATTTAGCCTTCTCTGTTCGATTTGTTCGACCAGATACTGTAGCCAAGAAAGGTATTGGTATAAAGAGATTTTTACTCATTTTTGTTTCCCATTGGCTGCTCATTGATTGACTCATTTATTGATTGATCGTTCAATCGTCTCGGCGACCGTACTTATTTCGGCTGTTATGTTTAAAACGCTGTATATCGTATTTAAGAAATGAAATGATTTCAAATTAATTTCCTGGCTTGCTGAAATCAATAAGGCATCATATGACCACATGTGAGCAATAGCAAATGACTATTCAAACATTATCAAAGAATTCACATATAATCCATACAGCTCATCTTAGGCACATTACAAAGCCACTGTATTGTCAGAGGAATAAGGCATCATGTAAGTACAAATCAGTTGAAGAAAAGGACTTAGCATTCGAGGTCTCGCTCGTTTGTGGGCGCTGCAAAGATGAGCTTGCCCAGAAGACGGAGAGCCGCTGCCGTCCTTGAGACATATTGCCGCGAAAGCGACGATACGAATATGGTCACCTCTTCTTGAATGAATGTCGCGACCACCACCTGCTGGTAGCGGAGCTGTTGTGCATGCCCTTGTGCACGCTCGGCGATGAACCGCAGCGCGTCTTGTTGTCGACTCGTTATTCCGTAGTGCTTGTGGATACCATTGTAAAGCAGTGCTGTCCAGTTGGTCGAAATTTCCACTCTGCCACATCGCCCTTCTCAGAAGGGGACACGCCGTACGCGCACATTGTAACCATATGTAAGTCGTGAAGAAAAACAGCAAAAGCGAAGCTGTATTGGGCCACCCATGTAGGGGCACTACTCAAAAAGAAAAAAACGCATGCACTGTACGCCATATTCCCCACGCGAGCGCATACAACGCACGAAAAGCGTCGGCGCCCCACAGAAATAGGAATAAGAGGGGAAGAAGGGTCGGGCGGCACAGGGGAAGGCATTGCACGGGGAACAGCCGCATACTTTATCTTGTGCTTGGTTCGCTAGCTCGATGACCTTAGCCCGCGAACGTTTCACCCACAGCAAAACCACGCATGATTCCAGATACGCAGACTCGCCATGTTCTTCCATCACTGCAGAGAGCTAATTGTCAACGCATTGCAAAAGCGTCTGCCTGCCGCAGCACTGTGCTTCAAAGACTGCAAGCTCCCCCTTCAGGCTCTTATCACAGCACTCTTTGCCGAAAAATGACAGGTGCCCCTCGTTTGCCACCACGATTTCCTGCAGACAAACTACAACATTCCCCGCCATAGAGTGACAAGTCAACTTCCTTTGTGAGTGGAAAGAGCCGCATTCTTCGTTTTTAAGCCCACCGATGAGACGCGAATGCGCATAGCCGCACTTTCCAAGAATGGGCACCTTTGTTCGTATATGTGATGGGCAGCATAGATAGGCAGGGGCCACCGGCTGGAAAAATTTCGGGGGGGGCTTCAGCCCGGTCAGCCCATGCCTGCCTACGCCACTGGTCCAGGAGTATGTAAGCGTCGCCCTACCGGGACATCGAGCAACAATTTTCGCTTTTTGATCGACACTTCGCATGACGGCTTTTCTACGGATATAGGGCACAGACTGCCAGCGAACGTTATGGCGTTTATGCGCATCTTATGCGTATTTACCTATCAGTCTCTTACAAGTTACTCTTTGGAGGTCAATGAACCGAGTTCCGTTCATTTGGCGATTCTGTAAAAGTGCACCAGTAGAGTGCAAACACCACAAGATGAAGAACGACTCAGACAGCTTTTACGTAGTCGGACGTCTTAAAAGCTCTTCTGAAGGCGCACGACCAGCAGCAAGCTTTTAATACCCAGGCTCGCTACTCCGCATCGGCACGGTGGTCTTTACTATGACACTCGGCTGCTGACGCGAAGGTCAAGGGACCTAACGCCGGCCGCGGCCGCTGCATTTCGATGGAGGCGAAATGTTGAGGCCCGTGTGCTGTGCGATATCAGTGCACGTAAAGAACTCCAGGTGGTCAAAATTTCCGGAGACCTCCACTACGGTGTCTCTCGTAATATTATTGTGGTTTTGGGATGTAAAACAAGAAACGATTAAATCATCAATGAGGCTCGCAACTCCGAACGTAATGTAGTTATTCATAATTTTTTGGGATTTAGTGCCAAAACTAGAATGGAAGAGAATGAGGCAGATCGTGGTGGCCTCCGGCTTGACTTTGACCATTTGGGGCTCATTAAGATTTACCATTAAGATTCACGGTTAACCATCTTGCCCTGTCAAAACGCAGTGGCCCTAGCTGGACATAGAAATGACGTCCACGACGTTAGCAGCGTGACACCCTACCACTTAATCCACCATGACAGATCAAGCGCAAAGCAGGTACTTCGGTAAAATGTACACTGTTCCATTTACCCGCGAAATTGTTTGTCTTGTACCAACTCTGTGGCAGCACCTTATCTGCATGAACACGCTAGGCAAGCATTTCTCGATACCCCATAATCTTGTTATTTAGCCGCGATGGCGTTATGATAGCGAATTAACTCGTTGAACGTTGCTCCTCACACGTTCAATATGACGTAATCGCGGTTCTGTGCTTGTGTCGCAATGATCTTCTACGTAGGTCTCAGCCGTTCGGGAAGCATCATTTGCAAGAAAACAAAATCGGCTACGGCGTCTACGTTCAATCCAGTGTCGCACGTGATTTTCGACTTGGACGGCCTTCTTTTAGGTGAGTCAGGGCAAAAACAGTGACGTAAGCTTCATTCCAACCAGGAGTTAACAGGAACTGCAAAAGCTATGCAGTACGCTGTCCTTTCAAAACATTTTTCATGAGTACCCTTGTAACTGTAATTGTTAAAAGCAGACGCTAGTCGTACTGTCGTGGGGACAAACGGGGTGTAGAGAAATGGACATGAGCGCGTCACATAGTGCGCAGAGAAGACAACAGGCGGTCATCCAGAACTACAGAACGAATACCGAGGGACAGTAAACGCAGCCGCGGGCGACAGCGAAGTAGATGGAGTGACGAAATCAGGAAGTGAGCAGGAGCAAAAATTTTAATCCACTAGGACAAGGTAGGGCGAAATTTGGATCATTCCTAGAGGCCTTCGAACGGCAGCGAACGTACACATGTGGAACAGGCTGAGAATGATGATGATGGCGGTGGTGTTCTTGTATGATCATCTTCTGCCTTTCTTACATCCACTGCAGGATGAACCATTCTACGAGCACGCGATAGGGCTCAAAAAGAAAAAAAAAGCCACAAATGTCATGATCAGCTAACTCGCAAGATAATCGAGATATAGCATATGCACAACAGCATAATATCGTGACCTTGTTGCTGGACTACTTGGTGAGATATATTGTTCAGGAATTTACGAGCGCGAGAGCGCACATACACCAACACATGTCACACGCACGGGCTAAATTTTTTCGTGTGTGTGTGTGTGTGCGTGTGCGTGTGCGTGCGTGCGTGCGCGTGCGTGTGTGTGTGTGTGTGTGTGTGTGTGTGTATGTGTGTGTGTGTGTGCGGCGCGTCGTTTTACGCAAAAGCTACCTCGTACTCGAACGAGTACGTTTTTTTCTTCGTTCGTCTATCTGCTTTGTTTTCTGTGAACTCTCGTCTATGCATGAACGATTGCGTATATGTATAGAATGTAACTGAGAGTCCGCACTCGTGTTCGTGCTTCTTCAATGTATTCATCTTATTGAGTGGTGTGTTTAAAAATAATGTGTCCGTACAAACTGGCCCAATTCTCAGTCCTACACTTAAATTCCTAAAGTAAGTATATAGGCCTCAGTTCTTCAAGTCCTTTGCGCCTCCCTTTTTTTTTTTTTATGAAGAGTACGTTGGCGTCTTTTCTCAGCTTACTGTTACGTTAGAAGTTTTGTGGCATTGTGCGTTAACTGTTGTCAGGTTCATGAGGAGGAAGTCTTTCCCTTTGTGGAGTCTGCTGCCGTCTTCCGCGGCCGCTTTGCCGCGTGGCATGCTTCGTAGCGTCATCTGACCTCACTGTTATTGTGCGTGCCTTCCTGGCAACCACACTGCTCACACATTTAACCAACACACTGCAATGAGGGCTGTCGATTAAGGCTAAATGAAAACTTAGTGACGAAAAAGCGTAAGAGAGAGCCAGAGAGAGAGAGAGAGAGAGAGGGCTGTCGTGCACAGTTTAATTTAGGTGCATGCCACTTGCACATGTAAGAACTGAATTAGGCTGCTCGTCAGTGAAGCTTTAACCTTGGCTGTTCGGTGCAGCGTTCTCACATACTTGCGCTGAACAAAATGCACGTTGAGTGCTGTGTTCTCAATTGGAACGTAAGTCTTGTCCCCTGCATTGGTCCTGCGTACAGTTGGCCCACCGCAGCCATACTGGAGTGCCGAGCAACAATCTCACGTTTCTTCGCGTTTAACGGCAACACATATAGTATATGCACTAGGCTATCATTCTTCCCTACTTCCTAAGTGCTTCTTTCGTTGGCAACCAAGTACTTCGGTTACGCTGACCAGCTAGAATTGTCCAAAGTGTAAGAAATGTAAACACGAAATATGCTGGCAAACGAACGCTCTCTGTCTGCATTCCCGCCCCAATGCTGGCACCACCGGAAGACACGGAGAAGCTGTACACCGGCGCAGCGGAGAGCGTGGCCTCTCGTTACGGCAAGAAGTTCACCTGGGAACTCAAGAAGCGAGTGATGGGAACGCCCGATGCCGAGGCGGCTCGCACGATCGTCGAGTCCCTCGGCCTTCCACTGACACCGGACGAATACATGGCGTCCGTGGACCGCATATACGAGGAGGTCTTCCCCGGCGCCCAACTTATGCCCGGTGAGTATGGATGCAGGCAGTCGCGCCGAGGAAATTCAAACGCATAGCATGGTTCTCTTAGGGATCAGAAGATTATATCCACCAGACTCAAAAAACGATGTTCCTTTGCCCGTTTTATTTCAAGGTCATTTTTTTTCTTTTCTTTAACACCAAGGGTCAACTTACCTGTCAGCTGTTAAGTGAAGGAAAGAAAGGACGATAGTTTGAGGCGCCACTTTAGGTTAGACACATCTGTGTAGATATGACAAGTAATGATGTAAAGAAAAAAAAACACAAGGCAGGATTATTGGTGTTTTCGGATGAACCGCAGTTTTCGGATGAACCACGATATCATATGAGAGACGCCGTAATGGAAGGCTCCAGAAATTTCGACCTCCTTGTGTTCTTTAACGTGCACTGACATCGCATAGTACACGGGGGGCCTCAACATTTCGCCTAAATCGAAATGCACCCTCCGCGGCCGGGATTCGATACCGCGACCTTCAGATCAGCAGCCGAGTGCCACAGCCACTAGGCCAACCAATGGCGGGGCGAACAGCAGCAATGCATGGTTTGTATTGTTAGTTGGATCGGTGTCGTCCTGCGAGTCGTTGCCATTTACGCAGTAGAGGAGGTGCTAGAGAGCAGATGCGAGAAAGAGGGTGCGCGCCCAGAATTGTACGTGTAGTCGCGTGGCCTCCCTCGTGCGTCAAGAAGACTCTGAAATGAAACTTCCGAAGCACAAACAACTTTATTGGTGTCATTGGCGTCCCACATGCCTATCCGTGCAACCCTCGCCATTGTCTTTCCTTCCCCAGAAGTCACATGCCGTTTTCCTACTCGGGCACGTGTACCACTCACAATTGTGCAAATACCTTTAACTGCTGCTTGTATTTACACATCGTTTGAAATCATGGGGTACGACGTTAAGCAGAGACGAACAAGCTGACAACAAACTTTATTGATGTCCTAAGGAACTACTATGTCATAGTTGCGGGCCGCACCCACGCTAGGGCCGGAAGACCATGGCCCTCCGGCCGTTCGCGGGACTTTTGGACAGCCCTTAGTTGGTGCTGGGGATCACCGCTTCTAAGGGCTTCCTCCCAGTACTCTCGTTTATTAAAAGAGGCGTTTTGTAACGCGGAACATTGTCACAGCGTGAACATTGTCGGGAGCAAAGCCGTTGGGCTTCCCTCTCGAAGAGAAAGGTCCCGTTTGTAACATTCTCAATGTTTAAGATTGAGGTCAAATTAGGTTGGGATGTGCGAACGGGAACAGCCTGCTCCCAAGTTGATAGTGCTTTGACAGTTCCGTGAAAACACAGTAATGGGTCATAGTTACGCTCACAACCCGGACTGTCTAGAGTATCAGGACTATTGCGGAAATTTGTCATGAACCATCTTATTCGGGTTGGGTTTGCTGAGATGTAGTACATTGGATCCCATGTGGGCCGATAACCGTGCGATAGCGTGAAAAGCATCAGGCAATCTCCGCTTGACTAGAGCTGCCGCCTCTTTCGAGATTATACCAGAGAGAAATGCTCGTATGGCCGATCTCGAATCAATGTAGACGCAATCACTTTTGCGACGACCGTTAGTTTTCTTTTCGCGACTGTAGCCCACGATACTTAATGCGCTTTCATGTTTGGCCGCACGGGAAGCGAGCGCTAAATGCTGAGAATGTTGAATGCTATGTATAGGTCGCTCAGTGGAACGCGTTATGTGTATGCTATCCTATGGGGTATGCCATTGTGTATGCTATTGCTGTATGTGTATGCTAGTTCCATATGGGGAACCTTGGGCCATCATCAATCTGCTGCGACGGGCTTTTGCTTAGGTGTCCCACCAGATTGTTTTTCTTGCAAATAAAAATTGAATTGAATGAACTGAATCGATATGAGACAGGCGCCTCGTGCTGCGTATGCCCGCTTCCTTCCAAGGCGACGCTGCTACTTCTATGTCCCATATAGTGACGGGACTGTAAAACGTTCATTTTTGTCCTGACGCGCAAATCCTGGAAGCGCAAGGAGTCCGAAGTTAGTTGTACAACGTCGATAGAGATAACCGCCTCGACTTCGTTTCGCAGGCGCCGATAGGCTGGTGCGCCACCTACACTCGCACGCCGTCCCCATGGCCATCGCGACCAGTTCCAAGCCGGCCTCATTTGACCTCAAGATGGAGCGACGGCGCGAGTTCCTCGCCTTCTTCCATCACGTGGTCTGCTCGGGTGGGGACCCCGAAGTGAAGCGGGGCAAGCCGCACCCTGATATATTCTGGTCACCGCGTCCAAGTTCGACGAGAAGCCGCCACCGGAAAAGGTAACGCGATCACCATCATCATCATCCTCTTTCTACGCCCGCTGCAGAAAAAAAATGCTTCTTCGATGTTTCTGCAATTAAGCCGGCCCTCCAGTAACTATGGTCACGTTTATAACGGGAGTTTTCGTGCCAAAACCAAGATACGATTATGAGCCGCGCCGTAGTGGACGGCTCTGGAAAAATCGACCAGTTGGGGTGTAGCAAGGTTGAAAGCTGGGCCAGTTGGTAACCGTTCATCTTGAAGTCTGAAAGAGCGCACAAGAAACAACAAGGGACACACGGAAGGTAACAAGTCGACAGGACTATCGCTGACTCGCAACTGGTTTATTCATGAAAAGACAACAGTCGGTGTATTAATACAAGGTTAACAGAACACAAGAGGTCACTAAACAAGGACACTCATTCACACATTAGAGGACACTGCTCTATTTGTGGCTGCACACCGCTCTTCAAAGAAACGGCGACACTATCACACCATAATGATCGACTCACGAGGGAAATCACTGAGGCGTTCCATATCAACAAACGTAAACACGTGTGTATCAGTCAGCTCACGCTTAGCCACTGTGAAATGTCATTTTTGCAAGAGCATCGATGAAAGTCGTAACATTTGGATTCATTGTTACACGTGGTCTACCCGTTCATCAGTATTTTAGCCTGTTGTCTTTTCATGAATAAACCAGTTGCGAGTCAGCGATAGTCCTGTCTACTTGTTACCTTCCGTTTGTCCCTCGTTTTCTTGTGCGCTGTTTCAGACTTCAAGATGAACAGTTGGGGTGGTTTCTAACGCGCATAGACAGCGCACAGTGCACGCGCGTCGGTACTATTACCGCCTCCATCGACAATCCGAAGGCCGAGGATAGGATCGAACCTACTCCTTTCTGGTCACCAGTCGAGCACCATAACCGCTAGGCCACTATGGTGGACATGGCCGCGTTAACCCCGAAGGAGAACATGTACGTGCATATTGAAACGAAGTGCATCGCTTTAATATATGAACTTCGCTAAGCGTCGGTCTGAATTCGGTGACCTGGCGGCTTTCACCGCGTAATGCACTTGTTACATAGCAAAAATTGGCCGCCATCCCGCTGTCCAGCGGAGCGGTATCAAACACCACGCAAGCCGATTATGCCGTTTGCGCTTCCCACGAGGGCTTCGAATGACGTCAAACGGCCCTTTCGGAAGCAGCTGTAACCTACTCTTTACCGGGGACAAGGGGGAGGGTGTTCCCATTGTTCGCGGGCGCCTTATCATGTGATTTTCATGCTTGTTTTGTAGTTTTTTTTTTTGTGTGGTTTTGGGATGTCTCTTTCCGGGCGCAGAAGCGGCACAAGATTTCCCAGTAAGACCTTCTTGGTCTAGTGGTGTAAGTTGCGAATATATGTGTATATTCTTTTAACCCACAATACTAGTTTCAAGAAATACATGGGCTCTTAGCGAAAAGAACTTGTTTGAGCGGAATCTTATTGGCGAATACTGTGCTCTATGCTGTATGCCTGACTGCAAAGGTACGTGGCTTGCCGGCACTTGTTAACGTGGCCGTTTTGTGTTTTTTACTCCAGGAAATTTTCCGGCCACCCAGAGGCATACACCTTCGCTGTAAAAACTTTGATGTTTAGGTACATGTTCAGTGGGCCCACCTACTTGCACATAACCCGTTTGCCAAGTTGTCCGTTCTGGCCATCCTCGACACCAATGCGGTGTTCACCCTTTACGAGTAAGGGGAACCCACCTCGTTTGAAAATCTCTGGCGCGTCATATTTCATTTCGAGGGCAAGCGCGTATGTAGAAGGCAGGGAAGCTTCCTGGGAGAAGAAGGCACTGGATATGCACAATCGGCGCAACATTCGCGGCCAGTGCCGTCAGCATGGCCAAAAAAAGCAAAGAAACAAAATTTTTAAGATCCCACGATTGTTGCAATCAGCACTGTTTCACAGCACGTTCTTTTGTGAATACTGAATCTGTACTACTGTGTTACAATTGCTTCATCCAATATGACTTTATTCCCGGGCCTCCCTGCCGTATAATCTGATCGTTTCACAGATACAGAACAACATGAAGCATCGCTTACAGAAACCGGCGTCTTCGCGCAGGTCCTTGTGTTTGAGGACTCGGTTGCGGGCGTCACGGCAGCCCTCGCTGCGGGCATGCAGGTTGTTATGGTTCCCGATCCTCGCGTCGACGAAAAGAACCGGCATCGGGCCACCACTTGCCTCACCTCGCTGCTCGAGTTCAAGCCCGAGCTGTTTGGTCTTCCAGCTTATGACGACGCCGTACCGAAGAAATAAAGTGACGCTACGAGAATCCGTGCTATAGCGTAACGCTTTTGCCTCGCCAGTAAATATTCCATCGAACGCACTGCTTTGTAACGCTTCTGTTATATCCAGAGATGTATTCGAGGGCGCTTTTTGACAGCGTCGCGATGTGGTAGACGTGAGCCAGTAGAAGACATGTCTGCCATAGATTCGAAGCAGTGTTGCAGCAGGTAGTGCTGTAATCGTATGAGAACAGTCTTCAGCAATGCGTAGTTCAGTTAAGAATGCCCGGTTCCACAGGCTTTAGCCACGGACATATCGCCAACTCTCCCTTATAGGCCACAGCTCGAAACTGTCTGACAAGTTTTGTCGACACGCGCTGTACTTGTCTGCCATCAACACCTAGTCTTAGATTAAAAATAGCTAAAAGAATGTGAACAAGCTTCACTTAGCGCGGATAGGACGAACACAATAAGACGAAGCGGACAGGGACAGGGCTTCTCCTGAAACCTTGGCGTGAGTATGCTATATGCACCTCTTTCCATTGTTTGTGGTTTCGTATGCGACTTCTTTCCATTGTCCTTGATGATTGATTGTGGCTCGGTTAGGAAAGGACGCTAATTCCTGCAGTCCATATCAGGAGCACGGCTAAGCGTCTATGGAGGTGGGGAGAAAGGGAATGAGACAGATAAAGGAAAGAAAATCCGTAGTGAAGGACTCCAGGAATTTTGACTACCTGCGGTTCTTTAACGTGCACTGACAACGCACAGTACACGGGCCTCTGGCATTTTCGCCCCCATCGGAAATGCGACAGCCACGGCCGAAATCGAACCCGCGTTTTTTGGGTGGTAGCCGAGCACAGTAACCTCTCCACCACCGCGGCGAACAAGGACGCATGCTCTCGGGGTGCGAAGCTGTGCACAAACGCATAGCTTTGCGAGACGCTGTGCACCGAACAAATCGAGGCAAACTTTGTTTTGTTTCTTCTGCTTCCACGTTCAGCATGTGCTCCCTCCAGCCTCAGCTTTACCAATCCAGTAGTGGGCTGAGGTCATGTGCGCAAGGGAAGAAAGAAGCGCTCGTGCGAAAGCTGCACGCTTTCCCAGAGCATGGTTGCTCTGGGATATTGCCACAGGGATGTATTCAATGCTGTGTGCAATTACATACAAATGACAAATCGTATACGATTTTGACAATTCATGTTAACAAAAAAAAAAGTCAATTGTAAAGACAGTCTACTCTTCTCGTGAGTACTGCAAAACATACTTAAGATATTCTTCTGTACATGTTTTGGTGACTCATCTGTCAGGTTTGAATGGTTAACATGCACAATTCCACTAAGTGAATTCCCTTCTATAACATCCTTTTTTTTTTCTCTCTCTCTATCGGTTCCTTCCAATAATTTAAAATCAAAACGTAATCACCTCTTGGCCAATCCCCCCTGGTGGGTAAGTGTCGTAATTATTCAGGAGCATCATCATCATCATCATTGCTACTACAGTCGACTAGAAGCTTTGCATAGAAGTGCACGCGAAATCTTGGAGAGCATAAATAATGGTGATAATAATATTTTTGTGAGCCACGGTACACTTTAAAGCGAGCAAGAAATGCTTCGCATTTAAAAGATGACAAGCAACAATCATGCACCCCTCTACCGAGAATTGAGATGAGGTTATTATACACCGTCCATCAGGAATGTCCCCACATTCCCCCGGTATCCACGCAGAGGTGACGTCGTGCTTCACGTGCATTCGATTTTCGTAGATATTTTGTCGTGTTGACACATTTACTGTAATTACCGAAGTCATTGGCGACACCAGGCGACTGTCGTATAAGCTTCCGAAATAAGTTATCGATCGAACCTCTCAAAATTTTATTTAAGACCAAGTTAGTTTCTTTCTGCGTACTACAGCTGTTTTTTCTATTAGGACCCACACTTTTAGTCGTTCTAAACTTTTACCTTTATTGTAGTATTACTGCTTCGTTGTTACTCCTTCGCCAATCCCCTCTAGTGGGTAAGAACATTATAGGTGATCGCAGCGTCAGCAAGCAAGAACAACGCTGTGTCGGGTGTGATACGGTGCCCACATAGGGCAGTCGGCCGGAAGGGAGCGGATGAACAGCCGAGGAACTCCAAAACTTTGCACCTGCACTTCGAGCCATGACTGTGATAGCAAGTGCTAGAGCTTTATGTGGGTGTACCATGTCGTTTCATCGGACTGAAGGTACTTCCTTTTGGATCATATCGTAGCAAAGCAACCTTAGAATCTAATATCTGTGAACAGATCTCTAAAAACGATGGAGAATAGGTAATGTCGCTGGAGCCAACGTTTCTACAAGTGAAGGTGTCGTAGTCAGCATGGTCACCGTTCTTTTACGAAGGCGTCACCCTATCATGCCTCATGACCTTGAACATTTTCTCTTCTGTTTGTTTAACGCATTCGAGCTCCCGCACTAACGACAATCTTATGGTCTGAGTCACTGCAGGGACGTGGCGCCACCCCCCGGCGTCCGCGGTAACTGCACACTGGAATGAGCCAATGGTAGTTCTCCCACACATATCGTATCCCGTGTCAGCTATGACGTGTTTTGTTAGAAGCGTGGGCGCTTCCCAAATGTATTCCGAAACCAAATTGCGCTTTCCCTGCTGCATGTCGTCGTCGTTATCGTCGCCATCATCATCATCAGCAGCAGCAGCAGCAGCATATTTTATGTCCACTGCAGGACAAAGGCCTCTCCCAAAGCTATCTATCATTTCCTGTCCTGCGCGAGCTGGTTAAATATGATGCCTACGAATATCTTAATTTCGTCACAGTGCAATGATATTCAGCTGACATGTTCACAAGAGTCTCCACAATTAATCGCCGTCATTTTCTTGCTATGTGAATGAAACAGTGATGCAGGGCCCCTTTTAACAGACGTAATGGCTGAAGCCAAGAGCTTGGGTAGTCGAATCCGAGACCTAGGGTTTCAAACCAACAACAATTGGCTGTCGAAAATCGTTTGATTGTAATTCGACATGGTCCATAAAGGTCGACATTCATTTACGTGCACGACAATGCGGGTACGAGACACGCGGTTTTGAGGCCAGCTGAAGTACCGCCCGCTTCTGACTCTCACCGTCTGCTTGGCCACCTTGCACTGTCAGCCACGGCTCTGGTACAAGCAGCGCTCTTCCAGAACATTTATTTTACGCGAGTTTTCGATTACTTTTGCCATACTTTTGTACGCTCTTTTTGGACACCGTTTTGTTAGGGCTGAAGCTTCTTATTAAACTATAAGATAACCTTAGTTAACTGCTACAACGGTGGACAGATAACTAAGAGGCAACCAAGAGCATTCACCTCAGGTGTGTTCCCTACGCACTGGGCTGGTTCCCCCTTCCCCGAACAAGCTTTCTACTCGTCCTACATTAAAAAGTGTCAAAGCAGTTTGACACACGTCAAAATGACTACAGCACTTGCGGCTTATTTCCAGGGTTCCTTCGACAGGTGCGCCACCTGCACGCACGCGGTGCTCAGATGGTTATCGCCACCAGATCCAAGCCGGCCTCATTCGAGCTAACGTCTACCGGGAACCGCGGACTGTTCGGCCGCTTTAACCAAGTGGTCTGCTCAGGCGCTACCCAGAAGGCGAAACAAAGTGCGCAGCATTCTCAATTCTGCAACACCACCACGCCAAACTCCGATGAGAGGACACCGTCTGAAGGGGTGCGTAATGGTTATGTTTGTAATGTCATTCTTTGTCCTCATCATTATCACACGTATAGCCACCGCGCTAACCGAGCCGCGTGTCTCGTGGACCGCGGTGTTCACGAGACGTGGCTTCAGGCCTCTAGGCGCTGGAAGGACGTGACCACGATATCGGCCTGGCTTGACAATAGCAGCGGCAGCCGCTCCTCCTCGGACTTATCTCAACTTCTGGAAATGAAACACTGATCCAACGTTGGCCGCCGTCTCGCCTCCTTGTCTCTCGTACAATAATGAACACAAAATATCTGGGAGTAATAGGTATATCTGGATGATAATTTAGTATCCCTAAGCATGGCTAGGGTAGTGCAATGGCCGGCTGAATTCCTATACTCAAGTCCAGGGCATTCAGCCGGGTTCTGCATTTGATAAGGAAAAAGTAGAAAGAATACACGGAGTAATTGAGAAAATAGGGCTACAAGCAAGAGCTTGTTAATGTGAGCACTACAAGGGATGTTCCCTTGGGGTTCGCAAACACTTGTTTGGTTAACTCTCCCTTAGCGAAGTTTTCGAACATTCTATGAATCCTCAACTTTTTATTTGTGAGTTTTGTAAAACAAGGGATGCGTTTGGTTAGTTCCTTGTTAGGTTGTAGCCCGCTTATGTTTGCATTTTGAAGAGTTGCGATTGCATGTGCACGTTTGTGTAACTGCCTGTTCTATGAAAATTTACTTGTTTCGTTTTGATCACCCTTGGCCCCGACCCGGACTTTGAACCTCTGCTGGCGTTCTGCACCGAAGGGACCTGAAACTTGATTGTCCAAGCTTTCGGGGGGTCATTTTCGTGGAACTGATACGTCGGTTCTTGGAATCTTTCCCGGCAGTTACCTGCCGTGTCTAATAGCTCAGCATCGGTGACACAGCTGGCCAGGCAACGTTATTCGCCTTTGAGCCGCGCCCATTGAGACGCATCGACGCCTCTGTGTAAATTTAGTAATTGTATACTCACAGCGTCGAGCTCGCGGTGGCGCGCAGAGAACTTCGTACACAATTGTGCGTTTAAAAAAAGCGGCGGCTAGCGCTCCGCCCTGAGCCTGGCCACTGGCCGATGAACTGACGCAAAAGGTACCGGCATGCATGGCAGGCGCCCCGTCGTGGCCAGGGGGCCATGTTTTCCTGCATTTTGTGCGGCGTGACCTCTTTGACGCATCATTGCTAGTAAATAGATTATTACGACCGAGGACATTCAGCTTCATTTCAAAAGCGGTTATTGAATCTGAAGTATTCCGTCACACTGATAGTAAAGAGATGTTTTGCTGCGCTATGAGGCTTACAACTTAAGCCAATTATGTTTGTTACCGATATTTTAGCTCCTTGTTCAGTACATATTTTCAACCAGTGCATTGCATCGGCTACATTCCCGGAAGGAATGAAAGCCGCGAGTCTTCCCTTTACTTTCTAAGGTGCTGAAATAAACCTTTTATCGAATTATCGCCCTGTTTTTGTATTGCCCTCGTTTTCAGTGAAAAAAAAATTTATTGAACAGACTAGGCAGTTTGCTCGACAAACATTCTTGTATAAGTGGCTACCAGTACGGATTCCGTAAGAGAAAGTCAACCGAATCATCCTTAACATTAAAAGAGAAATTATTTTACATAGCATTTATTAGGAAAAATTAACACTGGGAACATTCATCCATATTTCTGAGGCTTTTGACCTAGTAAACCACGAAATCTTGATTTGTAAATTGGAAAAGTACCATATACGGGGCCCTTGTCCCGAAATTTTCGCTCTTACCTAAACAGTCTGTGTTGATGACAATTTGTCGGCATTACAGCCAATCAGGTGCGGGATCACTCATCGAATAAATGGTCAAGTGCAAATTGACTTCGCATAACCACTAAGAAAAAAAAAACGAAATCTGTCTTCTTCCGATCTGTAAATTTTGTAGTCGTGCCTACTAACGGTCTTGTGCTTTGTGAAAATCAGACAGACGTAACCGAATCATTTAAGTCGCTCGCAGTTGTTTGATTCACCAAGGAGATGCAAAAATCAGGCAGCTCACACTGGAAAGAAGTTGTATCAGTCGGATGATTTTCTTTCTAGATGTCGATCTGATTTCCCTACGCGAATAATGTTGCTAATCTATCATGCAGTTTTTCAATCATACCTCAGCTACTGTAATTTTATTTGGGCCACTAGATCAAAAAAAACAAACTTTAATAGACTATTGGCGATGCAAAAGACAGCCGTGAGACATATTGCTGGAATTAGTTACCGAGAGCACACTACGCAGTTCTTTGTTAAATATAATATTATCCGTGTTACTACTTCCTGAAGAAAACCAGCTGAACACACACGGACACAGAAGAAGAAGGCGCACAGGACGATGCCTTCTTCTTCTGTGTCCGTGTGTGTTCAGCTGGTTTTCTTCAGAAATCATGCACCAACTGGCCCAACTGTCGACGCTCGTGTTACTACTCTTGGATATCGGCTGCATCATACAATAGCTGCTTTCTGGGCTAGTTGGTTCATTGTACTTCTTGGAACAGCGCAGACTATTGAAGAAGGAACAGCAGAAACAGAGTGCTGCTCTGTTCACTCTTTGTCTGTTGTCCCTTCTTCAATAGTTGTCTGCGCCGATCGAAGAAGTACTAGTTAACATTTTCTCCACCTGCCGTCTACGAGTTCCTAAAATCTTTAGCTGGCCTAACCTTAAAAGATAAAGCTGTTCGTACTAGACATGCTGAAAAGTGGACTGCTCGTTTTACCGGAACAAATTATTATAATCAGACTCTGCCCTTCATATACTGTGTGTGTTCAGGACAAATGTAAACAATTTACCTTAATAATGCAAATTACTAAGGCAGAGCTGTTGTTGCCGTGCCAGTTGTTGTTGTTGTTGTTGTTGTTTTGTGGGGTTTAACGTCCCAAAACCAGCTGTGATTATGAGAGACGCCGTAGTGGAGGGCTCCGGAAATTTCGACCACCTGGGGTTCTTTAACGTGCACTGACATCGCACAGCACACGGGCCTCAACATTTCGCCTCCATCGAAATGCAGCCGCCGCAGCCGGGATTCGATCCCGCGACCCTCGGATCAGCAGCCGAGTACCACAGCCACTAGACCACCGTGGCGGGGCGAATTGCCGTCCCAGAAAAGAGGAGAAAGCGCAGTGAAGGTTACTGCGAATCATCTTAAACCAATACAAACACGTGACAGTGAAGTACTCACCCATAACACCTAAGGAAATTAAGCAATGTTGTATAAAGTCTAGTGTACAAGCTTTAGTGTTTGTTTGTATTTGTACATTATGTCGATGGAATATTTCATTTTCCTGCAGTAACGTGTATAATTTTAATTTTCTCGAACGCAACTTGATATTGCGTGTACCGTGGTATCGTCTCGTTTGTTGACTGTGTGTTTCTCTAAAAGACAATGTCAATTTCAAACGTTTTGAGCTTCTGCCAGTCCGCGGGTGTTGCTTTAGCAATACGGCTCTGCGAGAACCCACGAAATGTAATCCGTACGTGGAATTTCTGCATACGGTCGCGTGCGTGCAGATCCTGGCCATCGCGGACGCCGCTGGGGAAAACACGGCTGAGCGTGGTTCAGATGCGCAAGTCGTCTTGAGCCCAGGTTCTGCCCTCGGAAAGAAGTGGCACTGGGCAGCTCCCGACACAAACCTGTTGACGGGCGTCCAGACGAAGCTCTACAGCCGCAAATCAAGTTGGTATAGAAATCAGTGGCAGCATGCACACGTTTGCACCGTATCCCAGGCGTGGCGCTGTACCTAAATCTATAAATAAGTATGTAGACCCAATATTCATGGTGTGGGCAAAACTGTCAGAATGATTTGTCTTCTACGAGCTATCGAGTAGATGCGAACAAGGAAACGAACGATTATCTGCGGCGTACTTTGTGTGAAGTCAACGAAGTCGTCTTTATAACGACAATGACGTTATTACAAATAAAGCAAAGAAAATGTAGCAGCGCAGCTATGTCACACACTTAAAGGGATCAATGCGTTCGTTCCAACACCTATCCTTTTTGGCACGCTATAATTATTCATCTGGACCGGCTGCCAAGTCGATTACTTAATGCGTTAATCGAACCACACTATACCCCTTGTTATCCTCTGTGGCGGTCAAGTTGCGAAGGAACCTCTGTGCAAAACTAATCTGCCCTACGCTGAAGAAACCTATCTTAATTTACCGAAATCAACTCGGTAGGGTCTAATACTTTTTACAAACATTTCAATGTTGCTCCTGCATACGTCCCTATATTTACTCTGCGTTCTCTTTTTTTGCGTGACACAACTTGCACAGTAAGTGTAGTTCCATCGATCTTCATTACTTCTGGTATCCATATTCACTCCTATGTGCCCCAGAAGACTCTCCGATTCATGGATGACCAGTGCGAGCTGTGTGTATATATGTGGAACCGCACATAGAAGCTTGTTTACTGCAGTAGCCCTGCTGTATATGGCACAGCGACGCAAAGATGTCGCTATATGTAATTTTTCGTGATTAGGGGTGATTCCACCTCGTGCCTTCTGGCTTAATGTATAACCTTTCTCCCCCTTCCTTTCTTTCTTCTATTACCCGCTGACGTTTCGCATACGTGCATATACATTGCAGCGTCAGCTCATTCTGCATCTGTCTATCGTCGATGCTTCAAAAATTGTGGGACCCTTAAGCTTGGCCTTAAGAGTTCAACGCGGTATCGACGCTTGGTCCCATTCTCACCGTGCTCTCTTCAGCTTGCCGCGCTCTTCAGTCGCGTTGGCACGTAACTGTCACGCCACCACTTGGCAGAAACTGCGATTTACTTGCGTTTCTGTATGGACAAAGAAGAACACGCACCTCCGCGTCGTCTTTGTCCGTGTTTCGTGTAACGCTGCACTCGCCTCAAGATGAAGAAGGTGGGAGAGGGTATATGCGGGGCGGCCGAAAGCGTAGCGCATAGCGCCAAGGAGCAAGGGGTCCCAGGTTCGATCCCCTGGTCGTCGAATGTTGTTTTTTTCTTATATCTCTGTTTGCATCTACCTCGAATTTTCGCTCACGCACAACGGTGATTTTTCGCTCACAACCAACGACGCCGACACCGACACCGGAATTTCTGCGAAACGAGCTCTGTAACGCTAGCGCGTGAAAAGGTGTTCGCTCTGTAACAATAACTGGGATGAGCCAACTAGTCTAGCAAGCGGCCATTCTCTCGCTGTACGTAACACTAGGACGCATCACGCCCGTATAGGCCCTTCTTTATGCACAGCAAGTGCGTCTCACAAAATTGCTGCCTCCATTCATTTCTTGTGCTCTACGCAGGTACTAGTAATTCGAGGACAAAGAAGAAAAATGAGCCACGTGCCGCTGGTGCTGGCAAGGGCAGGCCCTCCAACTTCAAACCCGTGACGCACGTACTGTTTGATCTCGATGGCTTGCTGCTAGGTGAGCAGCGCATCGGTAACGATGAATATGTGGCTTATTATGGCGCACTTAGCATTACTTTGCAGCCCTCTTCAATAATCTTTGACAATTTATAAGTTTCAGTGTTTTACGTGCCAAATCCACGATGTGATTATGAGGCAAGCACCGTAGTGCAGGGCTCCGATGTAACTTTACTACCTGGGGTTCTTAACGTGTACCACCTAAACCTAAGCATCGTGTGTGTGTGTGTGTGTGTGTGTGTGTGTGTGTGTGTGTGTGTGTGTGTGTGTGTGTGTGTGTGTGTGTGTGTGTGTGTGTGTGTGTGTGTGTGTGTGTGTGTGTGTGTGTGTGTGTGTGTGTGTGTGTGTGCACGCACGCACGCATTTCGCCTTAATCGAAAGAAATGAGGCAGCCGTGGGCGGGTTTCAACCCCGCGACCTTGATCCTAGCCAGCCAACACACTAACCGCTAAGGTACCACGGCGTGTGTGTCTGCAACAATTTGTTGTGGTCTGGGCTTTCAGTGCTCATTTGTCGTTGGCGCCTAATGTCCCTCACATACTCTTCGGCGCATAACACAGATGAAAATTGAGTCTGGCGTTCTTGTCGACGGTGCATGAGTAATAAACAACGCATTAGTCCATGTAGGCGTTAACTCTTAACGTAACAAGTCATCTACACTGTCATCCTTGCACTTAGAGTGGTCTGTTTGTAGCCATTTACTAATCTACGTATTATAGAATGGGGTGGAATGCATTTGGCAGGCGTTTTCGTGTCATGAAGGGTGGCTTGCCGTGTTTCGCAACGGTAAATTTGCGTACATAATAAGTACATCTAAACGTTGCTTAACTACGGAGCGCCAATTTAGAGTTCGGAATTGATTGAGGACGACAGAGGAAGCCTACATCGAGATTCGCATAGCCTAAATAAAAATTCGCTGTCTCAAACCCTTTAGTGGAGAGGCAACAGTAAATCTGCCCCTGGGGAAGGCACCTGCTACACCGACAATGTCAATTCCTGTTCTCAAGGCGCTGCATCCAGCGAGATTCCCTATTCAGGTATTGTTCTGCATAATAAAATAATTATTTATTGGTTCGCTCATTAGCGTTCGCTGCGTGGTACTGCGAAATAAAGGTTTACGATGCATACTCATTCTTCAAAGGCGTACGAGGTCACCAACGGGGAAAACACACGCTGTTGTAGAGAACTCGCACAAAATGAGCAGGAAGACGTCAGTGCCAGATATTTCCGTACACGCACCCTAGGGGGAGGGCGGGTGCTACGCACCTCCCCCTATTCTATTTCTTTTTTTTGTAATGGAACACACTTAATCTGCAAGTATTTCTAACAAATTCAAAATATCTGCCGTTTCACCTCAAGCCACCGCAACATCGTCCCCCTTCCCTTGACATATAGGCACACAACCCTAATTTGCCCCGCCATGGTGGTCTAGTGGCTGTGGTACTCGGCTGCTGATTCGAAGGTCGCCGGCTCGAATCCCGGCCGCGGCGGCTGCATTTCGATTGAGGCGGAATGTTAAGGGCTTAAGGCCCATGTACTTTGCGATATCAGTGCAAGTTATAAAAAAAAACCAGATGGTCAAAATGTCCGGAGACCTCCACTACAGCACCTCTCATATCCTGGTTTTGTGAAATGAAACCCCGAAATCAACATCCCTCAATTTCAATACCGTGCTTCCGTCATGCTCTGCATTCCGGGCTTTCGGGCTGTGGGTAAAACAAAATTGCGCGTGATTTCGTAGTGCCATCAATTAGGTGCACAACCGCGCAGTTCTCTTGTGTACAAGAAGTGAAACTCTATGAGTCCGTGGAAATTCAACTTCACGAACAGCAGCACTGCCTGCACAAGGACACAGGAACTCGTTACAATTTTTGCTTTCTCTGAATCACCAAGTTTGGTCATCTCTCCAATAGCTTTCCGGCACGACCAAAAGGCCGCGCCGGTGACATGCAGTCCGAGAACCTCGCTAATTTGTCCACTGTAGTAGCGACGGGTGGGGTGTGCAAAGCGCAGGGTTGTAACTAATGCGAGCTTACAACTCGCGCTTACTTGGAATCCCGCTATTTCAGGGGAACAATTGCAGCCCGTATTCCAATTACGAAGGAATTTCTGCGCATTCTGCGGGTTACCCCGTCATTCCAGACAGGGATAGAGACACGATGCTTCCTTGAATATAGCGTGCTTGCGACCTAGGACATCTAAGGGAATCACGGACGTGTCATTGTTCCGCTTCGTGCGGCTCTGTTTCTTTCGTCAAGTTGTCTTGAAGTTGTCTTGAAGTTGTCCTGAAATTGTCTGTTCTCCGTCCTGTCCTCCTCCTGCTATCGTCATTTTCTAAATAGGGGTGAGCTGTGCGAATATTCTAATGTGCTTCGGCACGGTGGTCTAGTGACTATGGCACTCGGCTGCTGATCCGAGGGTCGCGGGATCGAATCTCGGCCTCGGCAGCTACATTTAGATGGAGGCGAAATGTTAATGCCCGTTTACTGTGCGATGTCAGTGCACGTTAAGAAACCCCAGGTGGTCGAAATTTCCGGAGCCCTCCACTGCGGCGCCTCCCATAATAATAACGTGGTTTTGGGACGTGAAACCCCAGAAATCAACTCAATCTAATGTTCCGAAAGATTGAACATGCGATTCCTGCCGAAAACGCCATGACATCCTGCCGAAAATGACCGTTCCTCCGCGTTTACCGCGGGTGCAGAGACTATAGCAGTATCTGTACCATGCAGTAGCCTTCGGTAGTGCAGGCGTGATGGCTGGCAATGACGCTCCCTTGAGCACGTACGACTTGTCGCCAAGAACAGGCGCTGTCACGATAGGCATCTGCTCCTACGCGCTCTGCAGCGCTGTCGGCGCCCATGTAACCACGCTGATGTACTGCACACTTTTACCGGGCTCCTTGCCGGATGTGTTTCGCTACCATTCGCAGCCGTCTCTTCATGCAGGGCCTCTTTGGCATGCATAGCAGTGGTATGACCGTTATACCTGTGCATTTCGCTTTAGTATTTGTAATGACTTGTCTGCATTGTGACATTCCCTCATTACTGTTATGATCTCAGAAGGTAGTTTCTACAGTCTGTTCCTGATAGTGAAATATTTTGCATTGATAGCTTATTTATTTACAGATACTGCAGGCCTTCCCCAGGCCCACATTAGTGTGTTGGCTTAACGTAACAAAATATTGTTGTTGCTAAAGACGCATTTGTCTTTCGATATTCGATATTGTCACGTGGTCGTGACGATGAAGAACACGGTGCACGAAGGGTTCACGGCCAAACTGTTTATGTGATCATACTGTGCCCAGCAAAGCAAAGCAAATGACACTGCAAGACGGTCGCGGCGAGAACAGTTGTCGGTCGGCGATAAACACTGACCAGCAGTGAAACGCGTCGGCTTTTGTGCATTCGTCACAGCGCGCTCGGGTATTATCACTGAAATTCTAGAAGGCACTCAAATGTGCTCGTCGGGCTTGCAAAGGTTGTAGGACGGTCGACACAATTCCCGAAGCAGCATGCAAGATATACGCGGCCTGCGCTGCGCGTCACAAGAAAGTGACAACGGCGCTCCCTTCGAACAAACTAAAATATGTGCAGCGTCGATATTCGATTCGATATTCGAATCTGAATATTGGTATTCGATTCGCATTCGAAAACGTTTCATATTCGCACGTACTTGCTTATAACATCCCTTTCCTTTCTACTTTACAGACACCGAGACTATATATTCGCAAGCTGCGCAGACGTTGGCCTCTCGCTACGGCAAGAAATTTACCTGGGAGCTTGACAAGCGTGTTCTGGGCACCCCGGACGCCGATGCGGCTCGCGTAATAGTCGAGTCTCTGGGGCTGCCGCTCACTCCGAGCGAATTCTTCGGAGCAGTGAACAGGATTTGCGAGCAATCCTACGAACACACCAAACTCATGCCTGGTGAGCAGCGACTTCCATATGTCATTACACCACACTGCTGGTACAAACATTTTTATAGCAGATGTATACGAGTAGATTTACACACACTCGCACAAAAGGAAAATGTAGCTAGTTATAAATAAAACTGGTAAATGCAGCTAGAAAAATTAAACAGAAGAAGGAACCACCGAACGCAGAATAAGTGCTGCTCCAAGCGTTTTTCATTTGTTTGGTTCCCCCTTCTGTTGTGCCTTTGTAGCTGAGCTTAGTAGAATGGATAAACTGGCTAGTTGGTACTGCATCTTTTTAGGAAAGCAAGAGCGCAAAAAAGTCGACGTTTCCACACAGAGAAAGAACTGTGTACCACAAGCTCTTGTGGTGTGCAGTTCTCCTTCTTCGCCGTCGTTGTCCATTTCATCTTTTCCTTCACTGCCGTCACCTTCAGCTTTTTCATCGTCATCTTCTTGTCATTGTCCTGTCTTCTTCGTTTTCTACTTCTTCACCTTCTTCTTTTTTGAATTTGTAGTCGTCACCTTTATTTTCTTCTTCATCGTATAGTCGTCTTGCTCATTTTCTTTGTTCTTGTTGCTGTCGTCGTCTCCGTCCTCTTCGTCATTTCCTCGTCTCCTCCTTTTTTTTCAACTTTGTCAACGAAACCACAGCCAACAGCTCACAACATACAATGTCCGGAAACTCGACTCCTACCGTATCACAGCCGTAGATGAGAACACGAAGTGTCCAACCATGCAATGAGAGTTAGAGGTAAACACCACTGCGATTTGTGAGCTGCGTTCAAATCCGCACAGGCATGCAGCTTTCTATTTCTCTCTCTCTCTCGTTGTGGGCAGTAGCAGTTACGGACACCGGTGGGGGCTGAGGCTGACGTGGTAACCGGTCCATAACAAATTATGCCGTAATTGAAAGAAAGCACGCACACCCCGCTCCGACTCTTCTGTTATGGTGATCACCCTTCAGGGGGCAGCAGCCGTGCTTTTGGTCCCCCTTCTAGCTCCGCCAGCACCGCTCTGCGGCAACTATGGGTGGTATATGAAGCCCTCCCGTGACATTATGCGGGAGTTTCAAGACAAGTAAGAAGTTTTGAAGGACTCTGGTATAACGCGTTACGACTTCAGATCAGGCGAAATAAGCGCATTGATTAGGTGCTACTGTGTGCTACTTTTTTGTCTATGAGCAGTCGGAGTTGACTGTAATATGTGAAGGCCCTTGAAGAGGCGCTGCAACGCTTTTTATACTTGCACCAGGGACGTCGCTAGCTGAAAGTAGAGCAGGTGCTCTCCAACTGTGATACCGAGTTGTTGCGTGTGGTGCAATAACATTTGGCTCACGTGTTTCCAGAAGCCTCCACGACTGAGTGGCGCCATTTTTCGATATTATTCAAAAAGTGTTGCAGGGACCCTTGAGGTAAATCTGACGCTGCCGTATCTGCATGCAGGCGCTGAGCGTCTCCTGCGCCATCTGAGCGCTCACGGTGTTCCCATGGCCGTAGCAACGAGCACGACGCCTGCTTTGTTCGCCCTCAAGATGGCGCGGCATCAAGATCTTGTGCCACTCTTTCACCACGTGGTCTGTTCTGGCGGAGACACGAAAGTAAAGCGCGGCAAGCCACACCCAGATATATTCCTCGTTGCTGCTTCCATGTTTGATGAGAAGCCACCCCCGAAAAGGTAGAGTGAATGTCAAATTATATCAAGTGCTCTTTAGCAATCCGATGGCAACGTGTATTGGGACCAATTGTTATGGAAGCTCGCCGTTCCTTTAACGTATCCTGAAGCGCTCTTGATTGCGTCATTTACCGATGTACAGCTAAAAATTTATTATGTCAGATTTCCGTTCCCACTGAGTTGCGTAGTACAAAAGCAATTTCATAATACTGCATTTTGTCACTATCCTACGCGGCGGCTGCATTTCGATGGAGGCGAAATGTTGAGGCCTGTGTGCTGTGCGATGTCAGTGCACGTTAAAGAACCCCAGGTGGTCGAAATTTCCGGAGACCTCCACTACGGCGTCTCTCATAATCACAGCTGGTTTTGGGACGTAAAACCCCTAAATCAAATCATTGTCACTATCCTATTTATCCAGAGTAGCGCGGAACCAACGAAAATTTTTTATCAACCGATCATGTGGTGAAACAGTGAAAAAATAGGTCAACTTTCAAATACCAAAAGGTATTGAGATCCTACTGATTGCATAGTCTCTTTTTTTTTCGCTATACGTCATATAGGTGGCCTTCATTTACATCAGCGTCGCTATTGAACTTATTGGGCTCTTGAATACCAACCATGTGTCTATGGAACACACGCTGTTTCAGGAACTTTCTCGGGAAAAAATTCAAGCCATTCCCAGCTAGTGAATACCGTGAGAACAGCGAAGCTTTTATCGTTAATCGTTACGTAAAGGGAAAGGGTGACAAGTTCACTGTCACTATCATTTACCGCTATCGTTATAACTATCATTATCATGTAGCAGTAGGCCGAGGGCAAGGGCGTGGGTAGTGGGGCCAGGGCAAGAGAGTCTCAACTTTTCCCTCGTGCGTAACCGCAACTTTCTTTCTTGCTCTCTTGTCTTATCTTTCTTTCCTTCTTTCTTTATCTGTTTTTATATTGTCCTCCGCATAATCGCTATCGTGGCCGTTTGTTTTTGTCTTTCTTGCTTTTCTTTATGCATTTATCTCTTTCCATATTGCCCTTCACGCATTCACTATCGTGTATCGCAGTGAGCCTTTAAGGGCAAGATTGTGGATAGTGGGGACACGGCAAGAGTGGGCCAGCTTTCCCCTCTTGCTTGAGCGACGGCACTGATAGCGTCTAAGCAGCTCCGCTGTTAAATGGCCTGGTACACTTAAGTCGGGCAGCCGACCTGGCCAGGCGATCTCGCCGAAACGAGACATGAAAGTTTATTTTACGAACTACAACCACACTGTATCACCCAGTGTTGGCTCCATCCTACTGTAAGTAATATGGCCTCCCCTCCTCTGACAGATCCTTTCCCGCTAACCACGAAGAGCTGGCGCGGTGCACTGTTCCCATTTTAAATGTTTAGTTGGCTCCGCATAACCCTGTACAATTGGGTTGTTCATTTCGGGGTAAACACCTGAATTAGCCGTCTCTCACAGCCCGAACATGTTTCGGGAGAGGCTGGTTAAACGCGGTTTCACTCCGAATTTCCAAACTACATACCAACTTTTTTTATGTATATATACACTCCATGGAGTCTCTTCCACGCACATTGTGGCTACCCCGCCTCCGGAAAGAGTAAATCCTACTGGCAAAAATGAACGCCAGTGTCGTATATCGCATTTTGTGAGCTTCCTGCAGCGCCATCCGTGCTACACACTCTCATTTGCAAACTTTGTAAAGTTACATACGTAAATTTAATCCGATTTAAAGAAAATTCAAAGTTCGGAAAGGTTCTAAAGGAAGCCCGCTCTCTCCCCACTGTCACGTTGAAACTATAGCGCCCGATTATTACCACCTCCACCACCCCCCCCTCCACGATTTTAGAGAAATATAAAACACGAAAATGAACAACCTGAAACAGTACATATTGCGCTCCTTGCAAGCGATATTGTAAAGACGCGTAGTCTACTACTGAATGCATTGCGCGCCTGCTGCTCCTCGAGCTATAGTAGATTAATGTGACAGTTCTGAAAAAGAATTTGCGAAGACAGCCCCTCCCTTCATCGTATATCACGCCATCACTGCGTTGTTTGCTGCTCTAGAAGACAGAAATGAAATGCCAGCAGATGCCAGCTCCATGTCACTTCGTGGCGCAAGGGAGACCACGTGACGCAGAGCACACCTGCCACGGCTTAGTGAAGAAGGTATTAAGAGGAGTTCGCTAGTGCCTACGCGATAGAGGCATTAAGCGATGGCCTGCAATGTGCGCTTTCTTCGAGGGATCTAAAACATGTGCTTCGAGGCCACCAGTTCGGGCAGATCTCATTGGCCTATCGGCGCTTATATCGAAGGACGTAATGGGAGAGGCCCTTAGAGTGGTCGGATTTCTGGTGCTGCAGATATCACGCAAACGCACAGTAGTCCTTCCATTGGCGTTTTACGACGTGTACCGACGATTGCGGAAGAAGGAACTTAGTTTCGACCGTTCGGAAATTTGGGAAGAAAATGCACGTCGATTGCCATGGAGGGTAGCTGTCTTTGTTATAGTTCACTTAGTCCACAACAGTGGTGCAATGCTTTTGGTGCTTGACTGCTGATCCAAAAGGGGGCGGGTACGATCCAGGTCGCATTTTCCGCGGAAGCAAAAATGCTAGACGATCGTGTGCTGTGCGACGGCAACGCATGTGCCGCAGGCAATTGAAGTTTCCGGAGCCCTTCACTGCAGCGTGCCTCATATCACGGCTTTGTCAAGTGAAACCACGGCAATTATTATTCAATGTCATATGAGCTACCCCTAGGCCCATTCAGTGAAAGTCGTTTAAGAATGCGTTTCGTACACCCTAAAATTATCTTCTCCACAATTCACAACGTAATAGTCGTAACAAAAATTAAGGGTGAGAACCATTGCTAACGGTCGCGAGTGAGGTTATCGACAAGTGGTAGATTAATGTACGCGGTCAAGCGCCGCTAAAGAACACTGCGTCCAAACAACCTCGAGCGGCCTGGCAACTATGTTGCCCTGATTCTACCCGATTGCCACCGCACACAAGGAGTCATAGGAGGCGGGCTTTTCGAGTCTAGCACACTCACGTGACGCCGCCAGGTTGTGTTTTTTTTTCCTCCATGTCTGACGTCATTGTGTGCCAGGTGATGCCCTGTGGGTGGATGTGCATGGCCGGGTAGATATAGTCGGGTTTTTTTTTTCTTTTTTTTTCTGCGTACACAGAGATCTAAGGCGAGCACAGCAATTTGAGATAGCTGGCGAGGTATTGGAAGCAGTAATTAAGTGAATATGTCTACTTAGGCCAGGTAGGGATCCCGGATCCGAATCATGAGGCTGAGATAATTAGACGGATAAGAATGGAGTGGGTGTGCATTTGGCAAGCATTGTCAGGTAATGAATGGTAGCTTATCATTGTCTCTCAAGAGGAAAGTGTATAACAACTGCATCTTACCAGTACTCACCTACGGGGCAGAAACTTGGAGGCTAAGAGGGTTCAGCTTAAGTTGAGGACGACGCAGCGAGCTATGGAACGGAAAACGGTAGGTGTAACCTTAAGGGACAAGAAGAGAGCGGAGTGGTTTAGGGAACAAATGTGTGTTAGGGACATATTAATAGAAATTAAGAAGAAGAAATGGGCGTGGGCGGGCCATGTAATGCGATGACAAGACAACCGTTGGCCATTAAGGGTAAAAGAGTGGATTCCTAGAGAAGGAAAGCAGTGGCAGGGGCGGCAGTAAGTTAGGTGGGCAGATGAGATCAGGAAGTTTGCGGGGATAAATCGGGCCCAGTTAACGCAGGACAGGGATAATTTGAGATCTGTGGGAGAGGCCTTTGCCCTGCAGTGGGCGTAGACAGGTTGATGATGATGAAGGTTTGCACAGCTTTCTGGCCGTTTCGTTGCAGGTGTTGGTGTTCGAGGACTCCCCCATGGGAGTGACCGCTGCTTTGGCTGCCGGCATGCAGGTAGTTATGGTCCCGGACCCACGCTTGGACGAAGAGAATCGGCGTCGGGCCACCATGTGCATTGCCTCATTGCTCGAATTCAAGCCAGAATTGTTTGGGCTACCGCCATTCGACAAACCGAGAAAGCGCTGACTGTTGTTTTGGCCAACGGCAACTACTATAGGGGTTGATGAATATGGAAATTTCTTTTAAATACAACGGAATACGTTGATGCTTGTACACTTTACGTATATGTATTAGAAATGACGGGATTCGCTAAATTCAGAACTAAGTAACCATGAACGAGCACGAGTCACACGGTTTTGCAAAGACCTGCGCGGCCCCGCCACGGTGGTCTAGTGGCTATGGTACCCGGCTGCTGATCCGAGGGTAAAGGAATCAGATCACGGCCGCGCCTGGCTATATTTCGATGAAGGCGATGACGGGATTCGCTAAATTCAGAACTAAGTAACCATGAATGAGCACGAGTCACACGGTTTTGCAACGACCTGCGCGGCCCCGCCACGGTGGTCTAGTGGCTATGGTACCCGGCTGCTGATCCGAGGGTCAAGGAATCAGATAACGGCCGCGCGGTGGCTATATTTCGATGAAGGCTAAATGTTGAGGCCTGTCTACTGTGTGGTGTCAGGGCACGTTAAAGAACCCCAGGTGGTCGAAATTTCCGAAGCCCTTCACAACGGCGTCTCTCATAATAAAATCGTGGTTTTGGGACGTAATACCCCAGAAATCAATCAACAACCTGCAAAGTTCGCACTGCAGGTGTAGCGATTTTTTTAGCATGTCAAGGTAATGGCGATTCGCTCCCGTCACACTCCTGATAGTAGATATGCTCAGAAAATGCGAGTGTAATTTTTAATGAGCAAAAAGAATGTGAAACCGAAACCGAAATCCAACCCATCAGTGACGTCAAATCAGTCAACCCTTTTTCACGGTGCCACAGAGTATGCGCCCTTCCCCTAGCGGTAATGTCGCGAAGGTTGGCGGCGCGCGTAGATCTCGAAGGACATGGTATGGTACCGGTGCGTTGATGAGTGCGCTTCTGTCGCTTTGCCGATGATGTCGTCAACGCGCAGTGTGCTCAATAATTATAGGAGGCGAGGTAGGCGGTTCGAGCTAATCTACTGTGTCTACTGTCTACTGCACTGACATGTCTTCACTGTCTTCACACATGTGAAGACAGTAGCGAGGTACGAAGGTGGCGATGACGACACGTAATGCGTAATGGCGCAACGTCCCGACATGACCAAAGGGCGCCAAGGCAGTAGTGATGAATATTCAGTGATCTAATGGGTCACGTGGCATGGCTGTAAACAGGCCTATAACTGAGAGCTGTAAATACCTTAAAACATAAAAAGTGCTAGAAACATGACAATAAATGTAGCGAGGTATAACACTCACATGAGACACGGAACAATGATATGATAGTGGGACATTGATTAAAAGGACCAGCGATGACAAATCAGGAGTAGCACAGCAGATTCGCTAGATCCCTTGAGTATGATGGTTTATTACAAGGCTCGCGCTTTGTCAATTATAAGCATCGTAACAGCGGCCTATGGGAGGGAGCCCGTGCTACGAACCCCTTGAGAATAAAATGCGGAGCGTCTGAATGTCATCCAGAAAGGCTGACAGCTTTCATGTCGCGTAACAATTCTCTACCTATACACTCTTTATAAAAAGGTAGTAGAAAAGCTAGTAACGGGACTGGTTACTACCGTTTTGGCACCTTGACTACATTTTTTTGTCCCTTACTAGCTTAGATGTGCGCTAGAGGTCGTAATGTCAAAAGTAGTAACTGTCACTACATGCGTACGTAACATTTAGTAAATCCATGCTCAGTCATGGCGCTCTTTGTCCACACTTGGCCCTTGCGTTGTTAAGAACTACAGATCATCGTCGAAATGCGGTTTAGTAGAGAACGCGCACGAACGACAAGAAGCTCGCCCTGTGCCAAAAGCAAGTTGGCCCGGCTCTTAGCAACCAGCCCTCGCCTCTCTGCTGACACTCGATGCTCGCGAGACGATGCCTTGTTCCATCCTTGCAGCAGGTCAGGCAAAAATACGCATCTCTCGGACATATAGCGTACTCGCTACCGTGGTAGCTGGAGAGCGATAAATGATTCCTGTCTGCTTGAGATCGGCTTACCACGGTTGCCGGTACACGTGCGGTACATGAATGAGCGGCACACTCGGCAGACCAGCATCTGGGTGCGCTAGAGTTGTGTGATGCCTCTGGCCAATTACGCATTGGAATGAGGCGAGCCATCGAAGCTTCTGCTTGGGCCGCTTCTGCTGCGTGGACACTTTCACCGAACCGGTCCGACGGAGAAAATGATTCAGAGAACTATATACGCTCTCTTTGAGAATCACTGAAATCGATATATATCGGTGCTTAAGCGACTCCTCTGTTACTGTTATTCCCATGTTCCCCACATTTAAATTAAGAAAAAAAACTGCGTTACGTGTTTCAGATGAGCCACGTGAGAGAAAGATGCAAATGCGAGAAAGGTAAGAGGCGAACCAGACTCAATTCTTCCGCTCCACTTCCTGTCTTTTTCCCTTGTGTAGCGCCGTACTATGCGCATGCCTACGATATTATAGGACCTGCTTGGATGCTACGAGATGACGCATGCTCTCATGGCGCGATGCTATGCGCAGACGAATAGCTTTACGAGACACTGTGCACCGGGCAGTGTAGACCAAATCGGACGGCGTGAAGTAATGGTGTGGTGGCAGCGCGCGAAGCGACTGGTGCACGTAAAGAGAGCGGTGCGGCCAAGGTGGCATACAGTTTCAAGCACATCGGCAAACATAAAAACGACGAAGCCCTCCCCGAGAAATCGCACGCGGCGTGAAATAAAAAGAAGGCGGCGGTCAGTAAAACATGCTCACAAAAACGGATACCGAAGAAGATGAAGAAGAGGCTCTCTCAACTTCTCACATGCCAGAATTGAGGGAAACAACAACAACATCTTGTGGGTATGTGCCAGAGTTATTATTATTTTGAATTAGAACTTCTTCCTTCCGTATTATTTTTTCTTAGATTTTCGCCTTGGCCTTTTAATTTTCCCGTTTCTATATCATTACCTGTAGTGTGGCCAATCCCCCTTCCTGTCCCTGCGTGGGAGCGGCCCGCAACTGCTACAGGATCCCCCTAGAAGGAGACGTCCAACTGCAGTTTCTCAGGAGCAAATAAAGTTCTGTGCCTGCCTGCCTGCCTGCCTGCCCCCTCGAGGGTATGTGCCAATTATAGAGGCCACAGCAACAACAACAACAAGAAGAGGGCGGTCAGTAAAACTAGCGCACAAAAACGGATACCGAAGATGAGAAGTGACTCTTCAACTTCTCACATCTTGTCCAAGATACACAAGGACCAACCAACCAACCAACCAATCCCCCAGGGTGGGTATGTGCCAGAGTTGAGGACAACAACAACAACTACCGTGGAACGGTTTTCATGGGGCTCAGTAGCAAAGTAGCGCCCCAGAGAAATCGGCCTCTACCGGGAACGGCAGTGAGCTGTCGGGATGTGGACCCGAGCTTCTGAACCCCCACCGGCGGAACTTGGACGCCTTGTCCTACCACCAGGTCGCTACACAAAGCTTCAACCCGTCGCTTGGAGTTCGCTCGTGGAACGACCGTGACCTTCGGTTGCTGCCGACCCGCTGTGCTTCCCCAGCCGGACCATGTGCCGCATCGTTGGTGAGACGTACACAGCTTGTCACGACACGGCCCTTCACTTCGCGCTACTGCGCTAGACGTCACGCTACTGCGCTACTGCGCTAGACTTCAAGCCCTGCGCTAGACTTTCGCGCTAGCGCAGGGCTTGAATTCCAATGACTGCGCGGCTTAGTAACTTGAGCCTTACTTTCGTTAATCATTATCATGAACCTTTGCGGTACGCGTCGCAGTTCACCGTTGTACTCAAGGATGACTTTTATTTGGACGAGTCGGTTCATGGTTGACTTGAGGAAACTTCACGAAATAACAGAGACGTAGAAACCACAGTACACAGGAAGAGCGCTGACTTACAACTGTTTTTATTCCATCAGTCACAACGTCACAATATAATTCCATACGTCTTCGTTATGAGTGCGTAATCACCACAACTTCTAAATCACATGGCGAATTCGAGTGCTTTCTCTTAACACGTGTCATGCGCGCGCACAATCTCGAACCTCAAACATCACAGCGATGATCAAGAGCGGAAAGACATTACCTAATCGAAATAATCATCCCCATGGTTAACAATCAATATGCCTTCTTTTTGTAAAAGATAAGCGGAACACGCAGAAATGACAATCCAAAGTTAACAATCAGTATGCTTTGGTTTTTGTAAAGGACAAGCGAAACAAGAAAAAATGACAAGCCAAAAAAAGATAGTAAGAACATAACCAGAAAACATGCGCGCCTTTTTCAATAGATACTAGAATGGTGAGGAAAGCATGAACAACAAAAACGACGGAGAAGGAATGCATTATATGGAACCTTTTTGAGATAATCAATCTCAGTGTCAGTGAGTAAAACAGAGTGCTTGCTGATGCTACTGTATCCGGCTTCTTTGATCGAATACGCTTCTACAATTTTTTGCCCCGCCACGGTGGTCTAGTGGTTATAGCACTCGGCTGCAGATCCGAAGGTCGCGGGATCGAATCCCGGCCGCGGCGGCTGCATTTCGATGGAGGCGAAATGTTGAGGCCCGTGTGCTGTGCGATGTCAGTGCACGTTAAAGAACCCCAGGTGCTCGAAATTCCCGGAGACCTCCACTACGGCGTCTCTCATAATCAGAGCTGGTTTTGGGACGTTAAACCCCACAAATCAATCAATCAAGCTTCTACCATTTCCTTCCATTGTTCGGAAAACGAGAGTTCTTAAGGACTGGCATACAACCGCGTTGCTTGCAGTGTTCAGCTAAAGGGCTAGCGGTTTTGTTGCGCACGTACAAATCGTGTTCCCTCGCCCCTTCATTAAAACGTCTTCCAGTCTGCCCTATATACTGGCGTCCACAGCTCACGGGAATCTCGTACACAACTCTGGAAGTACATTCCTTGTAGCGTGTCCTATGAGCCTTCTTACAGACGTAACGCGATTCCTTGTTGACTGGGACACAACTCAGACAGTTTGCAAGGGGCCGAAAAAAAACAATTCGGACATGGTCTTTTTGACGCTGTTCTCTTGAGCTTGTGCGATAGCTGGTGAATATAGGGAATTACAATCACTTTCCGCCTACTGAATTCGACGGGATCGTTGACTCACTTGAGGCCGTTTGATCTGTATCATTGTTTCACAAACACGTGAGTTAACGTTCGAAGGATAACCCACTTCCTTGAGCCGGAAGATTTGACTGCGGAAGCTCTCTGACATGACATGGACTCATAACTTGTTTAAGGCACAGCTGAGGCGGTTTTTTTTTTATAATACTTCGTTTAACTAGCTTGGAGTGGGCACTGTCGAAGGCTAGTAGGATCTTCTTGAACCTTGGGCGGTACTCCCAGCAAAGGTGGTCTTGAGTAAACAGAAGCCTAAAGTCTAGCAAGTGAAGTTCGTGGTTCAATGGTAATTCATAGGTAAATTTCAAACCTTCGATCGCTTGTTCAAAAATGAGGACAATATTTACACTTGAATCACTAAGGTTGTCAACCGTCAGTTACATCTTTGAAGGTGATTCGAAAGTCATCCACATATCTGCATATTTTCACAACATTCTGATTCTGCAGTCTCGATGCAATGCGATTGCCATTCACAGACAAGAAAATGTCGCATAAAACGGGGGCCACAGCGGAGCCAATGCACATCCCAACTTTTTCTGTTCTAGCACTCACATGTCGGACGGTAATTTAAAGTTCTGCTGTCCTTTCCCGCTTCTTTACTTCCTGTGTTCTTGTTAACTTTGTATCCAGCGTCCACATATGTGGACGGGTCATACGAGCGAAGTGTCTCCATTCTAGCAAGCGCTTCACCGTAAAACTGAGTTCCAATATTGGCGTTGCTTTGGTGTTTCATAAAAAAAAAAACCACCAGGTGGCAATAGCTTTCATGGTGGCCCGTGGAATGGACACACTTCGCTCGTACGTCCCGTCCACATATGTGGACGTTGGGATACAAAGGGTTAATGAAGGAATATGGGAAATACGTGCGACTTGCTTATATCTCCGCAACCACGTCTGAGTTTCAAGATGTGACCAACTTCACAACTCCTGCCAAGAAAAGACACTTGCTTACCTAGAAAACGTGCAAAAATAAAAATATACAGGTGGCGACGTTGGCCACCCTAGCGTTCGTGCACTAGCAATGTACGTGGCATCGACCGTCCGCGATTTTTTAGATCTGTTTGTATTACTGAGCAAGGAGGAATCAACGTAATCCATCTCTGAAAGAAAAAAAAATACGTGTAATTCCGTTCGCGTGACCATGAACGAAAATGAAGCTTGTTCGTGTGTGTACCTGACGAGCCATTTACGATCCCCTCAACTTTACCATCTTTTTACCAACACTTGACTTAATTTTTACCGCTGTGCCAACGTTTATTACCTCTTGTGCCCCTGAGGCCACCGGGACGTGCATATTTTGTCTGAACTTTATTTGACCTGAGTGTACGTCGACGGCTTCGACAGAGCGCGCATCAAGCGTGGCCTCTCCAGCCGGTTGTCGACGCTGCTCTGACACGTGGGACCCTCCGTAGAAGGACCACCCCTTACAGAAATGCTATTATGGCGATATCAGAAATTGGCCATATGTGGCTATATATGGCACGTGCCCGTATGTGGCCATATTTGCCCAAATCGTGATGGAAACATGTGTGGCAATGAAGAACAACACGGGTAATGCCATGTAAGACTCTGATGCGTATTGGGCAAATACGGCCAATACGGACAGGTGCCATACATAGCCAGATATGCATATATGGCCACACATGCATATCTGGCTATATATGGCACGTGTCCGTACGTGGCCGTATTTGCCCAATATGTTTCAGTCTTACATGGTATTACCCGTGTTGTTCTTCATTGCCACATATGTTTCCATCACAATTTGGGCAAATATTGCCACATACGGGCACGTGCCATATATAGCCACATATGCCCAATTCCTGATATCGCCAAATATAGCATTTTTGTAAGGGACGTGTGTACCAGGCGATTTGAGTGCACGTTGAAGATACCTGGGTATTCGAAATTTCCGAAGCCGTGCACTCCGGTGTCTTTCATAACCATGTCGTGATTTTGGGACGTAAAAACCCTAGGAAATATTATACTAAGGAACACGTGGGTTCTTTCCTTCACGGCAACACAGAGGAGACTGAGTGGCACCGCCGCGACGCGTAACTGCGGTGGGAATAAACGCTCGAAGCGCAAGAGTTCGAGAACTGTGCGCGCAAATAACGGCGCAAGAGTCCGAGCTCATTGCTTTCATGACGACACACACACACACACACACACACACACACACACACACACACATATATATATATATATATATATATATATATATATATATATATATAGCAGTTGATAGCAGAATAGTTTATAGTTTATAGCAGAATTGACGATGCGCCTCAAGTCTTGAAAAAGGTCGGGCTCCGACCGAAACGTTGATGTAATGAACCGTCGTTCTCTAAGAGGCGCATCGTCAATTCTGTTATATATGTGAGGACGTCGAAGTTTGTGGACGTACGCGTTCTCCAATGTCCGCGAATTGAGAACGCAACTCATTTTTGTTACTTTGATGTTTTCTGGTGGAGGTGCTGTATAAGGCAGATATATCCGGAGACGGTCACTGCAACTCATGTCGTCTATGGAGAAGCGAGTGCGCACTGCACCTCCTTTATCACCGGACCTTAATATAGTGGAACTTGTCCCTGTTTGGCCTATGTGTACAAATATTCTAGTATCTATTTCCCTTTCACTGCATTATATGCTCCATGCAAGGTCGTTAAACAAAACAGAATTTTGTTTTTGAAACCTGCTTGATTCCATGCTTCTAATGCTCTGTTTGAAATACCCGCGTCGTCGCGGTCGACATCCTCCGAGACTGCCCGAGACCACTAGAAGTCAGCTGCAAGTCATGAGAAGTCATAGACAAAGCCGCATGTCCGTGTGAGAGTTGCCGGTTCCCGGTTCTCTTGAATCTGCAAAGTACAGATTCCTTTGCCGCGTTATTGGGTGTTACGGAATCAGCTTGGCAAAACTTCGTCAACTATCTGTACGGGAGGGACTGCCGAGCACTCAACACGCTATGGCAACCGATTCAAAGGCCGCTTTCAAGCCGGTTACGCATGTGCTCTTTGACATGGATGGTCTGCTTCTGGGTGAGGATGCATGGCCCTTCTTTTACCTTGCCTTGTATTGGAAGTAATGAATCACTACCGTATGTGTCCCGATTTTAGGCACCGCGGGCCTCAGTAATAATAGGTGCGGCTTTGCCGCGGTGCTCTGAGTGTGAATGCCGCATTGCGTGCACGCTGTTTTGCATTCTAGAGGTGTGCCATTATTTAGAAATTTGAAATATTGGTGGAAATACTGCCCTGTCAAATCGTATTGGGCAGTATTGGACAGATAATGGACAGTACTGGATTCGGTAGGTCCTACTTGATTTGTTCTCCGAATCAGATAGCCGCTATTCGTCAATACGGGTATGTTTCACTTTGCAAATATGTCTCAAAATGCCAGCTGCACCCAAATAATACAAAATTAGTTCAAAAATGCGGCAAATTTAAATCACGTGGACATAAAGTTATCTTATATGAGGCTGTCCCACAGTTCTTACATTTGGGCATCTTTCTGACCTTTGATGTTTTGACCTTAAAATCGTGAAAGCAGCTGTAGGCACAAACAACACTAGTCTGTTAGGCAATGCACCAGGGTGCTCGAGCAGCCTATAATTAACGATCGTTCGCAGTCTCTACTTTACACAAAAGGAATGGGATCATTTGTTCCTAATGCATCAGAAATTCTAATCTTAAAATGTGAACACAGCTCTGTAGCAACTTATACTGTTCAGTATTTGAAAAGCATTCGAGTCAATTCGCTTCTGGCATGACTTGATTTGGTTCCATCATGAAAATCACTGCCCGCACAGCTCTGAAGTTCTTAAAGCATCTAACTGCACCGGTGTGCAGAACTGGGTGGCGGACTATCCTGATGAAGCCGCTGCACAAGCAAAATATTAGTTCGTGTGACATAATCGTTTATATGTACACATGTAAGTTTCCTTGTCCGTAAGTTTCCTCCTCTACCCTCACTTCCTATTCTCTCATTTTTTAGTATTGTGATCAGTTGTGATACGTTCGACAACCGTAGACCGTTCTACTTGCTGTTGTCATGATTTTACACTATATATGTTTTATGCTTCTATACAGCTATTTGAGTGCTTTTAGGCCCATTTACAACCAGCTCTCATACACACCTTTAAAATCTTTTATCTGACTGTGACACATTACAGTTGACTTCGCACTCTTTGGCCATACTTGGGCCTTGAGCCATAAATGTCCATATTTGTCATCCCCACTACTGATCACCACTCATGTGCTTGCATCTTCATGCTTGTTAACAAGGGGGTCAGCAGTAACATTTCCATTTTTCCTTTTTGTTTATGTGCATATTCCTTGGAACAAGCAACCACTCATTACTGCACCTAGAGTGATCTGCTTGATATACACATTCTTACAACTGTTACAGCTGCTTTTGTGAAGGAGATGCTTGCAAGATGGAATGAACAGGAGATGCTTGTGCAAGCATCTCCTGGCTCATTGGCTAGGCCAATGCTTTAACAGTGTCTTATGCTTGAATGTTGCCTGCCTGCAATGTTTACCCAATATATACACATAGGTTGTCATTTCATGTTAGTATGCTGGCTGTTGCATTCATAATTTTGCTGTTTTTTGACATTGGGGCTGTTTGAAGACCACCCTTCGCCATCTCTTCAGCGTCATGTACAAGGACACACTCTTGCCCTCACTCCACTGCTACTTGGCAGTGATTATACAAGGGCCAATGTCCAGTAAAGTACAAAAAAAAAAGCTTGGCTTTCAGGTTTCAGGTTCAATACCTGTATCTGAAAGTACATTTCCATAGCATGAAATGCAAAGAAAGGAAGAATGAAGTGCTTTAGTCTTTTGTGATGGACTAGGTATGCTCAGTAAATAATGGATGAAGGATGGAGAGACCACCAAGTTGATAAAGGACGTAAAGTTTTCACGGAGTACAAATGTGTGACTAACATAACTGATCAGTCAAGACATCAATAACCTGAGAGCCTTGCCAGTTACGTCACGATGAACGATAGACGAACAGCGAAGGTGTTCCTGTGGGTTTCGCAGCATAAAACTGGCTTGAATTTCTTTTCTTTCTTTCAGACACAGAGTCGCTGTACACAGAGGCGACACAGCGTGTGACGCAGCGCTACGGCAAGGACTACACGTGGGAGGTCAAGGCGGCCGTGATGGGCACCGCAGGGTCCGAGTCGACGCGCATCATCATCGACAGGCTGCAGCTTCCGCTCACCGTGGAGCAGCTCGAAGCCGAGCTGCACCTGATGCACAAGGAACTCTTCCCGACGGCCCAACTCATGCCTGGTGAGGGAAAGCTTTCAAGGTCATGCATTTCTTTAAGGGACCTTGCAACGTTTCTTGAACGAAGCTATTATTATTATTATTGTTGTTGTTGTTGTTGTTGTTGTTGTTGTTGTTGTTGTTGTCGTCGTCATCATCATCATCATCATTTCATATCTGAACACAAACAAAGGACACAAAGGAAGGAAGGAGCAAGCTGGCAACTGCCGCCGCATGGGGCACAATGCCTGCCTGTTATTTCAGGAGGAGGGAATAGACAGATAGATAGATGGGCAGGAGAAAAGATATAAGACTGGAAAAAGAAAGAAAAGATGAATAAATGCAGGCAAAATGCAGTAAAAACACAGAAAGAACAACCATAAGCGGGAAGCCAAATCGGCACTGTTCAAAAGGTTAAGAAGAATCTATGGGCCTGGTCACATCAACCGGCACTTCCACTGGGAGAAAGGCAGTCAAGTGTGGCACACAGGAGTCTAATCAGTCCATATTCTTGAGTCGGCAATGTGCACTGCCTGATAATATGCACTGTAAGATATTATATGTCCAACTGTCTCACTGGAGCCACAAGATGCACACGACGGGCTGCCCGTATGTCCCTGACGGTAAAACCGTTCTTGCACTAACACAGAGCCAACCCTTAACTTATACAGGAGGGCTCTCTAGCGCTCCTATATAAGCCAGAAAACAGTGCCATTTAGCCATGGAGGCTCGTGTGGATATGTGAACCAACAATTATTGCACTGCGTCACCACGGAATTCGCAGTTTTGATTTTGAACACAGTTGGACAGTGGGGCCCTCTTCTTTCAACAAATGATGTCACTGAGGGTGCCGACAACAGTCGCTTCGACCTTTTTTGTTCCTCTTTAAGAGAGATTCACACATTTTCTTGATTTGTTAATTTCTAAACAAATAAATAAAGCATAGTAGATGAACTTGCCTTGATCGTGAAATCATTCAATTCTATTTCTGCCTCAAGTCAGTGCCCCGGTCATGTCATTTGTTGGGAGAAGAGCAGGCGCTTTCCATCTGCGTTTGAAATCAAATTGCGAATTCCCAGTGCATGCAGTGCAATAATATCAGGCTCAAATGTTCACAAGCATATGCCTACATAGGGATTTCAAAGTGTCTGCAAATAACTGTGAAACTTGGTCATTGGAGCTGAACTCGATACACCATCCTTTCAGGGGCCGAGCGGCTTGTCAGTCACCTTCACCGAAGCGGGGTGCCCATCGCAGTGGCGACCAGCTCGAAACGAGACTCCTTCCAGCTCAAGACGAGCCGCCACGCAGAGCTGTTTGCCAAATTCCACCACATAGTGTGTGGCGGGGATGACGCGGAAGTGCCGCGGGGCAAGCCGCACCCCGACATCTTTCTCGTTGCCGCTGGAAAGTTTGAGAGTGCGCCTCCACCTGAAAAGGTACGTTGCTGTAGTTGAGGGAGACGGGTTCGTCTGTGTGTTTATTAACAGCTGAGTTATGTAAGGTCCATGTTGATCCCTATGGAGTGGTGTTCGCAGTTAACGGCGAAGCTGTCACACCGAATAGAAGAGCTCTTCTCCTTGACCCACTACCCACACTGCTACATGAACATGATTATGCAAATGATAATATACAAAGAAACCATCATTTTGAACTTTGCTCTGAAACGTGGAGTACCCTAGGTTAGTTCTGTAACTAGTACTTGGGGAATGTGTCTGTCAAGGCAAGGCACGGTTACGAACAACACCAGCCACTAACAGCGGTAAATTAAAACTGTGGTGTAAGTTCTACTTTAATGAACAGGTGCGGTTATACAGTAGAACCTCGTTATAATGACCCTGGATATAACAAACTATTGGATGTAACGAAGCAATCGCAATTCTCCTTGAAATTTCCATAGATGAAATGGATATTGGCTATAACAAACTAATGGTTATAACGAAGTAATTACGGCTCCCCCTTCAACTTCGTTTTAACGAGGTTTTACTGTAGTAGGTCCCTCAGGACCACCGCTAATTCGAATCAGCTCTAACATGTAACAGTTGAACCCCTTTATAGAGGACATGCCTCAGGGAGCACTTTCTGTTCCTTACATGAGTAGTCTCTTATAAGCAAGGTGCCATCTTCTCATTTTATAATCAGCCCTTCTTTCGATGTAGGCACACTACAAATAAACTGGCTGCGAAGAAGGTTCTAGGATGTTGCAAAGGGTTTATGATATACCATTTGCCTTTATATTAGGTTTGTTTGGTGGACTGTCTGACTCAAAACAGAATTTAGGTTTCTTCTTCTTCTTCATCATTTTTCTCACCATAATGTTGTCACGTTACTTTCTTGCTTCCTCAATGAATTAACTGCAATTAGCAGCCAGCAGTGCTGCATTTAGGGTCGAGATATCTGCTACGAGGAAGACTACAGACCAAGTGTTGTGATATTTTGTCCTTTATAAGCAACACTCCTCAGGAGTATGTCCGTTATAAAAGAGGTCCAACTAATGGGAGAGATATGGCAGCCAACCATGTGACTAAACGTCGTATGTTATACCCATTTGTCTCTTATACAAGTGCCTCTTATAAAAGGGTTCAACTGTAATTCCAATACACCTGCAGAACAACAGATATGTAGGTGAGCTGGTTGAATATCATGGTGCAGATTCTTGCAGCGCTTGATGACTGGTGCACAAGAAAGACACAAGCAGGACAAGACATGTGCTGTACTCTCAAACGAAGATTTTATTGAAAATGTGCCCCGTTTAAGCAGCCATAATCTGTCACGAGTATCGTCACAGCTGTGATACAAAACCTTAGGAAACGTGATTAACACTGCAGGATACAAGGCGAATGAATGAAAATGGAAGTCATGCTGTTATACTCACGTGCTGATGAGGAATTGAAATTCCTCAGCTGTCAGTGAAACAGATGGTTGACTTATGCTTTTTTCTTTTGCTCTGACAGTATGAAATGCTTCTATGATTTCTCTGGTTAGCTTATCTTTGTGGCAAGAAAGGGTCACAGTATCTTCAAAATGAGGATCAGATCCGTATGAACGGCAATGAGAGGGCAAATGAAAGGATGTGGTGGCAGAGGAGGTAGGCGAGCATATGTGCTTTTGCAACCTAACATTGGTACACCTTCCTCTCTGTCCAACATAAACGTTTTCACATGGTGGCGGGATCTTGTACACGACTCCTTGCTTACATGGTAGGAGGCCGTGGAATGTTTTACAACCAGTTTTTGCGGGCAGTTTCTCGAATTTGCTAAAAGATGTGGGGGAAACTCTCTTTAAATTGGTAGGGAGCCAAAAAAAAAGTATTTACCTGGTATCTAGAAGAAACATTCTTTAGACCATGAGAAAAGCAATGCAAATAAGGCACCACAGCGAATTTTCTGCTGCGACTTTCGCACACATCACATGATCCATTCATATCGTGCTTAACCCACTTGAGAAGCTTATTGTAGGCGGTGATAATCGTGATCAATGTAACCAGACATTTTTTATCCTAAGAAGCTGGCAAAGCTCTTCTACTTAGCAATTTTGGCCACTCCAGAACCATTAAAAATGGTATTGTATGTTCATCATTGCATTGCCCGGTGGACATTGGGTCTCTCACGCTCAAGGAACAAGGGCTGCTGTTCACCGCAGCGCAAACCAACAAAAAGGGCATTTATTTGCACCTCTTACGTATAGAAAGCACGCTAGATGAATTATACAGGCATGCTAATGTAACACACCATGTGGAATCGATGATGTTCGACTCGCTGAAACAGGATACTGAGCAACTAGTGTTCACCCATGCCAGAAAAGTAGGCCTATGTTGCTCGCGAGATATGTCTCACGAACAGAGGCACAATCGGAGAACAGGAAAGGCATCCACGGGATCGTCCCAGCAAAACCCGTGCCACCGTGTGCAATGACATCCCAAGGCCAAGAGAGCGAGGATCGTTCCCCGTCCGCAGTTCCACGAATCCTTTCCACCAGGTAGGGCTACTGCGGGAAAGCCACCTTACAGAACTTTGAGAAAACGTGAGCTCCACGCGATAAAATCTCATCAGAGGATGTCAACATTCCCACAACGTTCATCACTGGTAAAGTCATGCCACCACCAGGTTAGCGAAAGCTTCAATTGCCAGCTTCTTAGGTTAAAAAGCCAGTAACCAGTCTTGAAGTCCACCAACGCAAAGTACTCTGCTTTGTAGAGTTGATCCAAGGAGTCGTCCATGGAAGAGGATTCATGTTGTTCTTCGTGATTTTGTTCAGGCAATCATAATCCATGCAGGAATGTAAGGTTTTATCCTTCTTCTTTAATAACGCCATGGAAGACACAATATGTCAAAGCAGAGAAGGATCGATTAGAGTTGGTGAAGAAAAAAAGTTACCTTATGCACTTGCATTTGCTCAGCCCTCTGTCACCATGGAGAGTGGGGAGGAGCTTTTCCATTAAACCCGTTTCGTTGCAAGTGCAAGGCATAGTTCAGTACATGTTAGAGCAAAGCAGGAAAGTTGCCATAAAGTTTTTTGTTACACTTTGCAAGTAGTGGAAACATTTCCTATGGTAAGGAGGGCCTTTGATGATAATTGTTTGCTGGAATGTCATTTCCCATGAAGGGACATTGCTTTGGTACAGGTTTCCGTGTCAACAAAGCCTGTCGTGATGTATTTGATGCCTGAAAATCGAAGTGGAATTAACTGTGTTGCCACAGACGCGGTGAATACACAAAGTAATTGTCCAGAAGCAGTGCAAGAAAAATTTACAGCGTTATTTCGTAGTTCTTATAAGTTTATTGATTTAGTTGTCTGTGTTTGCTTCTGTTGCAAATGTGGCTTATACGACAACCTCCAGCTATACAAATGTCCCTACTTATGCTTTATTAAATGCAATATTATCGAACAGTTTTGACAGCTTCCTTAATCAATTCTGCAGTACATCGAAGTGTTTATCCAGCTCGTCGCAAGAGCTCTACATTAATTATTGTGGTACATTGTGGTACTAATATATAAATATCTGGCAGTTAGCTCTCTTCAAATGAAGCTTGTTATGCCTCACAAGTGTTGGCATTGTGGTGCATACATGACAAAAAAAAACACCTGGCGAACAGTGACAAAGCCCGTGCCCATAACACGCTCTTTAGTGCTCGCTTATCAAACGAAGAATATGTGAACATATTTGAGCTTTGTGAATCCCTTAGATTTTCTGCAAGAAAAGAAAGGTGGGATGAACGAAATGAAGAAGGAAATGAAAGAAAAAGATATAGAGGCAATGAAAGACAACAAAAAAGGGGGAGGAAAGGAAGTATGTTAGGAACAGACACGTCAAGTATTGCTTTGCCCTCATTTTCTGAGCAGGGGCTGAATATACTTTCCTGATTGTAAAGCTAGCTTTCCTGCCATACAGTTTGCCCAACTAATGGCGGCTTAGTCAGTTCTGCATGCAGCATGTACAAGCATAGTTTGCTTTCGCTGAGACGTGGAAAATGTAGGCTCAGCCTTCCTTTTCTAAACACACACAGAAAACAAGTCTCAGCATGTGCAACTCTTAACTTTGTGAGCAGCTCAAACAAGACAGGTACTGCCACTTGTTGGGCAAATGTGCAGTGCAGAAAAGCCCACTTGCTAATTATGAAAAGGGTCTATTTCAGTGTGAACGCTTAGCATACTTGTGATTGATTGGTGACGAGGACAGAATGGTCATTCCAGTCATGCCCTTTTGCATTGCACTGGTGTCCCTAGACACGTTCACCCTTGCAGGTCCTGGTGTTTGAGGACTCCCCCAATGGTGTGCTGGCGGCTGTGGCTGCTGGCATGCAGGTGGTCATGGTGCCGGATCCCCGTGTGGACGAAGAATCTCGCAAGAGTGCCACACTGTGCTTGACCTCCCTCGAAGACTTTAAACCCGAGTTGTTCGGCCTCCCAGCATACAACCACTGCAACTGATGCGGCTATGCTCTTCTAGTCTCTTCAATGTTCACTGTTCACTGCGTTGTTAGTTTTCCCGGAGCAAAAGCTTTCACAGTGGGAAACATTGACCTTGGTGTTTAGGCCATCTGCCGTATTTTCCCTTGCATAAGGTGCAAATATCTTTTTTTTTTTAATGACCCTCAATGCATTATGAAATAACGCAATAATTCATCCCGTACATGTACATGCGAAAAAGGTGGTTGATCCCTCTGTCAACGGAATCGGTATAACGCGAAAGTGAAATGTCTCTTCGCATAAGCAGCTGAATGTTTATTGTTACATCGAGGCGAATTTTCCCATTGCTATCGGTGTTTTGCTGGTACGGCACTGTTTGACGTGGATGAACCCACGTTCACGCATCGCCACAATGACTTCAAGGACCAACCCCTTGTGGTAACTGAAGTAATTTAAATAATAACTGGACACAGTTGACTGTAAATGCTGCCTGACAAAGGTATCGATCATATTTACTTGCACCACATTGACTCGTCAACATTGTTACCGTGCTTGGACGCCTAATGCAGCAGTGTTCTTGCCATCATGCTCAAAGAGCGGTCGGCAGGGCAACACTACCCACGACGAAAGGTGACTGGTGCTCCACCACTGCACTGTTGGTGCACGTACACTTGAAGCTGTACAAACGCAGCTATGTTCTTTCTTATTATGCTTTTTTCCAATGCTCACGTGGCTCCGTACGCATGCATCGAGGCAAACTTTGGGACGCGCACTCGTTGTTTGACGCTCTCGACCGGCTCAGCGCACACACATCCAGCACATTGCCTGGAATGGTGCCGCCATGCAGAAGAGGCAAAGTAAAGCTGCAGTGATTCACTTTGTCTCTGCTGGATGGCGACACCGTTCCAGGCAATGTGCTGGATGCGCATGCGCTGAGTGGGAAGAGAGCATCAAACAACGAATGAAGCGGGATAAGAAGGAATATAAGGCGCATTCATACAGTTCCGAGCATGTGTGGCATTAGCTTAGTGGTAGAGCACCGGCCACCTCTCGTCATGCAGCAAAGGGCTGTGAGTTTAATTGCCACTGCGGGAACAGAAATTTTTCTGAGTGTTTTTCTTTCTTGTTCTTAGACGTTTATTTTACTGCATCATATCCGATACAGTAGTGACGTATGGCGTTGTGGTGGACCCCGGCATAAAACACTTTTGTGTTAAAAATCACGTGGGCTTGTGTGATGAGTGCGCCCTTTTTTTTTCGCATGTGTAAAATAAATCATGCACGGCGGCGTTGTTAAAGAATTCGATCCTAGTTTCAACAGCAGGTAACCACGTTGACAGATGTCAGCTCCTTGCTGTGTTGACAGCATGATGACATAATAGAGGTCACCACTGTCATGTTTACAGTTTAGCTGCCTTACTTGTTTTTCCTCACTCAGAACATTATGTACCTACATCAGCAATGCAATAAATTTTACAAAGACCCATTATTTTTCTGTGTTGCATTGTAGTGATTGCCATGTGCCTGCATAAAAATAAAAGCCCCATTTAATAATTGTCATCACCAGTTTTCACATAAGAATAGACCCTTTCGAGAATCGTGAAGTTAGCTTTCCTGCCATGTGGCTTGCCCATCCAATGGCGTTGTAGTCAGTTCTGCAAAGAGCATTTCAAGCACAGATAGCGCGTGCTTTTTAACATGAAAAACAGACTGGGCCCTTGTGATATAAACGTACACAAGATAGTAGTCCTAGCACGTGCAGCATTGCATACATTTACTCTATCTATAGAGCTGTAAGCTGACCCAAATGTAGGTCGACCGCCTCCTTCATATCGCAGCTACAGAACACACTGCCTGGTGATATAGTTTCGGTTTCGATTGTAAGTCACCAGCCCAACTTTGTTTTTCAAATTTCAAAAATATGGGTCGACTTACAATCATGTAAATACATGATGGGGTGTTATGCAGTGCAGCACTGTGTACATTTCAATAGAAGAGGCACCGCCATTTATATGCTTATGCAGGGTTATCAATGAGGACGGGAAAGGGGGGGGGGGGGACAGCATTCGCTGAAGTGCCCCCACCCCTTTTTCAAACCCCGCCCACTGAGGCCGTTTTGATCAAAACACAGTGCAATATAAATGTATGAGGCAGACTTGACCCCCCTCCCCCCCACTTGCTCCCATCCTTTGCGCACACCAATGCAGCCATTACTTGGACAAAGGTGCAGTGTAGGGAATCACACTTGGGAGTTTTCAAGAGGCTCTATTCTTGGCAGTCGAGTGGTAAATGAGTTCTGCAGACACCTGCAAAGTGGAGCAACACTTATGCAAGGGAATCCGTACAGATTTCCTTGTAGCTTTGTGCTACAGGCAGGTGGATGCTAATTTTCCCTTGCATTTCTACAAATGTGTAGGTTTGCTGTGATCGTTTGTGTATTTGCTGCCCTGAGCACACCATACTGTAGAGGCAACGCAGTGCCAATGACATGCTTTTAGGTTCTTCACCGTGCACACTTTATTCACAAGCCAACACTGGCAGCCCTGTTGTGGGGCTGGCAAAAGAGGCAGCTCTTTTTTTTTCCACTTGTCAAAGGGTCAGGCCTTCAGTGATCTCAGGTGAAGTGCAATAAATAATGGTTTTCTATGCCTTAAGAATGTGTTAGTCTCCCAAGTTCTAGTCTCTCTGAAGCTGCAGCTCCTGAAAGTTGTTTTTATAGAAATTGAGTGTTGTATCTGTGTGTATGGCATGTGTATGTATATGCACGTGATTGAGCTTCTCTCTCTCTCTTCCTCCATTTTTTATTCTATTTCACCCCTTATCCCTTTCCCCGGCGCAGGGTAGCAAACCAGACACCGGTTTGGTTAACCTCCTTGCCTTTCCTTACCTCTCTTTCTCTCTCTCTTGCAAAGAATGTAAACAAACTTGCATATTTAGGTTTCGTCATGTTGACCAAGTTAAAAATAGTTGTGTATTTATACTGACGCATCGGACGTGCAAATCTTCCGCCTCCCCTCAACCCCCCTAACCCCCCAAGCACTAGAAAGTATAGATGATTTCAGGGTGCGACTGCTCCCTTCTTTCCTTTGTGTCCTCCTTTCTTATCACTGTCGTGGTAGCGCTCAAATTTTTATCGTGAACTGTTACCAACAAGTTCACATTTCTGTGTTCTCTTTAAAGGGACCGACAACTGGCCAGAACGTATTTATGGAACTTTCTGCATTTCGAAAAAACTTGAATTACAGTCGAACTCGGATATATTGAACTTGCCAAAACACGTCTATTAGCTCGACATATGGCATAATTTTATATAAGCCATTATATATAGGATATAATGACACAAATCCACCATACCATTAAGAAAAGTACTTTATTAATATAATGGCTGTTTTCACTCCAAATAGTCCTGGATTTTCTTCTGTTTCAGCCTTTCCCCCACTTTTCCAGGGCGGTACTGGCAGTTTTCCCCGCCGCTGCGAGGGAAAGGCAACTTATGGGGGCACTTTTGGGGCACACAGAGTTTGATATATCAATTGTCTTAGCCATTTTCGTTCATTGTAACCGTAACTTTTGCTATATGTTCTCAGTGTAAGTTTACCGTGTTCATAAATCGTTTGATATACGGGATAATTCTATATAAACAGGTTCGATATAGTCGGGCTTGACTGTATAGTGATGGAATGGAGCACTGTTTCATGACTTTAACAGTATTTCTATTTCTAAATTAAACTTAAAAATTGTGGCAACTGAAACATGGCACAGCTTGGTGGTGACCGCTTGGTACTGCTATTTCGAGTCTTTGAATCGCCGTACGTTGCCTGCTAGTATTCATACAACCGAAACTCGCAACTCGGCCTTAAAGTTGCAGTCGACACATAAAAACACATCTTCGCCCTACTGTTTGCTTTCTACGCGGTAAAAGGAGTCGACACTGAGATGCGGCGCTGCCTTCGCCACAACCAAAAACCTGTTTTTAACCTCAGCACATGCATTCAGTGGTTCCCAGGCATAGTACGCATGCACTCTGTGGAGGCAAAGCCTGGCGTGAACACACCTAACGGTTGTCTGCCACTGTTTGCAACATTTGTTGCGTGTAAGACTCCATAGACAAAAAATTCTCATAAAAAATGTTTCACGGCATTTTCACCGTTGTTGCTACGTGACTGGACGCCCTGACTGGTACGCTTTCCGTTGGAATAAAGAAAACAAGCACCTTAAAAATTGGCTGTCGGTCCCTCTTCCATTCTGGCTGCACGGTTTGTGACATGGGAGTTTGAGATGCTTTGCCAAATGAGTGCCTAATCCTTAGGGAAGGAATACACTAAACCAGATGTCCCGCAAGTATCCACTGATGGATCAGTGTTAATCGATTAAAACAAGATTTTAAATACACCTCAAGGGAAGTTCTGTAGCTTTGTTATAGCCATTATTTCATTGCATCATATTTCGTTATGTAGTTAGGACCCCTTTATATTAGGGACGCTGGTATAAGGGAATTGTATATAAAAGACGTCACACACTCGCATGGTCAGCTGCCCTACCTCTGTCATTTTTGCACATCTTTTGTAGTAGGGAGCAAAATAATCCTCACGTTTTAATCAACAGTCTTGCTTGTAGCAGGTATGTTAACTCTAAAATGCACCACTGTTGGCTGCCAACTGCAGTTGATTTGTGGAAACAACGAAATGCTCGCCAATTAATCTGAGAAGTGAAGGAAACACCGACTGCATTGCAATTGACACAGTCCACCAAGCAAACCTCCTAAGAGTAAGGTACATTTATTTGCAATACTACTCTCCCTTGAGAGTGGCAGTTGGGCAGTACAATAATTTTTCAGCAAAAAATGAAACAAAAAAAAAACAAATGCAAGCACATACGAGCATAACAACAGGACATGCAGATCGTAAATGCAATTGAGGAATGCAGAAGTTATAATAATAATGGTAATAATAATACACTTTATATACAATAACTAGACTATACTACGTAGGGTATAGATATAACACAATGCTAAGGTCAAACCGAATGGTAATAGGAAGGAAAAGATATGAAACGTTTATGAAGAGGGGAACTGCGAGGAGTGGAACTGGATTTGCAAGCTTTGAAAGCATATATGAAAAATGGCTAATCTATCGTAAAAAAAAAAAAAAAAGAAAATTACGTTGGCTTACCTAATGGACATATAGATCTGGACCGGTGACCCTCTATATATAGCTACTGTTATGTGCACACGGTCTTTTTCTATTTGCGTAGAAAATTCAGATAATGATTCAACGTTAGTGATAGTAGCGTCGAGTTGATTCCATTCTGCTATTGCAAGTGGAAAAAATGACTACTCAAATGTGTCGTTTTTACATATGTATTCTGTCAATGTGTGCACATGCTTATTACACGTTTGTCGAGCTTGGGAAGATGATATGTACTTGGAAGTATCTATCTTGTAGTTATTTTTTAGGAGTTGAAACGGGAATTTTAAGCGAGCGTGTTTTGCTCTTGTGGAAAGTGTTTGCAAACCTGACTAGGTTAAAAGAAGTGTTGGCGAATCTGTTTGTCTATATTTGTTGTAGCTGAACCTCACTGCTTTCCTTTCTACTGCTTCTAGTTTGGCTGTGTTAGTCAGTGCATGCGGAAACCAGACTGTATTACAGTGTATTCAATAATTGACCTTACAAATGATGAGTAGGCTAAAAGCTTCGTTAACATTGTCGAGAGCGCTAGGCTTCGTTTTAAGAAGACTAGTTTGCATAGTGCCTTTGAAGTTATGTTACCTATGTGTTTGTCCCATTTGGGATCAGGTGTTAGTGTAACCCTTAGATATTTATCTTCCTGAACTCTATTAAGTATGACGCTGTTAACTGCATATGTGAAATTTGATGGCTTTGTTTTCCTGCTTACAGTCATTATCCCAGATTTTTGTATGTTTATTTTCATCTGCCATTTAGAGTACCAGTTAGCTAAGACACCTAGGAAATCATTAAGCTTAATATGATTGTTGTAATGATTAATTTCTCTATAAATGACACAGTCATCCGCGAGGAGTTTTATATTGCAAGCGATGTTAGCAGTCATATCATAAATATAGAGTAAGAAGAGCAACGGTCCAAGTACAGAGCCTTGAGGAACTCCGGATGTGACTGCAACTGTGTTTGAAGGCGTTTGTTCATAAAGTACAAATTGTGACAGGTAATTAAGAAACATTTTATCTAAGCAGGAAGTTCTATACCAAAAACATTTTCGACTATAGCAATTAATTTGTTATGACATACACAGTCAAAAACCTTAGATAGGTCAAGTAGAAGTAAGTCAGTTTGACCACGGCTATTAATTGTCACAGCAAGGTCGTGGACTAGTTTAGTTAGGTCGGTTACTGTCAATAGACCACTTCGAAAACCATGTTGGTTGGGAGAGAAAAAATTAATGTGCCCTAGGAATACGGTCATATGTTTTAGGATTATGTGTTTGAGGAGTTTACATGATGTGCAGCAGGTCAGTGAAATAGGTTTAAAATTTGAAGGTAGTGCTTCATCACCTCCTTTGTGGATCTATATTACCTTTGCGATTTTCCAATCGTTAGGCAGTTGTGAAGTCAAGAGTGAGGTTCGGAAAATGAGACCAAGATATTTGCTACACCATTCTACATATCTTTTGAGGAAACTATTTGGTATATCGTCAGAGCCACTACCTTTTTTGGAGTCAAGTTTGAGAAGCAGGTTGAAAATACCAGCATCAGCGACGTCTATTTTGCTGATTTCCTCGCAATGCTGCATTATAAGTGGCGGAATAACATTGTCATGTACAGTAAACACTGCTTAAAAAAAAAAAACGTTATATGCGTTAGCTTTAACAGTCTTTTTCTTCGGGAAGCAGGTGCGGTGTTCCTGTTTTTTTGGCTCGAAAGTGATTCCAGAAATGCAGGGATTATTAACAGTAGGGAGTAGGGAGTGTTACATCGAAATACTGTTGTTTAGCATGTTTAGCCTTAAGCTTGAATTCTGCGATGACATCCGGTAAATTCTGAATTCTGGATTCTCCCCCACCTTTTGTTTTTATTGCTCTATGTAACCTTCTCAAATGTCGCTTTGCCTGAATGACTTCGCGTGTGATCCATAGATTATTTTTGGTGGACACTTGGTTTTTGTAGGTACATAGTGACCAATACAGAAAAGCACAACAGATTTGAAGTGAAGCCAAAGGGAATCGGACATCTGTGAAGGCATTGGAACCCATGTCTGAGAAGTGCTGGAATTCATGAGCGAGATGAGTTAGTATGCTATTGTCATCTGCGTTTTCGAAGTCTGCTACAAAGGATACAGAAGAATGAGTGGTTATCGTGCCACCAAGCGGTACCATGCAGACTGGTACGTCATGATCAGATATTCCATGGGTTACATCGATTTTTACGCGGCTTATGTCAAAGTGATCACTGAAAAAGATTAGATCAAGTACGTTCTGATCTGCAAACGAGTACAGCATGAAACAACCTGATGAAGATTGAAGGTTAGAATGAGGTCAAATAATACATCTGAAGCTAGTGATGAATAGCACAAACTATCCCGGTTAATGTCCGGAAGAATAAGGTCACCCATGAGGCCAACACATGAACCAAACACATGACGTTCCATGTAATCATGAATGGCACTGATAGAATAGTCACCTGAATTTGGGCTTTGATAGAAACAACCTATGAATATACTGGTACCGTCATAAAGTAACTTACAAAATATTGCTTCAGCATTTTGTACCCCAGGAAGAGCGACAAAGGAGAGGCTCTTCTTTATCAGTAAAGCCACTCCGCCACCACTTGTGGGGTGGCCTTTTCGGAGCACTGATTAATTAGGTGGTGCAGTTGAAAACATTGGCCGTGAGCCACGCTTTCGTGACGGCTGCTGGGTGGGGTTCATAATCGATGATCAAATTTTCAAATGGTTCAGGCTTATTGGTCATGCTTCTAGCATTCATCTTGAGAAGTTTATTGATTTATTTGTAGGGTTTAACGTCTCAAAACCAGTTATGATTATGAGAGATGCTGTAGTGGAGGGCTCCGGAAATTTCGACCACCTGGGGTTCTTCAACGTGCACTGACACCGCACAGCACACGTTCAACATTTCGCCTCCATCGAAATGCAGCCGCCGCAGCCAAGATTCGATCCCGCAACCTTTGGATCAGCAGCCGAGTGCCATAACCACTAGACCACCGTGGCGGGGCTCATCTTGAGAAGTGTTGCAAAATCAGCGAACTAACACTTCATCTGGAGAATTGTTACTTCGCTGATTTTCCAGTACGACGAGTAGAAGCTTCCTCTTTTGTTTGGTCACCGGGTACGTTCAGGGCCCTGAAACCCATTTTATGAACATTGATCTTATTTTACCCTTGCTTTGTGTGGGACGTGATGATGACCCAAACACCAGTGAAAGCGGCGAAATCAAACCGTATTATATTTTAATTTGTACCTGAAATCTGTTTCCGCGCTGACTGCAGCGCCATGCAATAACAGTTTCTCCAAGTGGATATGACATCACCATGCTGGCATTGCTGCACGTTCTGACCGGCTGCGAATAGTAGGAATAAAAATATGCATCAAACATATGCTTACAATGCACCGAATATAAGAAATTTCGAATAGAGGACGTGTTTTATGCTTGCTAAAGCTATTAAAAGGTACAAATTTGTGCATTGCAATTTCATTTTGCTTGTAACTGACACAAGGAGCGCTGTGCGGCCCAAGTGGTGATTGCAGTAGGAAGGCCACGGAGGGCAGCACGGCTCCGGTCCTGCAAGATGTAAGCTGCATCTTGATTAGAAGCAGCATGCACGTCTCGGGATGCCGATATCTGTCATCTGCTTTTATTTTGAGTTTGTAAGTTGAATATATTGTGTTTGCCTTCATCGACCTCGAAAATTCTTTTTGCATTTACCTCAGAACAATACAAAGAACCCGTTTCGATGCAAAATTCGGCAAGTAAAATATGGTTTCAGGGCCCCTTTAAGTTTGAATTCTGCGATGACATCCGGTAACTTCTGAATTCTGGATTCTCCCCCACCTTTTGTTTTATTGGTCTACGTAACCTTTTCAAATGTCGCTTTTCCTGAACAACATCCGCGCGTGATTCATGGATTATTTTTTGGTGGTCGCTTGGTTTTTTTTTCAGGTACGTAGTGACCGATACAGAAAAGCACAACAGATTTGAAGTGAAGCCAAAAGGAATCGGACGTCTATGAAGGCATTGGAACCCATGTCTGAGAAGTGCTGGAATTCATGAGCGAGATGAGTTAGTATGCTATCGTCATCAGCATTTTCGAAGTCTGCTACAACGGATACAGAAGAATGAGTGGTTATCTGCCACCAACAGGTACCATGCAGACTGGTGCGTCGTGATCAGATATTCCACGGGTTACATCGATTTTTATGCAGCTTATGTCAAAGTGGTCGCTGAAAAAGATTAGATCAAGTACGTTCTGATCTGCAACGAGTACAGCATGAAACAACCTGACGCAGATTGAAGGTTAGATTGAGGTCAAATAATACATCTGAAGCTAGTGATGAATAGCACAAACTATCCCGGTTAATGTCCGGAAGAATAAGGTCACCCATGAGGCCAACACATGAACCAAAACACATGACGTTCCATGTAATCATGAATGGCACTGATAGAATAGTCACCTGAATTTGGGCTTCAATAGAAACAACCTACAAATATGCTGGTACCTTCACAAAGTAACTTACAAAATATTGCTTCAGCATTTTGTACCTCGGGAAGAGCCACAAAGGAAAGGTCCTTCTTTATCAGTAATGCCACTCCGCCACCACATGTGGGACGGCCTTTTCGGAGCACTGAATAATTGGGTGGTGCCAACTCATAGTCGAAAACATTGGGCGCGAGCCACGTTTTTGTGACGGCTGCTAAGTGGAGTTCATAATCAATGATCAAATTTTCAAATGGTTCAGGCTTATTGGTCACACTTCTAGCATTCCCCTTGAGAAGTGTTAGTTCGCTGATTTTGCAATATGACAAATAGAAGCTCCCTTATTTGTTTGGTCGCCGGGTACATTCGTCGCCTTCGCCGCACAGGCAGTTTCTAATCCAGCTTCTACGTGGTTTTTCTTAAACGGTACCCTGTCATCCTTTTCGTTGCTCCAAACATATGTGTGATTATTTATATACAGCTTGTCAAAAACTAGAGAAACTTTTTCGTTTTTTTCTCAGTTTGCCTTCACACTGTTTCAAAGTTTCCTTCGAATGTCACATACTCATCTCGAAAAGTCTTCTCCGATAGATAGGCCTGTATCCATAAGTTTATATCCCAATTTTAGTATTGATGATTTGTCTCTTGAGTCTAGCAGCTTCACAACTACAGGCCTAGTCTTGTTTGGTTCTGCTCTACCAATCCAATGTATGCGTTCGACAGCTACTGGTTTTAATTCTAGGGTTTCTTCAATTATGTTTTTGTACACTGCATTTTCAAGTGTCGAGAGTGTCTCTCCTTCCACCTCCGGAAAGCCATGTATTATCAGGTTAGCTCGCCTGTTACGATTATCGTCATTGTCAGTTTTTTCTTACATGGATGTGATAACGATATTCATATTTGCTATTTGTTCCCTGACAAGAATTCAGCTTTTTTTCCAGCCTTGTCAGCAAGTCTAGTGTCTTGTCGATTCACAACAGGCTGTAGCCTTCTCTTGTCAGATTAATTGTAGTGTGCCCGCATCGAAATGGGCATTGATGAGAAAATGAAAATACTGAAGGGGCTGAACTGTATTGAGGTTATATTTTATAAAAGTGTCCACACGGGTTGCTCTGAATGGGAGGGTTTCATAACGTCATACTAGATGACAAACTACTTGCTGAGATGCATGAGTGATTTGTATAATAACACTAGGAGGTAAGTATGTGCAGCGAAGAGAGATATGTCTTCACTGTGAGTCCCACCTAGACAACTTCCTTTCTACTGATGCAATATGGTGCACGAATCAAACACAAACACAAGGAATACACGGAACACTGTGCAAACTATCAACTGCAGATTTTATTGAAACAGCCCTATTTATATACACACAGATAGTAATGCCTAGACATAACCCCTCACAGCCACACAAGCACCACACAAGAAAGAAAAGAGAATAGGAACAATCAAAACAGAACGACACATGTGCCGACGTAATTAGAAGCCCCAGCGATAAGCATCCAAAAAAGTTAACTTTGCTGCAAGCAGCGTGACTGATGGTTTCGTTAGGCAACTTCCTGCATTTGATTCCTCATTCCCTTCTTGGAACCTTTCACCGATCTCCTTGCTCAGTGCAGGGAGGAACTGGTGCGACAAAGTGAACACATCTTCCAGGTGGCATTGTGCAACATGTTTGCTTGTTCACTTTGCGCGCGCAGTGTGACCCCCACCCCCTTCCTTTTCTCCAAGTGAGTCGCTGAATGATCTATGCCTTCCACGAGTGGGACGCTACAGAACACTTGTGCGTTGTCCTCTGTATGTACAGACGACCAAGTCCTAAACTGGCGTGCGCTCGCGCGACTTTACCATGCCGTCGGGCATCGTTGTCATATATGCCAAACTCAAAGGGACAAACGTACATGTACGTACATGATCATCACGTCAAAGCGCTCGTGCAGGCAAACAAGCTGCGGTACAGTACACGCTACCGTAGCGCGCAGCCGAGCAATATGCCTTGTCAAAAAAAAAGGGGGGGGCTGGCTGCGTGACGCCCCGAAAACTTCGAGCACGCAGTGGAAATGGCCCGATTCGCGCCGCGCAAATGATTCCGCGCGCGATTTTTGCCGCAAGCTAGGTGATGCAGCTTCATGCGCTCGATCCTCTCGGAGTGTCAGACTGGAGCGTGCAACGAGTGGAATCAGCGCAAATGGAAAAATCGTGCTTGCGCCACAGACATCTCCGCATCAAAAGCAAGGTATTCCAAAGTGTCTAAAGTCCTACTTTCGTTTTCGATAGCAGCGCCCCTCCGTCCGAGCGGTCAAGCGCAGATCTACGGGGTAGGCTGGTTGGCTGTTGCTCTCTGCTTTGTGCCTTTGTGTTGTGTGCAGCTGTATGATTGTGTTGTGTCTTGCACCATTGCTTGCACGCATCGGGTAACGCCGCGTGGCCTCGTCAGTGAACAGGTATCAACCTGTCTGAACTTAATGTCGTGCCCTGAGAACTATTCGCCAAGGGCACGGAAAGCCACGAGAAAAGGCGCCAAGTACTGCTGCGTCGTCGACTGCCACAACAGCTTCTACAACGTCGAAGGCCGGGACCCTCCAGTGAAGTTCTACCGATTCCCTGGCAAGTGGTACGAGCGGGAGCGGCGACGTGCGTGGACAGAAGCAGTCCGCAGAGTCAAGTAATTGAAATATGCTCGTCCGAGTTCCGGTAGACGACGCTAATTTACATCTAAGGAATCGGTCTTCGTAGGCGTTCATTCAGGTTCGGCTTACGTGTTGCAGTGGCACCAGTTTTGTGCGTGACGTGCAAGCAGCTGACAGCTGAGGGAATCGCGTAGCCAAGGGGCAGGGACAAAGTTGAGTGCAAACTGCCCTCCCTGAACTTGCAAAATTACGCACACGCGTGAAACGTGTGTTTTGGTTACACTAGGCCACCACTGCTAAAGAGTCTACATTTCGTAACCTTTCCTTTTTTTCTTATTTTTTGATGTTTTATGGTTTGTCACAGTGCTGTGAGGCCAGCCGCCTGAGGCTACCCGGTATCCGCCCCTATCTAAACGAAAAATATGGCCATGCGTATCACGTATGCCTTGTATTTGCTGCCAGAGACTGTCAGTGTGCAATGCTGTGGTGGGCAGAGGAACTATAGTCTCTGGAGCAAATTGAATTATCAGTCTGAAGAAGAGGCGTGCAAGACACGGACACAAGGGGAAGAAGTGAACAACACGAATGCCGACTATCAACTGAAGCAGAGCACAGAGGCGAAAAAGAAAGAAGACACACAGCTTATCTGCGCATGCTCAGAAACGGTAGCGCCACCTGTCAAACAGTTACATGTGCCGGTCTAAGCGATAGACAACTGCTAAGGCGTTCTATCTCTTCTCTGTTTATGCTAATTGACGGCTGACTCACGCACGCACTACCACTGATATGCCAGGCCTCGACCAATAAACGCGTCTCTTCATTCTAGTGTCTGTACAGGATCTCGCTTTCGTCTAACATGGGCGTGCAGTTACAGACCTGGCGGTGCGAAGATAGATTAGACGGCGTTCCACCTGATAGCAACCTTCTATGTTCAGTTAATCTTCGATTAATACAACGCACAGTTTGCCCTACATAAAAACATCCGCAGCTAAAAGGAATCTTATAAACCACACCCATGCGACAGTCGGTAAAATTATTTTTGGCTGTGGTGCTTTACCTGACAGATATCTGTTTGCTTCTTTCCTTCCATCAGCTCATTTCTTCTATGCACGGCAGCACAAACCCTACCTAACTTATTGGGAGCCGTAAACAGCAACATTAACCCCATATCTACTTCCCACTTTCTTAAGCCTGTACGAAACTGCGTGGATATATGGAATACTCGCGACTCTTGTTAATGTGACTCACTGCTACAGCATTCGTTCCGATCGAAATAGACTTCTTCAGACACTCTGCTACTGTGGCTATGGCTAGTCTAGGGTAACCTGCTTCTAAAAGGCGCTCGACCTGCGCATTTCTGTCATTTTTAGTTTCTTTTTTTCTATGAGGATGGACAGTTGTTACTGTTCCTATGCAGGGGTTTAGTTTTAGTTAGTGCTGTTAGAAATTGCCTAGCTCAATATTTTGCCATGTGTGTGCTTAAAAGGACTGTCTAAAGTCTTTTATAAATTTCTGTTTCTTATCACAGTAGAAAGGATACCATTCAAAGTGTACAGGCTTCCAGCGGTTTCACTGGAAAGTCTGTAGAAAATCTTAAAACAGCATTTTTCAACCTTCATGGTTGCCTCTTCTGCGTGTGTAGGGCTGCCGGCAACACTGGCTACTGATCTTTTGCAATATTAATGTATGTATGTATTTATTTATTTTCAATACTGTAAGTCTTAGCGGGCTGTTACAGGGGTGGGAAAACACAATATGCACTATTAATACAATATTACGTTAAAATCAATTCCAAACAATGCTGAAAAATTTCAGCTGACTCGCAATCAATAATTACACTGGTATCAAGCTTGTTCCAGTCAATAATTCTACGAGGCAAGAAAGAAAACTTGAACAAATCCATTCTCGTGTCATAAGGTGAAATAGCATATGGATGATTGATACGCGGTGACACTCGGGCTGGAGGGTACAAGTACAAAGTTGGATCTATGTTTAATGTCTTGTTATACAGTTGGTATAGAAACTTCAAGCGTGCGATGTAAAATTTAAATTGCTCTCCGTCACGAAGGAACGATACCAGATATGTGTAAAATGCAATTGTAAGTAATAAATTCTTGCTTTTAAGCAAGATAATGTGAACCTGCATGGGTATTTCTTAGTTTTCCGTTGTCCTTTGAGCTTGACAAACATCCACAAAGATGGTGCCACCAGTAATTTTTTTTTTTTCACCACATTCAGAGTCCAGTTAAAAACAATATCCCTTTTTTGCGTGTGTATGTGTGGAGTACAAGCATACCCATGCCATCAGTGTAAGAAATGATTTTCTCACTCTTACCACCACTTAAGAAAATTTTTTCGGTTAGTAGACAGTCCTTGTAAAGTGTTAAAACTTTCTTTTCACTACAAAAAGCAGCTTCAGGAACGTAACGTGTGTGCAGAGTTACTGATTGCATTTTTATTTACCTCTTTCCACCCGCGTAGCCCTGATGGCACTCCGTGGCAGCCGAAAGAAAACTCACGGATTTGCAGCGTCCACTTCGTCGGCAACCGGAAGAGTGACATACTCCATCACCCTGCTTACGTACCTACCATATTCCCACCCGTGTACCACAAGCAAGCATGCAAAGCAAGACAGACTGAAGGGTAAGACCTGCTGAGCAAGCATGTTTTCAGTGCCTTTGTTTTAAAAGTGAAGCTGTTAATCAAATCATAAAGACGGTGACCACGTGCAAAAATTATCATCATTAGTTCTGGTCACCACGAGTGTGCGTGCACTTCTTGAAAAGTACTGCTTATCTTTCGTTCGTCCGCCCGATTTTGGAATATGCATGTTGTGGTGTGGGGACGCACGTCAAAAGTTCTTAATAGGTCTGATTGAGAAAATACAGAACAGAGCGGCAAGGTTTGTTCTCAGTCGGTATAAGCGAGGGGACTGTTGTACCGAAATGAAAGAAAAACGAGCTGCGATGGGAAGTGCTCTCCTCTCGCAGAAGAAAATTGCGCTTGAAATTGTTATTTCAGATATACCATAAAAAAAACTGGCATTAATAGAGACACTTACCTGAAACCACCATATTATGTCTGGAAGATCCGATCAAGACCTTAAAATTCAAGAATACCGGACTGCAACGAACCTTTACACTAATTCTTTTTTTGTTCATACTGTAAAAGAGTGGAATCAGTTGTCTTGTGACCAAGTGTGCTGTCATAACGAAGACTTGCTTTTTTTCCAAGCTGTAACCCCCCTGCTTACATGCCTTTGGGCAAAGCAGGGTATTTCTGAATAAAGAAATAATAAATAATAAAGAAAGCCCAATGCGCGATGTTTGCACGCATGCTACACAGTGGCAAAACTGCGGCTGCCAGGAGCACACGTTGCACATGGAAGCAGAAGACGACAAATACGGTGCACCTCTATTTTCCCGGCGCACAGTGTCTCTCAAAGCTATGCGCTTGTACATAGCTTCATACCACAAGAGCATGCATCCTCTCATGGCATGAAACTATGCACAAACTCGCAACATAATACAGTAGAACCTCGTTATAACGAACACGGATATAACGAACTATCAGATATAACGAAGTAATTGCAATTCCCCTTGAAATTCCTATAGATGAAATTGATATTGGTTATAACGAACTAATGGTTATAACAAAGTAATTACCGCTCCCCCTTCAACTTCGTTATAACGAGGTTTTACTGTATAGCGAAGGGGTTGGATGGCGTCAAGCTGAGGTCACACGTGCCGTGTCTGCCACCATCTGTGGTTTGATGCAAACGTCTTTACGCTGAGGTTGGTGTGAAACTTTGGGAAGTGTTCACTGGGCTTGCGGTGCTTCGCGAGGCGCTTCGCAGAGCCTCGGACCACGACGAGGTGCGGGTGTGCTGGATACAAACCTGGACCAGACAAGTGCCCATCATTTTCACTAGCCTTGCGCCCACTTGTGCAAGCTTTTTTTTTTAAGCCATACCAACAGAAGACGTTATGTTGTTCCCGTTGGCGTGTTGTTGACTTGGTAATGGACCTTTTCAGGAAGGTAGTCTGCGCATGCACAGTGCCTGTGATGGAAAGTGTACTGTAGTTAGTTCTTGCAAGCAGAGATTTGATGTGATGGCTATGTTTGCAGCGATATCGTGTACTGGAATACATATTTCGCTATGTAATACTGTGTTTGTATCTTAAGTGTGCCAGAGTATTGTGTGTGTGTGTGTGTGTATGTGTGTGTGTGTGTGTGTGTGTGTGTGTGTGTGTGTGTGTGTGTGTGTATGCATGCGCACGCACGCTCATCTGCTAACCACTGCATTAAAATCCAAAGTTTGCTAGTGAAGGAGTCCCAAAAGGGGGGAACTAGTGTACTCATGGGACAGTGTCGTGATTGTTTTAATGCAAGTCATTAGCGCTAGTGAAGTAGTCTCCCAGTTTGCATTTCACAATGTGTCAGTCTTTTCATGAGCTGTATAACATATTTATTTTATTTTTAAAATTTTATTTATCGGTACTTTACAGGGCCCCCGTGGGGCATTGTGTAAGAGGGGCATACAGCATGTACAAATAGAGATAAGTATACATAGGTGAAATATGGATTACAACAGAAGATGCAACTGAACAAAGAAATGCAAAGTATATTAAAGAAGTAAGGTGTAGTCTGTGAAGGGGGTGTTACACAGGTCATACCCGTGTCACACGGGCACTTAGAAGTCTTTTAAGCAAACAGACTTCTTACGAAAAGGAGTTCCTGACAGCAGACACACGGCAGAGAGCGAACTCCTTTTCAGAAGCAGTCTTTTTCGTAAACAGAGTTCGTCGATCTCTTTTACGGCTCCGAATGAGTAGCCTCGAAACCAGTGGGTGCCAGCAATTTACAACTGGTGAAAAAAGAGCGAATGCTTATTTTTGTCACCGAAAACTCTTCGTAAAAACAAATTTTATATACTGCTGAAGGTGTAATGAACTCTTTGAATGGTTATTTCCTTTTCTACTCTCGTGAGCAGCTAGAATTCATCGGAAATATCACGTGGTGATGCTCGGACTCGCGCCACGCCATTTTGCAGAAGCGAGAAAAGCTTGCTCGGCAGTCGTGTGTTTACTCGGCATTCAAGTAGTCCGAGCATCTATGGCCAACTCCGAGAATCAAGCAGCCGGCGGCACACGGAAAAAGCAGCGTCTGCAATGGCCGGAGGCGGACACGTGGAGTCTAACAGACTTTGGGATGACAACCTTGCACTCATTGCGAGCGCAGAAGCACAACGGTGAAGTGTATGCCAGCGTCGCGGCTGCGCTCATACGCACAGGTGTTCCCCGCATGAAGGAGCAAGTCCACACGAAAATAGAGAATTTGACTCGTACCTACAGGTGAGACAAATTATTTCAGTAAGCTTGACGTGTCCTAGCGGCCTGTAAGCTTGAGGAGGGAAATGGGACAACAACAGCGATCATGGCAAAAAATGAGTTTCTAAATTGGATTGCAGGTTTATTGTCGAATGCTTCCAGTAAGTTTACTGGCTATCTGAGCAGCTGAATTTTTTCAGGAGCCGGTAGAGCGCATTTGGCATGGGAAACTGTTGTATCCTGTACTTAGTTCCTGCAGTTTTGGTTTCAATGTTTAGGTTGTCAACACTGTGTTTTGTACTTGTATTTATTTGTGGAGCATCTATTAAAGAGGGCAGTATGCGAACACAGTGTTGACAACATAAACGTTGAAATCGAAACTGCAGGAACTAAGTACAGGATACAACAGAAACGTCTGAACAATCTTTTTGAAACGACGCCCCACCGTAGACAAAACGCTGAACGCCAAGTGAATGGCCACAGTTAGAAGCATGCTTATCGCGCGTTTTAGCCGCACACAAAGTTTCTTTTCAGCAATTTGCAGTGGGATTGTTTTGTAATGACGCGATATTGCAGTTACACATTACAGTCGTCAAGAAAACGTACAGTCGTCAAGAAAACATGCCTTTGTTGCTCGTTAAGCACGCAAACCTGTCATGTAACAAGAAGGGAACACGCACTTGATGTGGCGCAGGTTTAACAATTCGCTTCTTTCTAATTTTCGACATGCAATTGTACATTTTACATGCACCAGTGGTTTTCTGTCGGCGTGCATTTGTGAGCCTTGTAACATTTGTTTATTCATTTATTTTCTTATTCTTCAGAAAATGCCTTCAACAAAAGACAACGGCTCCTCCCCACCAAGCTGGCCTTTGTTTATAGATATACATAGGTTCCTTGGAAGCCTACCTGTGAATGACGCCATCTTTAATGGAAGAGGCTGGGATCAGCTCGAGCCCAGCAAGCAGCAGTCCCTCAGTAAAGGAAGTAAGTAACTTCTAGTGGCAGCTACATTTTTTATTGCAAGCAAGTGGCAGTGCTTAGTGCGATGGCAGTGGCTTTTTGTTTTCTGGAAGCTGTAACCCACTGTTTGTACAAGTGTAGAACAATGCACCACGGGGGTGCTTTGTTTGCCTTTAGCCATGTCCTCTGGGATATTGTCGCTGTAGTGTTCTATATAAACCAGCAAGGAAAGAAATATTTTCAGAAAGCATTTTCTTTTGTATTTAATCAGCTACATCACCACAATGAAGTACGATTTAACATGACATAGTGGCACAAACCAGAACAAATCTAACAGGAACAGTAATAAGAGTACATTGCGGGATGAATACTGCAGTGGCTGAAATATCTCTGCACTCGCATTGCCGTTTTGGCATCACAGAGCTTTTGGAACCATTACACCAGTCCTTAGGGTAGACATAGTGGTTAAGCAATTCGTGTGCGTGTCGGCATTGTGACACAAAAAGCACTCTTGTTACAATTTCCTTCTCTACGCGACACCTCCATCACTAAGACGTATAGCACGCAATTGTTAATGGCTGTTTCACATGTGAAAAGGTGCAATCACTGCATTTCTGTCGTTTTCTTGAAATGCAGCTCATCTCTTGCATGGTGGCTGGCTCGTCGTCAAGTGACGATAATGAAGTGGCTACGCCCGAAGAATGCGCATTCACACAGTCTCCAGCACCTCAGCAGGCAAGCATCCTTGAAGACTGCGTTACTGGGCGCAGAAACCACTCAAGCGACAGTGGAGATGGCGCCCGCAGGAAACTGAAGAGCTACACAGGTGCCGAGATCGAGGAGAAGATGCTCAATGAGCAGCGGCTCTTGAGGGAGCAGTTTGAAGCCTTTCATAAAGAGGAAATGGAGATTCGCTCTAAAGCACTGAAGCTGCTGGAGAAGCTTGTGGACGCAATGGTGGAATTTTTTAATAAAAGCGATGCGACTTCCTGTACTCGTTCTGGCGATTCTTGTGATCGGTGCGTTATGGTTTACTTGACTGTAGTAGGTGCACAAGCGCGGCCCTTATGTCTGCTGCGTTTCCCACTTGGGCTTCTGTTGGCAATGACGGCTGCGGGAAGTCAACGTCTGACTGCTGCACCTCATTTAACCACTGCGGGTGGACATTGTCGTTAAAGTGCTCACAAATGTTGCTTAGCACGCAGCGTGCCCGTATTACTAAGCGAGCATTGTCTACATGGCACTCCATCCTCTTTGCAGTGAAGCGGAACCTGGCCTTAAAGGGCCCCTAAACCACTCAGAGGTCAAAATTTAGTTGTGGCGTTGCTTGTGTGCCGGTGTCCAGAACGAACACGTAGCCGCAAGAATTTTTCGAAACGGTGCCGGAATAGCGGAGTTACACGTGTTTGATTATTGAAACGCGGCGCTTGCTTGTTTTGCTTTCTCCTGCGCCCCACCGGCCGCTTGCCGGTACCACCTCCTCGCCGAGTGCTCCTCCGAATGTCACGTGACATTCATCGCCGATGACGCACATCCGGTGGACGTGCCTCTGCCGGGCTCCCGCGTTCGTGCAGGTGTTTTGTTGGTGCTGTACCAATGCTCTCTGCTAGCTCTATCCATCGTGTTCCTGACAGTTGCTGCAGTTTCTAGTCGGCTGTACCTCACTTGCACTTGCGTAGCATAGCGCATTTATGAATTCACACGCGAACACCACACGACGACACACAAGGAAAACAAACAGGCAGGGAGTGCATGCATTTGCTAGCAGACTAACTGGAAGTCGACGTTCTCCTTCGACCAATCAGCGGAGCTCGGACTCTTCTGACGTCACTAAAAACCACAATGTCGTCACGGCTAACTTTGCTATGCCAGTAATGGCCGGAGAGGCGCATGGGATTGTTTTTCGAGTTTGTGACGCGGCCGCGGCACGTAGCGCTGCCGCATTTGACATCGTTCATCATGACAGCATTCTCAACTTGATGCACGTGTTCACTTGAAATTTTCTAAAAAATGTTGGGGGTGGTTTAGGGGCCCTTTAAGCCTTCCGGATGCATTCTCAACAATTCTCCTTGCTGAACTTAAATGCTAGTTGCACTTTCTTTTTTAACTTTCACTTCCGCGGTGTTCAAACGGGCGTCATCACGCTGGATGCCAGTGAAAATGCTTGGTCACACAGAATTAGTGGTGGTACTACAGTCCCTCTATGGTGGCAAGTGGAGCTTTAAAAAGGGGACCCTCAATGGCATTGGAGAGCTGCGAACACCCAAACACATGCAAGTCATGGCATACACATGCAAGTCACACATGCAAGTCATGGCAGTTGACATACCTGAAGTGGTATCTGTGATCCACAAGTGCTAGCAAGGTGATACTATACCTGCAAAGAACAAAGAGCAAGGCACACAAGGTGAATGCAGCGGAGTGTAATGGACACCAAATGTGTGTGCATGTGTGTTTTTGTACAGTAGAACCTCGTTATAATGAAACCGGATATAACGAAGCAATCGCAATTCCCCTTGAAATTCCCATAGATGAAATTGATATTGGTTATAACGGAACTAATGGCTATAATGAAGTAATTACCACTCCCCCATCAACTTTGTTATAAGGAGGTTTTACTGTAGTTGTTAGTCATGCAGCTTACTTAAAGTACTATTACAAAAGCATGTATATTTGTGTGCAGCTAAGAATCTGCTGCTTTCTGTGGTCATTAATGGAGCGAGGGATTTTTTTTTGTTTTTCTTGCACCTTGCCATATATTTTCAGTAAAGTACGTATAAGACATTGTTTTCTGCAGATGAGCTGCTGCTTCCTGCGGCTGTTACTAGCATGTCGGAATTATCATTGCAAGTGCCTTCTGGCATCTTCATGTTTTTGCATTAAAATGTTTACATGAAAACTGTGGTGCTTGTCTTGCTGTAGTGCCTGTAAATGTTGCGAGATGGTGGGAACCAAATTATGCGCTTGGCATCGCTTTTCTTTTTTTTTTCTTATTGCAGTGTGGACTTGCCCTTGTGGCACAGAGCTAGGTGTGAACTGTATAGCGTAACGAAAAGGTTGAATAGTGCTGTCTTCTGGGTACATTACAATACGTATATAAATCATGCTTTTTCTACATTAAGAAGTTGTATTAGACCACCCACCAGCCTTTGCAGTTGTAGTAGTCTGTGGCATGCTCCTTAGGTGGCGAGATGGGAAAGTGACATCCATCCAAGGCTCCGACGCCTTGACGGAAACCGGTGACGGCCTCGAATTCTTGGATGTGTCTCGCCATTTCCTCTGCAGTCACCATCTTGATTCACTCGCGTTCGAGTACAGTGACAACAGCCTCGCAAAACTGCCTGTATACAGTGTAGACTGTCGAGCGTCCGACGCCGAAGAGGTTGGCCACAGTTCTATCTTCAGCTGACGAGCACAGCTTGTACAGGGCAATGGCGGCTCGTTTCTCTGGAGTGATCGTTTCACACATGTTGGTGCATTGTCTTTCGAGCTCACTGCGCTAGCTCTCCACAATGAAACGAAAAGTCGACGGGTACACTCGAAATGATTGCTTGAAGTTGTGCTCACTGAGGTAAGGCACAGTTTCTTCGAACCACCTCTTGTTTCATCTGAAAGCCCAGATCGATCGATCGATCGATCGATCGTAGACCTTTTCAGACAGCTCCACTGCGCACAGCAGGGAGTTGCTGAACAGTAGTTGCTGCTTGATACTCTCCTTGGCGGCTTTTGCAGCGTCTGCTTCGCTTTCCAGTGCGAGAATGCAGGCCGTGAGGCTTGCAATTCTCGCTTTTTTTTTCGGTACGGTCGCCCATAACATGTCGAGAGCACCGACAAACAAATATGGTAAATAAAAGCCCGGTGGTGCCAGACAGACTTGTACACGTCGCTAGTTATGCGAATGCTTCCTTAACTAGTGCAACAAACGTTCACATTGGGGTTTCTTCGTCTGTTATTCTTAAATTTATTTGAAGAAACGAGCAATGCAACAAGTCTTTAATTTGTATATCGATATGCATCGTTTTATTTTCATTGCTTCTCTTTTAACTGCTAGCACCACGCTTTCAGTAGCATCTTCGAAAGAGAACACTAAAAGGAGATCGTTCGTGCCGTGTGTCTGCGCCACAACGCCTCTTCGTTAAGTCTTTCAACTTCGTAAAAGGCCGCTTACGTAAAAGACTTTTGTGCGCCCGTGTGACACAGGTGTAATATAAAAGTAACTGTTTAAACAGTAACAGCGCAACAGAAGTGTAAACAACTCAACAGAGATGTACACAAATAAATATACAAAAAAAAACATTGGTAACAGTACTGGGGCACGGATGATTGTAAAAGTGCCATATATCAGGTTTTGGAGCCTAAATATTTTTAAAAAATTTTGAAGAAGTTTGCATGGTCTCCCTCTGATGTGAAATCATCCGGTAGATCATTCCACAAATGAATCGCTTGGATTCGTGCAATACATATAACTGATATGCTTTGTAGTAGCTTTCCAAACAGACGTATGAAAGGTGCCAGAAGTTACTGATTTTGTTATTAAATGTTTTTAACTTTCCACAGGAAGGTGGAGCATTTAAGGTGATCAGGTAATTTGTTAATCAGTGATTCAGTTAATCAGTCTCATTTAGACACTCTAGATGCTCGTTATAATGAAGTCTCGTGACACAAAAGTAGCTTCATCACAGTAATAAGAAGAGCGATTGAATCGGGGCCAAAGAGGAAGGCAGCCGGGACAAGGCATTACATTTGGTTTAATTGTTTCCATTATATGCAGTGTTCGTTAAAAATGTACACGACTGTTACACTGGAATCTGAACGAGACAGCGTTTCCTTATTTATACCCCTGTCACACTGGGCATTATAATGTCATTAGATTCGAATGAGGTTCGGTCCAACAAATGCCATTTGATCTGTGGTGGTGCTACACACAAACAAGTAATGTCACTTGTTAACGATGTCACTGACAATATTTCTAAGGAAAAACGGCCAGAAAAGTTGCAGAATGTAACTGCAGAGTGGCCAAAAGGTCGTCCCATCTAATTTAAAATAAATGCAGGGGTTTGCTTCACTGTATAAAGACACATAGAAAACTTCAGTTCGTGGGTTCAGCAGCGCTTAAACACTGATGAAGCGTTCAATTGCCGTGTATACTTGGAATTGCATGCGAAGCGCATCAAACAGAAGCAAAGGCGTAGTTGTCAAATAGACGCTAAATCACGCACCGTATGAGCGCCGCATTCAAACAGGCGGCGTTTGCTCTTGCACCCTGTGGCAAAATAGTGATGCCGGCCTGACGCCACTGGAGTGGAGAGCTAAAAACATTTCGTGACAGTCTACCATGCCGTCTTGCGGTTAAAATGACGGATATCGTATAACACGTAAAATTAATAGCATATTCACATAAACGCTTTGCAAATTAAGAATGCTCAGTGCCATACTCTCACTTTTGCTCTGGAGTAGCAGTGTACATTAAGTTCGAGTGTGAATGCAAATGAGTTGTTCAAACTCCTTCGAATTCAGATGTTGTTTGATTTGAATGACATTAAATATGTGTCACCGTATAGCAGCTGAATAATCTCATTAAATGTGAATGTCATTGCATTCGAATGACATCAGAATGTCCCGTGTGACAGGGGTATTAGTTTGTCGTGTACGTGTTCATTATTATGTTGACGTTAGACTTCATTCCTTATGCCGCTTGTCACTGGTGCATCTCGGCTTTTGTGTGCCTGCCACATGAGCCTTGCACATAACATTTAATTTATCATCGGCGTAACCTTGAGTAGCCTGTTGCGCATGCTACTCAGTTTTCATTAAAGAGTGCTTCTTACTATCAGTCTTCAATCCGTATGTAACCTCGCTGTATTTAGTGGTGTCCGATCATGTTGCATGGTTGCATGTAGCCAGATTAACGAAAGGGAAGGGGTCAAGGGCTCGTTCTTTATTTGTTAGAAACAACTTAATGAGCAAACAGACAATGAGGTAGCATGCGAGGGCTTATTGGGCAGCAGCCATCTCATCTAAGTTCACATTCTACGTGACGCCTCCTGGAAAAAAAGGAAAAGTGTGTTCCACACACGCCGCCATGGCTACGAGTGGCGCTGCCTAACACTCCCAGGATAACACGTACATAAATACCCAATAAAGTGGACGGAGGGATGACCGCCTTCGTAGCTCAGCGGTAGAGCATCGGGCGTGTCATCCGAAGGTCGTGGGTTCGGTTCCCACCGAAGGCAGGTTTGTCTTTTCGTCCACTTTAATTCCTTTCTACTTTCTCCACAATTACAATCACACGAGTAACTTCCCCTATGCTTTCATCGTCTGTTTGCTCATTATGTAGCCAGATTAATTTGACGTGAACACTAGTGTGCTGGACATCATTGTCCCTCGTTTGTGCAGCGCAGCTGGGATTTGTGTCCTGGCCAGCCGTGCCCCGTAAGCTGCTGCAGAGCGGTGCCTGCAGGACAAGAACAGCAGGGCCACAATAATGGACGCTGGAACAGCCAACACATCATCCCGGAATACTTCACTATTTGTTGCACGTTCCGAAGAGACAGCGGAGCCTTGCCACACCACCACTCCGTTGGTCGGAGGCCTTCTAAATGTATAGCGAGGACTAAGCCGAAGGTTTCTCCTGCGGAATTGGTTGATGCTGTAAGTGAGCATTTGTTTTTGTTTTTTTTTTTTTTTTTTTTTGATGGGTCATGAAAGATTTTCTGAGAATTTTGCACAATGTGTGTATATGGAATTGGCCCCGCCACGGTGGTCTAGTGGCTACGGTACTCGGCTGCTGATCCGAGGGTCGCGGGATCGAATCCCGGCCGCGGCGGCTGCATTTCGATGGAGGCGAAATGTTGAGGCCCGTGTACTGTGCGATGTCAATGCACGTTAAAGAACCCCAGGTGGTCGAAATTTCCGGAGACCTCCACTACGGCATCTCTCTTAATCAGAGCTGGTTTTGGGACGTTAAACCCCACAAATCAATCAATGTATATGGAATTGTGATTCTCCAATCTATAATGTGTACTGTTTCATTGCATCATCTGTGTTGATTTAGGGCAGTAAAACCATGGTTTTGATTTCCCAGTGCATGTGTCCCTCAACTGTGCAGCTGAT